>CM076572.1:1159530560-1159842301 GCA_034641835.2 Pinus albicaulis | reverse complement strand
ATGGAATAGCAAAGCAAATAAAGGATTGAACAACAATTCTGAAATAGAACAGCAAGTCTAAAATGGAACAGCAATTGAATAACTAAGTCCCGCAGGTTGTAACCAAACTTAATCTATTAACTCAAATGCATTCTTTGCAATCAAATAACATTCTTTCACTCTAAAAGCAATTCACACAAATCACACTAATGGAACAGCAATAACTATTAATGAATTATGGAACAGTACTGATAAATCAGAAACGCGCACAACACGAACGTTTAGTATAACAGCTCTGTAACAAAACAGTAAGAACATGCAATTAACTCTTGAAAGGATTAATAACTTGATGCGGAGTCAACACACGATTCTATCTGTAAAAAACCTCAATGATTCAATCTTTAACAAAGCATGTAATATGAACTTATAAAGCATATCAAATTACCAAATAACAATGATAAACAAACCACACAAAAGTCAAGTCGTAATGGTACAGAAGCAAGTGTCCTTCGGGGCCGGGCCCTTAGCCTCCAAGGATACACCGCTTTAAGTTAATCCAGACGCAGAGATGAAATAATCACCAAGCTTTTATTAATGCATCGGTCAAAAATACATTGAACCAGTTCTCAACGAGACTCAATAATCAAAGTTGATGTTTTACAGAAAATTACATAAAAGCGTATCCTATCTATCAAGCTAACAGTGTTGTCCCTTTATATAAAGGTGATGGCGGAGATGTCCAAGTAACATGATAAATAAAGCAGCGATCCCTCAGGATCGAAGATCCTGAGGGATTCGCCAAACTGTTAATTCTTCATCCTTTCCTTTCTTTGGCGCCGAGCTGGTGTCTTCTCCTTCTTTTCCGAGCCGATTTGCTGTAATCTATTTAGCCTTGTTTGCATTCGGTTCTCGTTCAGAGGGACAGCAGTTATCTCGACTTTGTCCTTTCCTTTGGAACGGAAATTCCTCGTTTTCTCCTTTTCCTGTACAGAAAATAACCATTATCAGTGGCTAAGTCTTGCATATCAATTCTCACATGTTTTGTTATGGTTCCTTATTACTTTCCAAATTCATGATACAAAAAGGTTCACAAATTCTATTAAAAAGCCACTGAAATAGTCATCAAAAGCATACCGCCACATATCCAGTTTTAACATATGGCTCATAGTGAAATTTCTCTAACTGCTTACCCTTGCTCCATTCCTCGCCTATGTTAGGTATGCCAGTGGCTTGAGCAATAGTCAAAGGCGATACAATGAAATCAACCCCAGCCAAGTTTACCCGATCACCCCGCAAATGAAGAACAAACAAACGTGCTAATTCACGATGAGGTCGGGTTTGCACAACCATCTCACAAAATCTGAAACATGACAAGAATCGAAAACAATCCATAGCTAATGGACATGCCTGCAATCGAGCCAAAGAGGTAGGCTCCTCTCTGCGATGATCACCACTTATGTTTTCTCTGCGGGAACTCCGTGGCACATTACCTTCAGCCACCGAATCACTGCCTGACCCTGGCTCATATTCTGACTCTGTCTCTGACATATCTCTGATCAAACCTTTGGCAATGTGTATGCTGATATGAATGCAGTGAAAGCAAGATTAGGACATATGTTTAACATTCAATCAATATCCCACCGCCAAAACACCATCAAGGAATCAAATTATGGATAAAATCTCTGCTTCAAATGAGCTGAAAGGCAGCATCTCTGTTTTGAATGCAAATGGAATTTTGACAAAATAGGAGTAGGCAACCTTCAAAGTTTGGACACATCTAGTCAAAGAAGAGTATGGTATAATCAGTGATAGGTTTGTCTACGAGTTTATGGCCATAAAGGTTTCAATAGGTCATTTGAAACAATGCTAACATTGGGCAAACAAAAACATGAGCAAATGCTAACATTGGGCAATGTGACTCATTACACACATGAGAAATGTGACTCAAAGGGTTTAATCATGGGATAACAATAACAATGGTGACAGTGGTATTATGGGTATGAGAGCAGAGTGATTTTCATGTTTTATGAAAGGCTGACCATATCACTGTTTCAGACATCAAACCCATTTTTTACACCATTGATTTTCATTTAACCCTGAAAACAATAATCTCATAACAGTGGGGTTTTAAATCCTTCATTTGCATATTAGAATCATGTATGATGACACAAATACGTTTGCAAACCCCAAGTGATTGAAGAAAACCTGCTTTGAAGGCAACTGGAGTCAATTCCGAGCCAATCTGGGCGCTCAAGCACAATTCTGGAATGCTGTCTCTGCGTGGGTCGCGCAGGCTCAGTTTGGGTCGCGCAGCCCAGGTGGGTCGCGCAGGTGCAAACCCACTGTGCTAAACCAACTCTGTTTTGGTCGCGCAGCCCAGGTGGGTCGCTCGGCCTCAACTTGGGTCGCGCAGCCCTAAAACCCTGTCCACGCCCTCCAAAAGTCTGAAATCGGCTTTCAATTTTGCAAATACGTTTTGGGAGCAAATGAAATCGGTTCAAATGAACTTGTTTGGCCTTTATACACTTCACAAATATCTTCACCATCATACTTTATTCCAAATCTAACTTCAAACCCACATTACAAATGTTCTTGTAATTTTCACTTTGGCTTTTTCAAATACAAACTTGCTTTGGTTTCTTTGAGGTCGATACTGATGATTTTATTGTCTTTTTGCAGGGATATGGCTGTCTTGGCTAGAGAAAAGACCAGGGGTCTGCTTTTACAATGTCTTCATGGCGGAATAATTAAAATTTATTACAAAATGATAATGACAAATTTCTAGTTCCAAAACAGAGTTTTGGACTAGAAATGTATTTTTTTTAAAAAAAAAATGCTGATGATAATAAAAATAGAAATCCAAGTACTGGACTCTCCTCACCTTGCAGGCTTTATGACTAGTGTATAAATGACTCAAAAAACCCTAGACACCAAGACCTAGGACACTTATTGACATTTTAATGACCTCATACATAATGACAATGACTATAAATAATTTTTTTTAAGAAAATATTTTTTAAAATAGTGCTGCAGGTATAACATGAGGAAACACAAAATGACACAACCCTTCGTCAGTTCATGGCATGATCCTAGTGATATGCAAAGAAGTGAAACAAGTGAGACACCTAATAATGAAAATGCAAAAGACGAAATGATCACTGACGGAGGGCAGCAAGGGCTGACTCTAACATTGGCCATTGGCTCCAATGGGGATGGCAGCTGCCGCTTTCTTGGAGGTGCCAAGAACCGCAGAGCTTTGGGAGAGAAGACAGTGCCTCCATCCATTGGGCTATGGAATCATGATCAACTTATTAACTGAAAACTGAATGAAATGATTTGAAAAACTGACTTGGCAAACCTCAAACTAAACTGCAATGAAACTGGAACGAAATGCTGCCTTTTGGCTGCTTATTTATTCACAAAATCTACCCTACTCTGCTGCAAAAACAATAGATCAGGTAATACTGAAATGCCAGATCAACCATTCAAGTAAACCTGAGAATGATGCCGCTTGAGAATGCTTCCACCAGATCACAGATGTAATTGCTGGCAGCCTTTCATGCATGTACTGAGCCTGGTCACGGAAAATACAGCCTGATCTATCAATCAAACTGAACAATGTGTCCATGTATGCCGCAATAGGATCACAGAAGCTGGACTCTGTTGGCTGCCCCAACTCTGTGATACATACCTCCAGCTGCACACTGTCAATGCAATCATCCACAGGTAACTCTATTGTTTCCTGTTTTGGAGGAGGAAGAGCTTCCAAGAACTTTTTGGGATCTCGGAAGTCATATGACTGGATCTGCTCATCTAAACATTGAATCTCCTTCTCAAATCTTTCAACAATTAACTCACAGAACCTAGTTTTAGTTTCAAGAGGAAACTTCGGAGATTTCAAACATTGAAGCAAGACTCTGACAAATTCTTCATTAATTTCAAAATCCGCTAACGAATTTCTAGCATCTTCTACAGCTTCAGAAAGTGCAGGGTTTGCCACATACTCTACCATTGCATGAGTGGATCAGCGAGCATTGGAATCTCAGGATCGAGCTGGAGTCGCCGGGTGAATGTTTCAGCCTTCATATGTGTCTGACTGCTGTCCACCATCAGCATCAGATCTGAACTTGATTTCCTTTACCGGGGAAAGATCTTCCCCAGTATGGTCGCCACTATGTTAGCACTCAAATCTACCTCAGGCTGAAAGAGGCGAGGCTCGAGGCAACATCAAACCAACCTTAGCCTCGTAGCTAGCCCTACGAGGACAGGAGAGGGCTCTCTCCGGGTTAAACTCAGCGAAAGATCTTCAAAGGGGCTGAGATAACCGATAGTAAATGCTGATCTTAGGCTAGTAAAGTGATATGGATGAGGTTTTTAATAAATGTTGGGGTTTCTGGGCTGTGTGAGGCAAAGAACAGCTTGAACAGAGAAATGTAATAAAAAACACAGATTGTCTCCTGAGGCAAGGTAGGCAGGAAAATTTAACATCAAATTGAGATTAAATGGAATGGCAAGACAGCTGAGGAGCCGACAAGGGCATAGAGGATGAATCCTTGTCGAACAGAAGAAAACATTAAATATGAACAAACTTAAAGGCAGAGCATATCAAATATGAATTCTACCTTAACACTTCATTTGTTCAAATGGAAATGATCATGAAATGACATGAACACATAACAGGCTACATATGAAACAAAAGAGGACACAAATGTTAAATTTCAAGCCACAAGAATCTCAAGCCAAATACATTGCATGACAAAATCTCTCCGTTCAAGACCTGCATGTTAAACCCTAATTTTCCCTCCACTGCTCTCTAACTTCCTTAATTAAATTTCCTCTCATATAAATTATTTTTTACACATTAAATCAACTAAAACAAAAAACAACAGATCGGCCCCCAAAACAGGGGCGCTGTTTCAACTAAAGCCACAAAAATAGAATAGAATCCTCCATCTGCTCCAAGAGGCGCCTTGTTCAATCAAGCGTTTTCACTGTACAAGATAGGAGGTTGTTGACAGTTGCAACCGACCCTATAGATAGCTTTGCTGTTGGCACAGAGTCGACTAAAATCTGGGAAAGCCACAGTCAACAACGAGCCACTGGAGATTTTGTCATTAATGACATTGCTACCCAAACTCGATTGTGTGTCATCAGGCAAAATAGAAAAACCCGATGATAAAAGAGCCACGTAGTTGGGATCACTACCGTTGAGAACGACATTCATGGGAGCGTAAATAACATAGAGCCACATACATGGAGAATAAGCATGTTACCCTGATTCGAATTCAAGTTTTTGACACACAAACGAACCTATGAATGCCACTTTGCAAACTGCGCCCCAAATCTGGAAATGCGTTGGCCATTTACCGAAATTAGGAGAAGATTTTGATAATCTAGAATAAATCCGCCGCATATATCGGATGGAAATCGACCCCCCTACAATCTTTCTTATCCGATAATAATGGGCATATCTGTTGAGCATGGTATAACACATGAATCCACGCGTCCAGGCATTTGCGGCTGTTGTTGAATGAGAAACGGCAAAGACCCCTGCACTTGAATGTTTTTGTTCTTCCTGAAAAAAGGTTTGACACTCCTGAAAGCAATCCCTCTGTTGTCTCAGTTGCAGGTTCTTCTTCATTCATACTTCCATATTCACAATTATTTCTTAATGCTAATGTGCTCATGTTGGTTGTCATGATCTTCAACATTAGGGAGAGAATGACTTGGAAAATTGAGCCAATAAAAGTTTCCTCGATAAAGGTTTTGTTGATGTATCAAGAAGCATGAGGAGAAGAAAATAAACCGGCTTTGCATTATGTGATTTTTGATATTGCATTTCAAAAACTGGAAGTGTTATTTTTGATGGCACTGATATATTTTTACATTTTGTATATGACAGTCCCTTCCAAATCCCATACCGAGACCTCCACTGAACATTGACAGACTTCGAATAAGGATGAAGTCAGCAAGTCATCTTTAGAGTCGCATTAATGCTTCTGTCCGGTGGGTGCTAAGCTCATTATAACTTTTTCCTTTCGCCATATCAATTTGCTGGTATTCTTCATGCGCAATGCTACCTCTTTACATCTCGACCGTAAAATATCTTTCCTCCGAGATAAATATTACCAATAATTGCTTTCACAAGTAGGCTTTGCAGCATCCTCCATCGATGTTCAGGATTGGAGAAATTTGGATCTGGACATTGTAGAAACAGACCATAATACTCGAGGGTAACGTTTCCAACATCCACAAACAAAAGCTGACATGGACCCCGAAAAATCGCTCTCCAATCAAGATTTCTAGTGCATACACGATCCAATGCCGCAACTCCAGCGAGAGTGCGTCCTTTCAAAAGTTCCCAGACATCTCGATTTTTCTGCTTATAATCATTAACAAAATAACAATGTGGCATATGAACAATCTTTTCCGAATATATATGTGCAAACCGCATTGGAGAGACAAACTCATCTGTCACCATTATAGAAACTGTCTCCTTGCACTGACTTTGCCATTTAAAACGAACATCCACTCTGCAACAAAGCAAACGCTGCAATCTCTGCGTGGGTCACTCACCTCCTGCGTGGGTCGCTCGGCCCAGGTGGGTCGCGCCCCAAAACTCTGTCCACACAATTCAAAACCTGAAATCGGCCCTCCAATCTTCAAGATTTGGGTGCTGTAGTTTGGTTCAAATGAAACTTGTTTGGCCTTTATGCATGATACAAATATGTTCACAATCAGATTTTGTTTCAAATCTAATTGAAAACCCATATTACAATGTCTTTGTACTTTTACCTTTGGCTTTTTTTTTTAAATACAATCTTCTTTGGTTTTTCCATGCTTTTCTAAATCTTGGACTAATGACATTTTGTTGTCTTTTGCAGGGATGTTTGAAGCTGGTGCCACTGAAGAACTATAGAATTTGAAATATTTTGACCACTTACCTATTTATTACCAAAACATATTTGAAAATTTCTTCTTCAAAACCCTGTTTTGAAGAAGAATCAATTTCTCATCGAAGGCATTCCTGATATAAACAGCTACTGGTCCTTCTCCTAGCCTGCAAGTGTTATTGAAACATCTTGAAAACAAGATTTGCAAACATCTAAGTAGCAGTGGGTGAAAGCTGTTTGGCATTGGCCTATATATTGAACTGAGACTTTGACAGCTACCTATCTAAATTGGACTCTGACAGAGGACTTGAGAAGACGGAGTCTAACACCTGTCATGAATTTGTAAGCGATTGTTTTTGAGATTGATCGCCTATATGTATATATATCTATTCTGAAGAATTGTTTATAAGTTCCATGTGTGATTTTATGTCTTCTTGGTTGAATCGTATGAGGAAATTATCTCAGTGTAGTTGTGCATTTATTGGTGAAATTCCGCATGAATTTCCTTAATTTCTTGTTGGAGTAGGACTCTATAAATCTAGCTAAGAGTCTGCCTATGTATTCAGAAAAGAGAGTGTATGATAATGTGTAATTATGTACTCTGCAAATTGGGGTTAATTGCGCTCTGTATATAGTTGGAGGAATCAATTTTAATTCTGTCGACACTGTGTCTCGAACTGATAGACAATGGAGCTATATATTCGTTGAGTATATGCCACGAACAGAGGCATGGCTTTAATCCATGCATAAGCGATAGTGGTGTTCATCAAACGAGCATTGTATAACGAGGAGCGAAGGCACATTAGAACTACGTTAATTTGAATAGGCAGAACCTGAGCAAAAGGGCGGAACCACGAAGGAGGAATAGTGAACGTGGTTTGGAGTGAACAGGAAAGGAGGTTCCTGGTTTTGATCACACCACTTTCATCGGGCAAGTGGTATTTATGAAATCGGAGTGATTCCATAGAGTAGCCGACGCGTGGCATAGACGGGACCCAAGAAAACCGCTTCCACAGCGTGCCATCGCGCGTTATTGTTCATGCAAGTAACCCGTGTGATATCCGTTCGATCAGATGTTGCGGCGCGATGGAATACAAGCCCTCCGATCGGGTCGATGGTTAGTCGCTATTGTTCGTGCACATAAGCCGCGCGAGATTTGATGAGGGCCGTCGGATCATCTGAAGCCGAGCGACGTGCTCTCTGCCGTTGGATGGAGATGATCATTAGCGCTGGGCCCCAATTTAAATTATATTGCTCGTTTTTAAGGTCTGTGGGTTTAAAAAAGGTCTGAAATTTATAGTTGGCGGCCAATATTTTATGGATGTCGGGTTATTTTTATTAGCGAATGTGCATATATATATGTATTGAGTGTGCATGTAAAGAGATGGTATTATTACGATTTGAACATAGGATAGAGATGGCACCTCTACCAGCGACATCATATGAAATATGTGATGCAGTGAACATGATTTAATATATGCATCTGCCGAGGGATAACATAAGGGCTTAGAATTAATATCTCAAATCTCAGAGATTTGAGATATTAACACTCTCATATGTAAGTGTTGAATTTTCCAGCCTAGAATAAAGGAAGGTTGTGAGATTTCCAGATTGGGGAGATGATTGGGCATGAAATTTTGAATGCCATTGTACACACATCTTTGTTAAAAGGTTGAGAAAAACGGGACTGTGGATGACCTCGCTATCAACCTCCTTCAATTTATAAGCAGAGGGTGCATAGTTTCCAAACTAGTTTCATTATTGAAAAATTCTAATTAAAAATACCCCACAGTGAAAAATGTTTCAAAAATGTTTCATAGAAATAGGGTAAATGAGAAAAAGAGGCAAAATTTAATGAAACTATTTTGGAAAAGACAAAAGGAGAAGAGTACGTGCCATAAAATAATTTCAAAGGGCATACAAAAGCCCTCAACGGGCATATCTATCCTCATTTTATTGATTGGCAAATGGAGGGAGTTTTTCTGGTCCCTTAGCAAACACTCCATGCATGTTTTCCAGGATGCGACGCGCCTGTGCCTGAGTGCTACGCACCTGTAGCAGCTCAGCGAAGGAAAATACAAAGGGCACAACGTGCTTGTATACTGGTGTGACGCGTTTCAATGCCCGATCCTCGTTCAAATTTTTTGCCCGACACCCACAACTGCTCGTCGTTCAAACCTCGTTCAGAAACCCAGTTTTTTGAACTAGCGTAGTGTATTTTTCTTGTGTAGCCTCCGTTCAGATGCTACATGCCTATGTGCAAGGGCATAGCACCTGCTCATTTCATTACAAAGGGCCAAAAATTTCCAGTCTTGCTCAAGGATCAGTTTTCATCACTACAAAGAAGTTTTTCAAGGTATTTATCACTATCTTTTACCCCTCAGTTGCTCTTAAAACATAAAGGATGTTTTGAAAACCAAATTAAAAGAGAAAGAAGTTTTAAAGGAAAAGAAAGCCTGTTTTTATTTAAGGGCTGTTTAGTTGATTTTGGAGAATAATAAAAAAGGGAGGCCAACACAATATATTTGAGCCCACCACTATTCAAGAAATCACTGCCTCTCCCTCAATCTTGTCCTGTTTTCAAGAGGTCGGCTGCTTTGATTTTTGCAATAGAATACCAAAGGTAACTATCCACCCTTATTTAAATGAGCTATTTTCCTTGAGACTGGATGGAAAGCAAGTTCACATAGCAGGTCTAGATTTTGAACTCGCTCCTAGAGCTATTTCTAAAGAAACAAAAATCCCTCACATAGGAGAGGAGTGGTTCAAACAGTCATACCTTGACCTCAGCGACTATCAACCTTTTCTAAAACAAAATCATCAAGATGCATGTAGTTCCATCTTTCCTTTTTCACACTTGCTGGATGACTATGCAGTCCTCATGAAGATAATCATGAATTTTTTCACGTGTGAAGGTAGATTCTCCCAAGTATATTCCTATCACATCAGACTCCTGATGTATTTCACAAAAGCTAAGTTGCTAAACCTACCCTTTTTCCTGTGCAAGAGTATAGAAAAGATGTCTTTCATTGTTAGAAAGAAGCCTCCAGCTTAGCATAAAGCAATTTTATTCCATCACTCTCTCATTAAGATCATTATCCTTCACCAGCTGAAAAAAAAGGCCATCCCTTGGGAAAATTTCATCTCTCACCCTGATTTTACTTCTGCATCTTCTATGCCACTACAAATCAGGCCATTTTCATCCCGAGACCCTCATCATGCTCATTCCTTGCCCTCCACACCCTATGTTTCCTCTTCTTCTCGTGAGTCTACTCCTCAACAAAAACCATCCTCCACATATGACAGTGAGAAACAAGAATGTAGTAGAAGCAAAGAACAAGGAAGTGATGGTGACAAAGAGAAAGAAAGTGATGAAAGCAGTAGTAGAGGGAAAGGAAAGCATGATGAGGTAGGTATTCCACAAGGAGAGAGTGAAAGCAGTGATCACGAAAGTGGCAGCCCACAAGGAGAGAGTGAGAGCAGTGATCATGAAAGTGGCAGCCCACAAGGAGAAAATGAAAGCAGTGATCATGAAAGTGGCAGCCCACAAGGAGAAAATGAAATCAATAATCATGAAAGTGGTAGCCCACAAGGAGAAAATAAAAGCAGTAATCAAGAAGAAGGAAGCCCACAGCAAGAAAATGAAAACAGTGATCATGATGAAGGTAGTCCACATCAGGAAAACATTGAAAACAATGAAAATGATGGAAGCAGTCACAACAAAGAGGGAAGTAATAAAAACAGTCATGACAACAAGAAGATAGATGAAGGCAGAGATAGTTTTGGAAAGGAAAAAACAGCAGACCTAGACATCTCTCACCAAATATAAAAAGAGCATGATCTTTCTAAGATTACTCCTGATGATGAGTTCATTGCAAATATCAAAATTAATGAACAAGGAATTTCCCCAGAGCAAAGTAACCAAGAAGTGCAAACATAAAATGTTTTTGCAGAAGAGGACAACCCTGAGGTTGTAGGAGACCAAACTAAACAAATCTAGGTGTTAACTCCTCCTCTCACGCATCATCAGCAAGGTCAAGAGCATGTGTTTACTGCCTCTACAAGGAAAGGGGCCATGCTTCCTTCATCAAAAGTAGCAAAGGAAAAAAACACCAAAACAGAAAAGAAGAAAACCACTCAAACAGTGACTAACAATGTCACTAGGGCACTAAGGAATAGAGGCAAATTGCCAAAGAAGAGCAATGTAGATTTTTCTAAGAAAACCAGAGGAAAGAAAATCATTAAAGGCAAGGGCAAAGAGAATATTGAACAACAAGAGAGCAGCCATGAGCATGAAAGGGAATTTGACATAATAAAAATAGACAGTGATGCTGAAAATGATGAGGCCAGTATTATTACATCTCTTTTGCAAAACCGGGAGGCTCAGATTAAAGATTTGGAAAAATGACCTAGAAAGGTCAAAAGACATCATCCACTATTTACAATTGCAAAATAATCAAATGAGTGGAAATATGGAAATATTTGAGGCTCGGGCACTCAAATACAGAAGGGAAGCTCAAAAGTCATAAGTGAGGCTAGAATAATACATGGGTGAGTATGCGGAAGATGATGAAGAAGAAGGGCTAGCAAGAAAGAGACCTAAGACCATGGGTCTTAGAAGAGCATTGCGAAAACAGAAAGAAGAAGAATCAGCTCATGCACAACAGTACCCTCTTATGGAGCTCCTTGCCAAAGAAATTGAGAAGGATAGAGAGTCTTGGCTTGAGAGGGAAAATCAGCATTTGGAAACCAAATTGGAGAAAGCTAACAAGGATTTGGGCCTTCAAAGAAGAATGACCGAGCACTACAAGAAGTTGAATTAATTTGCCCGAAGGAAACTCAAAGCTGCCCAAAGGAGGCGCCCGGCAGAAAAACATGGAAAAGACCTATCCCAGCTTGGAATTATTGCTCAAGCTTCATTTCATGTTTCTAAAAACCCTTAAGGGGTTTACTCACCAAATTTGGGCATTTTTGGACACATTCTTGTTTTTTGTGAATTTTAGGCCTAAACGCATAAAATCATGGGTACCTTAACTTTTTCTCGAAGCATCCTCAGCTGAATAAAAATATATTTTTGGATTCCTTGACATCAAAGGAACATGCTCATAAATTTTCAAATCAAATGAAGTTTTTTTGATCCCTCAAAAAGGCCAAAAACATCCATTTTTTACGTTTATGCCCCTAATATCAACAGGTGCTACACTCCTGGGTTTTTTCACTATTTCTAATTTTTGACTTACTTCTAGGCATCATATTGGATAAACTCAATTAGTTTTGGAAATTAAATATCCGTAGCTTTCCAACAAGCTATCACAGGAATCATTTCTACATCAGGAGGTCCGCCAAAGCTTCACTGCAAGACAAATTTTTTTCTGGTGCTACGCTCCTATAGATTTTGCTGAAAAGTAGTTTTCTGAGTGATGACTGGGCCAAATGTGTGTTAAGAAAGTGTATCTTGTGTGTCAGGCCTTGAAAGTGATTATTTTTTTCTATTTTGGTCCAAAAAGATATTTTTGAAGGATATTTTGTGCCTTGGACTTTGTTAAGCCTCAAGGACAGTTTTAGATATTTGTTTTTGGCCAATGGCCTTCTAGTTGCTCTAGGTGGTTTTCTTCCTCTTTGGCTTATATAAACCAAGAGGATTCATTATAAAAAGAAGGAAGAACTTGATATATTGAGAGAAATACATAGCATTATAAGCTTGGAAGAAATGTTTGTTTTATGAAGTGGATGATGTCTTGCTTGGCTTGATGGTGGAGGAGCATTGTGTTTCCATGGCTTGGTGAATGGTGATGTTTCTCTGATTTTGTTTATGTTTCCTTGTTTTCATTAATGTTCCATATTTCTCATTTTCTGTAGATCATAAAAGTATATGTTGAGACATGCTCATGGAAGCACCTCAAACATCCTGCATGTTACAGCTTTAATGTTTTCCTCTTCTTGATCATTTCTAAAGGATTCTTAACTGCCCTTTAGGTCCATCAAGAAATTGTTATTTATTTTATTTATGGTCAGTATGTTTTGCTATCTTGTATGATTTAAGGTATGCCTTGCTTACTTATAACTTCTCAAAACTCCGTTTCTGAAATCTTTCTATGAAATATTGGTTGTTTTAGTTAAGTCAAAGAGGTCTCGTTCGATCTTGCCCTTTGTCCATGCTTGCAAAATTATTTCAGAGTTCCCAATAGCTCAAGATATGTTGTTTAGGAGTTCCCTCTTCATAGATTGAGTTGTTTGTTTATCTTATTTTTTTTCCCAACAGCTGAAGGTGATTTTCTAGAGTTAGAGGTTCTTATGTTTCTATGTATCGCCGGATTGTTTATCTTTCATATGTATCAGTTTGAGTTTTATTCATAGAGATTTATGGTTTGCCCTACCTCATGAATACCTGCTTTAAAACTATATATGTTTAATATCTCTTTGTCTTTCACAAACTTAATGTTCATTTCACTTCATTTTCACCCAAAGAATCCATTTACCTTGACTAAATTGGCCCTGCAGTAATACCTTGTCCACCATTTAGACAATCCTGACTTTATCTGACCCCATAACCCTGTTGATTTAATGAAATCTCTTTCTATTTGTCATTTTTGATCAGTTTACCTCAAAAACCCAAAAAAAAAAAACCAAAATATACTTAACAGCTAGCCTAAAATCAAACATACAAAGCGAACAAGTTCACATCCTTCGCATAATAAAGAGAGCCCTCTCTGAGTCTAGGAAGGCTAGGTCCTAGGACTCCAAAGATTGGTCTGATTTTACCCTATCATTTGGTTTACCAATCTACCAAATTACGCAACTCCAACAACGTGCACCTCATTCTTACTACCTATTGGCTTTAGGGGTCCTGACCGAGGTTCGGAGTTAAGGTTTGCTAACAAACCCCTATACTACTAGCCCTTTCATCAATGACCTACTTTTGCAGGAAAAATTATCACCCGAAGTAGTATGGGTGGGTGTTGGAACCAGGTTTCCGCACCCTGGGAGAGAGTAGGTAATTAAAGCAGATATCGTTGAGTCCTATCAGGTTTTCATAGAAACAAGCCTATTATTGAGCCTTTAAAAGTATAATCAGCATGTAACCATAAAAAAAACTACTATTATTAACAGATCTAATCAACACATTCACATCCATGTGTGCATCAACAACTATCACCACAAAACATTACAATCGCAGCTAATTCATATATCGCAGACACAATCATAGCTTATTAAAATAACACAAAGGCACTTCAGTAAAAAAAAAAACTAGTTCAGATAGCATAAATACACTTCAATATATTCCGCATTCATTAATATCCAAAAACCCAATTACAAACCCAAATCACAGCCCGTGGACACAGCCAGCAGGGTCCGCACACAGCAGGACTGAGGATCTCCCACACACAGCCAGTAGGAGTCCTTACCCAAACAACCCAAAACATATCTCAACAGTTCATTCGTAACATCAATCTTACCTACTTCTTAATTTCTAGACCCAACTATCTATCTATTTATATCACTGTAGCCTTTGCTATCCTATGGTCCGCAAACTGTGGTTTGCGTACTCTAGGACTACAATTTGGCCCATTACAAAACGGTTTGCGGACTCTAGGTCTACCCTTTGACCCATTACAAAACATTTGGGGCTTTCACCCACCACAAATCCCCTACGCAAGAACAATTACTACAAAATTATACAAAAAACGCAGCTTAGTGAACCCTGTTCCAACAGGCCCCCAACACAATCTTTTGACTCATCCTGAGTCACAACGATCGCGAGGTTTGCATCTTCGCCTGAAGTTGCTTGATTGGATCAACCAGAGGGGGCAGCACTCTG
This sequence comes from Pinus albicaulis, assembly GCA_034641835.2. Taxonomy (NCBI): domain Eukaryota; kingdom Viridiplantae; phylum Streptophyta; class Pinopsida; order Pinales; family Pinaceae; genus Pinus; species Pinus albicaulis. Next base: position 1,159,827,610 of record CM076572.1, on the reverse strand, counting down.
CTCTGTGCAACAACGTTCTGTCCAATATCCACCTCTTAGTCATGACGATCAGCTCAGTGCTGGTTGCTAGAGGCAGCCTCGCTTGAACCATGCTCGTCTGTAGGGTATCGGCCTTGAGCTGCAAAGCTTGGAGCTTAGACTATAATGTGGTGACTGTGACATTCTATTACTCTTCCAAAGCAAGCCATTTGTCTTCTGAGCTGAGGGTGACTGCATCTATGATTTGCTCCAAGTCTTCCTTTGTCAAGGTAACTTCAGTCTCCCTACTGGGCGTCGTAGCCTGCCGCTTTGTTCACTGTCCCTTGAGAGGTTCGGATGTCTGTTTCATGCCACATGGGGAATCAGCACCCTGCACATCCATACCCTCTGTGTCCATGTCCTGCTGTGATTCTTGCTCCACAACCTTTGTTGCGTCCTTTGTCCTGGCAAAGTCTTCCAGGCCACGTCCTTCGACATTCTTGGCGGGATCGGGAGGGGTGGTATTCTGGTCTGTGCTTGTAGCAGTAGTGTCAGCCACACTTGATTTGAAGCCCAATTTCTAGTGTGGTTTCCAAGTGGCAATGAATCGGTCAATTTCCTCATCAGCGACCATGTAAGGCAGCGATACCCAAGATGGATCCTTATGATCCCGAATCTGCACATTATGCATTGTGACTTGGAACGTTGCGATGTTCTTTTATTTGTTGTAGACCGTTGGTGACAAGCATGGCCAGGAGTGAATGGCTGTTGTGAGCATGCTCTAAAATAGGACCCAAAAGAACTTGTTATCCTTAATCCGTTGCTCATCCCTCGAATCCCACAAATTTGTGTATCGCACCCCCTCGCACATGTCTGGTTCGAGCTCAAGGGGGACCGAGTCCTTGGGGGCTTCCCATGCGACCAAAAAAATTAGGAGTAGTAGCCAAGAGTAGAAAAATGCCCTTCCATGATCCTGGGCCTCACGAATGTTCTACAAAAATTCATTACAAAGGAATTGTGAACAGTTGAAGTAGACCCCCTTTTCGCAGTGGCTAACCAACTGAATTACATAGGCGGGGATAGTCATAACCTGGCACTTGCGCATCATCTTACAAGCCAACAGCAGGGTACCCATGCCCACTCCTGGGTTGGAAATGGTGTTGATCAAGAATCCTAGTATTTTTCTCAACATGGTAGTCTTCTCGCACCTTGTTGGTGATCTATTGCTCATACTTCTTGCCGACGTGCTCCATGGGATTCGGCCCCTCCATGGGGAGACCAGTAATGTGGTGAATTAGGGCAGCATCGATGGGAATATGGTCCTGGATCCACAAGTTGTCGTCATGGATCAGGGCCATCAGTTGTCGCACAACTCGGTCGGTTATACTGTATCGGCCAAAGTGAGGTATGTGCACCAAGTATAGTAAACCCAATTTTTCTAGCCCACGCACCCACGACATTGGTACGACCCTTAACACATCATCCTCTAGTACTCTTTTGAGGTAAAACTCAGGTGCCAATTATGGGAAGGCCTCCAGGTTGGCAAGGTCGTGGTCGTTGAAATTAATTGAGGTGAGCTTGCCATGTGCTTCTCCAATTATGGGGACTTCACCCGGAATTAGTGGCATTTTTATATAGGCACACATACTATCGAGGATCTTAGGCGTGTGCACCAAGGGCCTTTGAGGCTGAACATAGGGCGATAGCCAAGTGATTGGTTTAGCAATCCAAGTCTCTTCCTAAGCAGACAAAGGTCGCTTCATCGGGTTAGGTGAGCGTGCCTGGGGCATCGCTCTGTGGGATTTCACATTTCGAGGGGAGGTGCATGGCTTCCCTCTAGCCCATTTCCCTGCCCTCCCCTACCCTTGCTCTTGGCCTTTCCCCTTACTCTTCTTTTTCTCCACCTGCTTCCCCTTGGTTGGTGTGGACACAACCTCTTCAACTTCAGGGGTGACCGCCAATACTTCATCAGTTGAAGCCATGGTCTACAATGATTCAGCGGGATTGGTCGCGGTCATTCTTGCTCGGAAGACAAAATCGGGATTGCTACTATCAGAGGGGGTAGCCCACCGAGACATTAACAGAGCACAATAGTTACAGAAATTTTCAAGACACAATATTTTCAGAATGCACGGAACCCACTTCTGATCTACCCTCCTCCTTTTATAGCTTTGGATAGTGACCAATGGTTAGATGATGCATATCTAAAACTTACCATCAAGAAAATGGTAAAAAATATTCAGAAATCGCCTCATTAATTGTTGCCTGCCCGCTCCTTCCAATGGTAAAATTTGCTTTTTACCCAATTTTACTATTCCAATGGCTAGTTTTCGCAATTGTAGATTACCCCTACACTCCCAACGCACCTGATTACCCCTACAATCCTAGCACACCTAATTACCCTTGCGCTCCTAGCACACCTCCTTGGGCTTCTAGACCTGCGATTGACCCCTGCGCATATAACGGGCCTGCCTGCATTTTTCCTCTTGCCTGCGCATATTCCTCCCAATACAGCTACTCCGGCCATATAGTCATTTGATCCGGTGTGGTTTGAGATGATTGCCATTAACATATCTAGCTATAATATCACCGCGTAGTGTAGCTAACTAGACAACTCCTCCGTCTATGATTTCCTTTACCATATAGGGGTGTAGCCAGTGCTGACAGAATTTCCCCAGGTGTTTCAAAAACTGGCTATCATATAGCAGGACCAATTCTGCTTCTAAAAATACTTTTTTCCAAATATGTCTATCATGCCATGCTTTTTCCCAGGCCTTCTGAACTTGCTGGTGAAATTTAGCAATGAATCGAACTTCCTCCAAGGCGACTAGTTGCGCTAAGCGTTCCTCCATGATATTAGGCATTGCCCTGTTTGTAAATGCTGCAATGCACAAGATAGGAACAATATACTCCATGGGCATAATGGATTCCTTTCCATAAACCATTCGAAATGGTGTTTTCCCAGTCAACTTCTTGCACGTGGTCCGATAGGCCCATAGGACTGATGTGATGTGCATGTCCCAATCGCTTCGATCGAATTTGTAGATCTTGGTCAGCACCTATTCTAGAATTTTATTAAAAGCTTCCACAGTTCCATTTTCCTTCGGGTGATATGGGGTAATTTTTGCATGGTGGATCTGAAATTCTTCAGTCAAAGCCTATATTGTCTCATTAACAAAATGCGTACCTCTATTCCTCATCAAGATATTTGGAAAAACAAACCTGGATAGAATATGCTCAAAAATAAAGTGTGCATCAGTGTTTGCAGTACAATCCTTCACAGCTTGCGCTTCAGCCCATCTGGTTACATATTCAGTTGTAGTGATGATGTAGTTGGCACCTGTCTTCTTCCCTCGTGGGTTGATGGGCCCAACGAAGTCTATGGCCCATTTGTCAAACACTTGTAGGGCCATCTGTGGCTACAAGGGAATTTCACCCCTGTGCGACAATCTTCCTATTCTTTGGCATGTGTTGCAGGCTTTGAAATAGTCATAAGAGTCACTATGCAGTGTGGGCCATCTGTAGAGCTATAAAAAGGGTCTCTTTCACCTCTAATTACCTCACATTAATATGTCAATCTGGGAGCGTTTTGTTATTCCAAAGAGTGTCTCAGTCTGAGGCTATCACTTGTCAGAGTAATGCTAGTAGTACAGTGTTTAAAAATACAAGAGTAAACGGATGCTTGTCTATAACTAAGTTACTTCAAAAGAATAAATCACACATTCGGAAAACTAGGCAGCTTATCAGTCAAGGGTTCGGCAACGATAACCCATCCCTTTGGAAACTGATGGAAAGGAAATTAGAGCATAGACCACGGGTCTGGGAGCTAGACAGTGAATGCCGAAGCTCACTACAGCCTTAGATCGTCTCTCACACCAAAACAACAAATGCGAGTAAATGGAACGGCAGATAGCAAAATGGAACAGCAATCGAACAACTAAGTCTCGCGAGTCGTAACCAAACTTAATCTATTAACCCAAATGCACTCTTCGCAATCAAATAACAATCTTTCACTCTTAAGGCAAATCAAGCAGAACACACTAATGGAACAACACTAACTATTGATAAATTATGGAACAACACTAGTAAATCGTATACGCACACAACACGCTGGAATAGTAATCTGATCAATCTTAATTAACAGGGATACGACTGTGCTTCCAAATAGAACAACATTATTTCTGAATCCAACAATCATGAAGAACACAACTTCATATGGATCTATGACATGAATGTTCAGTACAAAAGCTCTGTAACAGAACAGTAAGAATATTCGGTTAAGACTAATAACATGCAATCAACTCTGAAAGGATCAGTAACATAATGCAGAGTCAATACAAAATTCTATCTGTAAAAACCTTAATGATTTAATCTTAACAGAGCATGTAATAGCAACTTATAAAGCATATCAGATTACCGAATAACAACGATAAGCAAACCACACAGAAATCAAATCGTAGTGATACAGAAGCAAGTGTCCTCCGGGGCCGGGCCCTTAGCCTCCAAGGGTACACCGCCTTAAGTTAATCCAGATGCAGAACTGAGATAATCACCAAGTTTATATTAATGCATAAGACAAAAGTACAATGAACCAGTTCTCAACGAGACTCGATGATCAGAGTTGATTTTTAACAGAAAATTACATAAAAAGTATCCTCCCCAAGCTAACAGTGTTGTCCCTTTATATAAAGGTGACGGCGGAGATGTCCAAGTAACAAGATAAATAAAGCAGCGATCCCTCAGGATCAAAGATCCTGAGGGATTCGCCAAACTGTTAATCCTTCATCTTTTCTTTTCTTCTCCGCCGAGCTGGTGTCTTCTCCTCCTTTTCTGGGTCGATTTGCTTTGATCTGCTTAGCCTTGTTTGCATTCGGTTCCCCTTCAAAGGGACAACAGTTATCTCGTCTTTGTCCTTTCCTTTGGAATGGCAACTCCTCGTTTTCACCTTTTCCTGCACAGAAAAATAACAATCATCAGCGGTTAAGTCTTGCATATCAACTCTCACATGTTTTGTTATAATTCTTTATTATTTTCCAAATTCATGATGCAAAAAGGTTTACAAATTCTACTAAAAAGCCACTGAAATGATCATCAAAAGCATACCTTTTTAGTACTCCACACCATCATATCCCAGCTCTCAAGATCTTCTACGTCGTCGCTTTCCTTGCATAGTGACCTCCTGCTACGCCTCTGTGGGCTTCTACTAAGATGGATTGTCTTTCATGCTCCAGAACGTATCTTCATAGTACCTCATTAGCTCCCAGCTTATAAAAGTGGTCCACTATGATGGTAAAGTCCATTGTGCAGGTTACCGATTCTTTTTTCTCTTGTATCGAATATTCTGCAGGTGCCATCCCCATAGTTAATAAGTGAATGATATCGGAAAAACGCATGTTAGGTCCCCATAATTTTTTAGATTTGCAAGACCAAATGTACAAGGGTAACATCAAACCAGTCTTTGGAGTCCTAGGACCTAGCCTTCCTAGACTCAGAGAGGGCTCTCTCTATACTTGTGTAAAGGATGTAACTTGATATATTTTAGGGTTTTGATTTTAGGCTAGTTATAAGGATTAGGGTTTGTTTGTTTGGTTGGTTGGTTGGGTGAGTTGTCAAGCAGAATAGATAGAGTGAGAGAGGTTGGAACCATTGGGCTATGGAGTTTACAAAAGGTCTTGAGAAGTGAAACAATAGGTCAAGGGTATATCACAGGGAAAGTCTAACAAAGTCAAATGGATCTAAAATCTTATGTGAGTGAAGTGAACATCAAATTGTGAACATAGTAGGTGAAAAGGGAAATTAAGAATCCTTTGACAAATACTTAAACAAGAATGACCTTTAAATTCACGATGCATGAAGAAATAATAAAAGACAAGGCATACCAATAACTTCTTTGACTAAACCCTAGCAAGTAAACATTAAGGAAACAATTCAGTGAACCATAGAGAGCAGAAAACATGTAAGTCCTCTAGTGATTTCACCTTCAGGAAAAGAAAAAAATTTAAGATAACATATAGTAAAGATTAAAGAGCAGGGAACTCCTAATTTCCTTAATCAAACTATAGAGACCTCCAAAGCAACCATTTAAGATGAACAAAGTGCAGGGCAAACCATAGACCTCTTTAGCCAAACCTATCTAGTAATACTTCAAAGTAAAAGACCTCAAAAACAATGTTACACTGAAAATTATCATCCTAACATTTTGCTATGTGTATGAGCTCATTATTACTCATACTTATCCTTTTGCAAGTCTAACATATCAGTTCCTCATGTCAAGCCTTGAAAATTAGAGAAAAGTTCCTAAAAATATCCTAAACTTCAGTGTCGCTCTTTCTCTCTATATTGCATGCAGTCCCACACCTAATGTTCAGCTCTCTTGCATACCTGAACACACTTTATCTTCGTTAAAGGTGCGGACCCCTGTAAGATCAAAAAGGTGCAAGTAAATTCCAAAAAGCTTAATAAAAGTAAATTCTAGAAGCCTCTAGAAAGAATCTTGCGGTGGCAGAACCGCTCTTATGAGGTGCATGTATCCCTTACCTTATGGAGCTAACCCCTTGATGTGAGGAGCTTATCCCTTTGAAGGAGGATTCTATCCCTTCATAGTTGGAACAGAAAACCTCCTCTTTTCCACTATAAAAAGAGGCATTGGGTAGCCTCAAGGGGAGTTCAAGCTTAAGAATATTTGAGGTTAAGTGTTGTTAAGATTCAGACTCAGTTAACTAAGGCTTTTGTGAGGAGAGATTACATACCTCTATTTGTCTTGGTTGGAGGAGTGCAGAACTTGTCAAAGTAGAGGAGACTCCTGCTTTGGACCCCAGGAAGGCCTGTGCAACATCAAGGCTCAGGTTGTAAGGTTTTCCTTCTTTTGAAATTAATACAAATATACTCATTTTTCTCAATAAGCTGTCAGTTAATGGTTTATTTCATAGATTCCATGATCACTATGATAAACATGGTTTATGATGATTTCTATACAGGTGCTATGTAATATTTTGCTTTTTTGTGACTGCAAGTTTACGAGGAAAACTCCTTCAAGTGCACGAGGGGCAACAACAACTTCAAACAAGTGCTGGACATACAGTTAGTCTTTTACACCTCTATAGATATTTTTGTAGATCATATATGCTTAGAGAAAGATTATTTTATTTGGATGTTTGTTGCTAGATACTTTTAGTACTAGGGAGATTGGTCTTGTCTGCAAGACGGATTAATCCACACAACAAATTGGTGACTCCACTAGGGAAAGAACTTGTTGTTTTTTGTTCTCTTTTATTTTGATTTGAGGAAACATTTTTCCTAGGTTTTGATTGATAGATATCTGCCTGGGTAGCTTAGGTTTTCTCTGTTTTTGAAAATTTTGAAATCTTGTATGTTTTTCTCTAGCTTTTTCTGGGACCGCACTTTGCCTTCTTTGCACAGTGCGGGTAGTTTCGCATTTTTCCTTGTGTAAACAGTGTGGTACCGCACCTGTTACTTCTGGAAGCCTGCGGACCCTGTTAAAATTTTGAAAAAATCTAGATTTATTTCTTCAATTTATCTTTATTTTGATTTAGAGTTTTTGGTTTCTGCCCAGATTGATGATTGTTTTTGTCAAAATCCTTTTGTGAATGAATCTCAGTAGTACTGGTGTTTTGATGATTTTCTAGAAGTTTTGCGTTTTGGATTGTTTTTCACTTGGTCTTTGTAGTGATTCGAAGCGTTGACTGTTTGAAGTACCTCAGATTACATTGGTCTTTTTGTCTTTTTGCTGAATCTGACCTGATTGTGAAATCATCCTTTATTGAGAAATAGAGCTACCTGTTTCTTTGCAAATATTCGAAAAGAAACTTTGTTATAGGTTTTTGAATTTCATTTTTTATAAAAACATATTTGAGTGTTTTTGATTTGTTTGTTATTCTGGACGAATATATCCTTAGTTTTCTGAATAACTAAGTAAAAACATTCTTCAAAAAATCTTAAAGCTTTTATTCAATTAGATTGTTAAATTTTGTAGATCTCAGAATTAGTTTTGTAGTTTTGAGTGCTTTTAAAAAAATTTTGTAGATTTCTTTTGAAGGAGACTTGTTTTCGAAGCTTCAAATTTTTGAAAGTGAAAGGATTTTGTTGTGAGCTTTGATAATTTCTCTCATTTTGAGTTATTGTGAGAAAGACAAAAATATTTTCTTTCAATTATTCTTTATGTTTAAAGAAGGAATTGTTTATTAAAATAAATGCATTCTCCAACTCTTTCTTTAGCTATAATTTCATTGAAAGAAAATGATTTGATTATCATTTTTTAGGTGCATTTTTAGTGTTTTTGGAAGTCGAGTATTCACACCATCAAAGTTTCATTTCCGCACCCATTGAATTAAGAAACAGCTCCTAAAAGTAAGGCTTAATTAAAATTCATTTAGCAATCTTTTTATTTTCTAGGGCTCTTATCACCAACATAGCTTAGGCTAGTATCTTGGAGTAGGGAATAATTAACTCTCCAAGATATTAAAAACAACCAAGTAGACAAATCTTGCGGTAGGAAATAAATCCAATTGTAATTTGTATAATCTGGGAAGCTTCTCTTAAAGAAGTCATTCACGAGATCATGTCCGAACCTTTGAGACAATCAATTCTGTTTCATTGGGGAAGATAGAAGATTTTGCGCGCATTACAAACGGTAAACCTCAGATTAACCATTGTCGAGGAGCCTGGGGTCACTTGTCGGTAAAAATCGGATTAACCATGTCGAGGAACCTTCAAGGGGATTGAGCTTTGTTACTCTGCCCTTGCGCATGGGATCGGATCGTAGACTGTTCCCCCAGTTATATTTGTTACTGTTGGTAACCTTAGTGTCCACAAACTTGAGATTATTTCCTGAGGTGACGGTGAAGGAAAGATCTCACTGTACCTGGAGCAGACGTTGACTAGACTCACTTGGACTCTCTGGGGGGTTCTCTTCACATGAGATGGTTTTGTGAGGAAAATTGTGCCAATCTGTTTCATTAAGCAGGTTGTCGGGGTAACTGTTCCAACCACCCTTTCTGTATTAAATTCCTACTAAGTTGGATTTCATCACCAACTAGTATTTTTAATACGGGAAGTTACTGTTTGTGTGTGGTTTGAACTCTTAGATTTTTAAGCATGTGATTCAGCGGTTTGTTTCTTTAGAGACTTTAGGTGTTTTCATTGAAATTTTCTTTGCTTGCGTGTGATTAGTTAATATTTAATCGTGGTGGAATTGCCGAGACAATCCCGGAGACTACAAGGGAAACCCCTTGAATATACACGAAGTCATCTTGAAGGGCTTCGTGCTTTGGTATCATCTAGCAGTGGTAGGATTAGATCAACAAAAATTGGAACTTCATCTATACTGGTTCATCCTGATCATCAAATACCCATAACAAAACACATTCAAGAGCCGATTTCGGTTTCTAAAGTTACTGGTAGTATTTCTCCTTCCAGTGAACTAGCTGACGAACCTGAAATCTCTGAACCTGAAACTGAACCTTCTATTTTGGAAACATCCTCAAGATTTATTACACCAACTTCTAGCGATCTTGGTTCACCTAGGGTAAGAAATATTGTCACTGATGATCTTCCATATGGACTAATTTCTATCGAAGAACTTACTAATTCAGACGAAGAGTTATCTCTTCCCGAATCCCCTCAGTCTTTAAATCTTAGGGAACGTGAATCTATTTTCTACAGCCCTATTCGACCTAGTGTTTGGTATCTATCCTTAACAAATTTTTTAGAGAATCCAGGTCTTGTTTTTTCTCCACCTCGAATTCCATTTCATCCAACACCCAGAGGTTACTATCCATCATCCATCATGGCAGGAGAGTCATCCATGTTTTCCCTGACACTGGAAGCATTTTTACATGGTGGTCCTTCTGTCCCTTTGGGATATCAGGCTTTGTCTGGTACTTTCTCGGGGGCAACTCCTCAACCGATTGAAAACGTGTTATCATCTGGTTTAAGTGGAATTAAAACTGAAACATCAAACACAGAGCAAATATTTATGATGTCTGGTAATATTCCAAATCCTCAACCTCAAGGCAGTCAGTTACTGCCTAGAGGGAAATCTCAGGGAAATCAGTGACTGCCTGGGGGGCATCCTCAAGGTAGTCAGTTATCGCCTGGGGGGCAACCTTCAAGAAGTCAGTTACCACCTGGGGGGCAACCTCAAGGTAGCTTTTTCCCAGGACAAACTGTGGAATCATATTATTTTGGGGGAAAACCCCAAGGACAGTACATACCTCAAGGTTATCAACCTCAAGGACAGTACATACCCCAAGGTCAACCCCAAGCTCAATATGCTCCTCAGGGTCCTTATCAACCCCAGCTTCAGTACATGCCTCAGGGTTATCAACCTCAAGGTCAGTACCCAATTCAAGGTTTCCAATAGCCTTCTGGTTAGTCATCTGTTCAAGGAGCCGGAAATTTACCACTTACTTATCAACCCTACGTTCAACCAGGTTATGGTCCTTATGTTCAACCTTCTGCGAGATAATACCCCAGAATGAATATGGTGTGGGATTCGTCCCAATATCAACAATATATGCAGCCTAATGTGCAGTTTCCTTTTCAACCTGGACAGCCTTTGGTTTCTGGTCCAATCCAACAACCTGTCCAGCCTGCTATTCAAACTCCTGCACCTAGTTCTGTACAGCAGTCTGTGCCCAGTACACCTCAGACTCCGCCTCAAACCGCTGCAACTGCTGCAACGTCTGTTCAACCTACAACACCTGTTTCTGGAGTATCTGTAGCTCTGAGTTCTTCTATCCCTGCATCTATGAAAATCCCTCAAGTCCCTGTACCCCAGTCAGGACCTTCAGTTCAGGCTTCGGTCTGATGCCTAGGGGACAAGCTGGTACAAGTACAGTGGTCACAAGTCAACCTCAATTCACGTATCAACCGTACTAGGGACAGCCTCAATTCGGTCCCGTTTCACAAAATCCAAATTATCAGTATCAACCGTACCCTAGCTACACTTATCAGCAGCCTCAACAACCCCAGTTTGGTCTGGTTAATCCTGTTTACCCGAGAGGTTACACAATTCCTAATGCGACTCTGATTCCCAGTTATCCTAGGTATCCTCCTCCTGGAATTGCTTTGGCTACTCAAGGATTTTGTGACCCTAACCGTCAGTTACCATTTATTGCAACTTTGGATTTACCTGATTTGATGTGCCTTGCGAATGATCCAATTTTCTATTATTCGTACTAGCCGCCAATGCCGCATAAGTTGCCCAGTGATATACCAAAATTCGAAGGTAAGTCAGGAGAGGATCCATCAAATCAAGTCATGACTTATCACCTCTGGTGTGCGTCTAATTCAATCATTGATGATTCGATTTGCTTACGTATTTTCCAAAGAACTCTTATTTGTCTTGCAGCCAAATGGTACATCGAGTTACCACGAGGCTTGTTTAATAATTTTAGTCAGTTAGCAACTGCCTTCTTGACTCATTTTCAGTTGCCTGTCAGATACGACAATGGCACGAAACTATTAACTTCACTAAAATAATCCACATCCACGTATATTTCTGATCATATTCATGAATGGCGACGTAGAAGGCGTTTGGTGAAAGTTTACATTCCGGATCAAATTTTGGTGGAATGGTTTGTTAAATCATTGTTACCCAAGATCACTGAAGATGTAGCTAAGGCTGGTGTTGTTACTGAAGAGCAAGTAATTTCTCAAGCTCAGTACCTTGACCTTGTTTACATGCAGTCAGGTACTTTACATGAAAAAATCCCCGACCTTCCAAAACAAGGTTAGATAGCTACTGCTCCTTGAGGGTCTCATGCCGCTGATGGTATGATTGGTACAGTCAATACTAAAAGTAAGAATAAATCTTCAAAGAATTCTTCTCCTATTATAACTTTACCTAATTCCCCGAAAGGAGAATCTTCCCCCGAAATTTCTGCTGACATTCATGTCGTAGAGACATCTACGACCAAATCTAAATCCGGTGGTAAAAAGAAAGGGAAGAATAAAAACAAAAATAATTCAAAAGAGAAAACTGATAAAAATGAATCCAATGAAGAAAAACGCAAACCTCGTTATCCTTGTTACATTTGTGACGAGGATCATTTTACTAAGGAATGCCCACATCGAGCAGAGGTTGCAAAATTTGTTAAAGGTTCACAACAACCTGCTGTCTTGAAGGATCCTTTTCCAACTCAAGATAGTAAAATGGTTGGTTCTACCTCGAACACCTCAGAAGAACCTATTTTAATGATGTCTCATGTACAGATTGCGATGCGATTGCAAGATTATGTTACTAAGAATCCTGTTGATGGTAAAGAAGCAAAATATTCTAATGCAAATGCATCAACTACACCTCCTCCTGTTTCCGGTCTACTACAGATCGAGAAACCAAATCCAGACTTAATAATCAAACCGCCTGCTAAAGGCGTTCTTCGTAAATTAGATTTCAATCCACATGCGAGAGCTACTCAGAATTACAACATTGTTGAAGATTTAGCTATTTCCCCTTTAGCAATGTCGCCTTTGGAAGTGCTGCAGTCATGCCCAGCACAGCGTAAATTTCTTTTGTCTGCCATAGGAGCTGTAGATGTTCAGGATTCCAACCTTATAATCTTCGATTTAGAGAATAGTACATCTTGCCTACCTCATCAAATGGCTTTCCAAATTCCAGTGTTAGTAAAAAACAGACCAATCTTTCGGACTGTGATTGATGAGGGAGCTTCAACGTGTATTATGTCGATCCAGTGTTGGAAATCTCTTGGTTCTCCTACACTCAATCAGTCTCCGACAATTCTTAAGGCTTTTGATGGTCGAGGTTTTCACCCTTTTGGTATTTGGTAGGATTTACCCATAGGGGTCGAAGGTAAAATTATAAATCTAGATGTGGAAGTGGTTGATGCCCCTCTAGATTACAACCTTCTTCTGGGTCACAGTTGGTCTTATGGTATGACTGTTGTTTTTTCTTCGGTCTTTCGACTCATAAAATTTCTACATCAAGGAAGGATCGTTACAATAGATCAGTTAACTTATTTTTCTTCCGACCCAGCCTCTACAGAAACAATCCAGCACGTTGGTAAAGCGGTTATCCCTTATAAGGATGTTGGAGTAGGTTTGATTAAAGATTCTGGTTTACTAGGAACTTTTTCCTTTCCTCCTCCTAACGTATCGCCTTCTATTGCAACTATTCACATGCTTTCGTCAGACACTGTTATGTTTGATGATCCTTGGATCGTACCTTCCGATTCCGAGTTAGATTCAATTGATGGCATGATGCCTTTGAGTCCATTTGAAATTGCATACCAGGCTGTACAGTCACTTTCCGACCCCTCTTCAATTGAAATTGATCCAATGAATGGGATCCATGAGGAATCACTTTCTATATCCAGTTCAACCACAACGACATTTCCTGATCTTGTTCATACTGATGAGCAGATTTGTGAATTTTTGTCCGTTGATGATTTACCATGGGAAGATCTACATCACTAATCTTCGTTTTTACCTGAACTAGATCATTTTGAAGATGATTTCGCTTTAATTTTTATTGCTGAATATGTCAAAGAACCACAAAATCCATTGCAAAATCTTGATTCTGAGTTAAATTTGGAAAATATCTCTCGAATGATTCCAATTGACATTTCAGTAAAGCCAGGAATAATTGAAAACATTCATATAGGTGCTTGTTGTACAGAAGATGAAATTAAAACTTATAAAGCCCTATTTCAATAATTTCGTGATGTGTTTGCTTGGTCCTATGAAGAAATTCCAGGAATTGATCCATCAATTATCGTACATGAAATCAAGACTTACCCGGATGCCAAACCTGTTTGTCAACGTTTACGTCAAATACATCCTAGAAAAGTTGCTGCTATCAAAGCCGAAGTTGAAAAATTACTTCGCGCAGGTTTTATTTATCCAATTCCTTTAACGGAGTGGGTATCGAATATTGTTCCTGTTACTAAAAAACAAGGAATGATACGAGTGTGTATTGATTATAGGGATATTAATCGAGCTTGTCCCAAAGACAATTATCCAACCCCCTATATCGATCAAATAATCAATGATTGTGCCGGCAGTGAAATGTTTTCCTTTATGGATGGTTTTTCTGGTTACAATCAGATAAACATACTCCTTTCTGATCAGTCAAAAGCAACTTTCATTTTTCCATGGGGGACATTTTCTTATTGCAAACTACCTTTTGGGTTAAAGAATGTTGGAGCAACTTTTCAAAGGGCTATGTCTTATGCATTTCATGACATTAAGCACATTGTGCAGCCTTATCTCGATGATTTACCTGCTCATTCATCACGTAGGGCCGACCATCTCACTCATTTACGAGCTATATTTATGAGATGTAGGCATTATCGAATTAGGTTGAATCCACACAAATGTGTTTTCTGTGTAGAATCAGGTCGCTTACTGGGATTTGTTGTTTTGAAAGCAGGCATTTTCATCGATCCGTCGAAGGTCGAAGCCATTGTTAATTTACCTCCTCCTTTGACTCTGCACCAACTCCAAAGTTTGCAGGGGAAAGGAAACTTTTTACGTTGGTTCATTCCTAACTATTCCAAGCTTACAAAGGGTTTTACCCGGTTGCTGAAATAGAACATTCCATTCTTTTGGGATGAGATCTCTGATCGATATTTTGATGCACTTAAACACGTGTTGTCCCATGCATCCTTATTGCATCCTCCCAACTACAACCAGGATTACGTTTTGTACCTTGCTGCTTCTCAATCCACTATTGGGATGGTTTTAGTTCAGGAAGATGAATCTAACACTGAACATGTGATTTATTATCTTAGTCGGAATCTGCATCCGAATGAGATCAAATACACAAATGTGGAGAAATTGGCCTTGGCAGCTGTTCAAGCTGTCCAAAGATTTAGACACTACATCTTATTACGCAAAACCACAGTACTTTCTGACTGTAACCCTATGATGTACATTTTGACCAAAAAATTGCTAGGGGGCAAGTATTCCAAATGGATAGTCATCCTGCAGGAATTTGACTTGGAATTTGAGAAATCCAAGGCAAAGAAATCTTTGGTCTTTGCGGAACTGATGTGTGATTTCCCCTCTACTGATACTGAAACTGTGGCAGAAAATCCCATTGCAGACGAATCTCTGTTTCTTATCAGTACTCTCGATCCATGGTATGGAGATATTATCGTTTATCTCGAAACCCAATCTTTTTGGCCTGAAATCTCATGATCTCAGCGATGGAAAATACACTTCCAATCCCAATAGTACAATATTATTGGTGATACACTCTATCATCGTGGAGCAGATTTTGTTTTCCGACGTTGTCTTAGTCATGAAGAAGCTGAAAAGGTTTTAAATGACTGCCATTCTGGAGCATGTGGCAGTCATATGTTTGGGTATGCCACAACCAAAAATATATTGCGCGCTGGTTATTTCTGGCCATCATTATTCAAAGATTGTATTTATGTAGTCCGAAAATGCCACAATTGTCAAATTTTTGATCGTAAGATGCGCGCGCCACCCGCTCCTCTTCACCCCATAATTGTTGTTGGTCCTTTCGCGAAATGGGGTATTGAATTTATTACATGTAACCCTCACTCGACCAGGGGGCATGCGTATATTATTTTACTAAGTGGGCTGAGGCGATGCCTAAATTTTTGGCTGACAGCAAGACTGCTGCAACTTTCGTATTTAATCACATAATTGCTAGGTTCGGTGTTCCTCAAGCCATTATTACAGATCATGGAAGTCATTTTCGGAATGTCATGATGACTGAACTGACAGATCAACTTGGCCTGCGCCATGATAGTTCCACTCCATATTATCCGCAAGCCAATGGTCTGGTTGAAGCCATAAATAAAGTTTTAGTCACCATGATTAGACGAATTATTGGTATTCACAAAACGAATTGGCATTCCATGTTATTTTCAACACTTTGGGCATATCGAACCTCAGTAAAAACATCAACTGGTTTCACTCCCTTTCAACTCGTTTACGGTTTGGAAGCTGTGTTGCCGATTGAATGCAAAATTCCGTCACTGAAATTAGCCATAGAATTACTCCCAGCTACGTCTGAAGAGGAGAAACGTTTATTTTACTTGGCTCAGCTGGATGAGAATCGACGAAATGCTGCAACTGAAAACGAGGCTCATGTTAAACGAATAAAAGCTCAGTATGATAGAAGTGTTACCCCTCGAAATTTTTCAAAAGGAGACCTAGTCTTAGTTTATGATCAAGCCAACGATAAGCTAGGAGCTGGGAAATTCGTGCCCATGTGGCATGGTCCTTTTATTGTTAAAAGAAAGCTAGTAAAAGGGGCCTATGAGCTGATAGATTTTGACGGTGTCCCTTTAGATAAACCTAGAAATGGACTTTATTTGAAGCGATATTATGCTTAAACTTGGTGTGGATATTTTTTATTAGATTAGATTTCTTTACTCTTGGTGTGTCTTAGATTAGAAAAGCGTGCCTAGTTTAGAAGTGTGTTTTTTTATCACTATTCCTGCTCATCTGAGTTTTACTCCTGATATTGCAGATGTCGACGTCTCTTCAAACCTACATTGGTTTTGCTGATGGTGCTTGTCTTAGTACATGGAACATTTCTTTCGCCGCTTGGGTTATCTATTCACCCATTGACGAGTTAGTATCCATGCATGGGGTAAGCCTTGGTCAAACAACGAATAACATTGCCGAGTATAGTGCAGTGATTGAGTTATTATTTGAATCCATATCATTTGGAATTCGGAGTTTGATTGTTAGGTTGGATTCTGAACTTGTTGTATTACAGCTTAACAGGGTTTATGCCATTAGAAATCCAATTTTATTACGGTTATTTTTAAGAGTTCATCTCTTGGAACGTGAATTTGATTACATTAAATATCAACATATTCCAAGACATTTAAATACATTAGTAGACGTAGTTGCTTCTAGTATGATAAATCGACATTTGCAATGATCAAAACAGTAAATCAAACAACATTCATAACATGTACACAGATAGCCAGTAAATAGTGATATATCATAATATAGAAGTGTTTTCAAAAAATATACATCGTCTTCGATCATAGGTTGGAAGCACCTTATGATCGGCAAAATGATAACACAAAAAGTCAAAAAAATGAGTCTACAACACGATCATCCCATCACTGATGGTGATCATGATAAGAGACCACTGCCTAGGCCACCCTACATAGGAACCTCCTAAAAGGTCCTGGAACACCAATCATGTATCTCTGCAATCTGATTGGAGTCTCATCTATGCTCGTCTCTGGAATATCTAGAGTCAGACGCTCTATGTGATGCTCTAAATCAGATTGGATTTCTGCTGATTGGCCTGCTGAGGTTGGTGCGGCTGCAACTGGTTGTCTTCTTTCATAGGGTTGGAGATGGGTTGGCCGCCGTGGGCCCACATCTGCGTTCAAAAAATTTTGGTTATTAATTTTCAAGATGATCAAAATAAAAAAAAAATTAGAACCTAAAATTTGTCGAAAATGATTTTACCTGTTTCATCCCACTGTTCCCCTGCTGGGAGAGTCATCTCTCGGTCGCCGCGCAAATCTATCCCGGTGTATGGAAAGTCCTCTATGACAAAAATTTGGTGGTCCAGCCAACGAAAATATGAAGGAGGAAATCGAAAAATCTCAGCGCCCTCAATACCGTGACGGGCCATCAATGCAACCCAACGAACCATCCTAGGTTCTCGAGGTCGACCGGCATCGACAGGGATACTCTACGGAGCTAACATGGAGATCCTCTCTAGAGAAAAAGTTACCACGATGGATCCATATCCAAAGTTATTTAGTTTTCCATTTTTTGCTCTAGTTAGTTGGCCTTTTAAATTGGCCAACACAGCGTCACACCAATTGAAAATGGTGCCTCGAAAACAGTCTACATCAATGCGCATCTGGGAACCGGTAGCCACATGTAATGCTGCACTCCCACATAATCTGGTAGCAGTAAACGCAATAAATTTTATCTTAGGACGGATGATAGTTTTTATATCAATCTGCTTGTCCCTGGGGTTTACCTGATCATTACAGAATTCTTGACGAAGACTAGCGACAGTCTGGCCACCTGGCCTAGTCCCAAACAAGGAAATTTGTTTGCCCCTCTTGGAAAAACTAGTCAGAAAATAAATATCCTCTAGCTCGATTTCGAGCCGGTGGCTGCCAATAATGAAATATTGGTCCTGTATGTTCCACTTGTTTACCAGCCATGTTAAGAGGTCTACCTGTGCCCTCATGCCCTGAATGGCCCATAATTTATATAAACCGTGTGCTCTTAATGCTTGCATTGTGGGAAAATGGAGCATTGCAGCGTCATCCACGTCCTCATGCTCACGTTCTCTCCAAATCAACATCTTGTTAATCCTACAATGCATAAAAGGATATGTTAGAACAATCTAATTTGAAAATTTTTGGGCGCCAAATGAGAAATTTGATTTTTAAATTTTAAAACGCGGGGACTGCACTTTCCCTTTGTACACAGTGTGTAGGAACGCACATGCTCTGTTGAAAAAGTGCGGACCCACGACTTTTTTCTACATAGGAAAAATTTGGGGTCCGCAGGGCCCATGTGTGGCACTTGCAGACCTCCGCCGGTGATTTCTTAAACTATATTTTTCCCTTAAAAATAAAATCTAAATCCTAAAAATGAATTGTAAATGGATGAAATGCAAGATTAAGAGGTCGGGATTACCTGGGACTGATAGTTCTCGATTTCATCGGATGGATTTTTCAGAATCTTCACAGGAAATTTTTTACCTAGAAGCTTCTACTTTTCACTCTGAACTTGAATGGTAAAAATGAAATTGAAAAAGTCCTTTTTATAAGTTTTTTCGAATAGCTGAATTTTTAATTTGTTTATTTTTCACTTTAAAAAGGGTATTTTTGAAAGCATTTTTACTTATCTTAAACAGGTATGTGTAATGTTTCAAGTTTTTGTGCAGAAATTGGATTTTTCAGGAGAATTGATCATTTTTCAACAAAAGAGCATACTTTTATCACTTTTTCGGACTCTTTCAAAAAATTTACGAAAAAGCGAAACATTGGAGTTCTCTTTTAAGCCCTTTTCAGACCCTCTAAACATGAAAATATTGCCGAGTACTTGATTATTCGAACTCATTAAAGTAAATGAATAATCATCCCTTCAGTATAAGTTTACCCCTTTTATGGACTGAAATGGACTATTTACGAAAAAGGTATACGTTGACTAATTATGGTCAATAGAGTTCTCTCCCGCATTATTTTATCTTTTTTCGGGCTCGAGAGACTAAATTTACGAAAAAGTACACCCATGGATTTTTCTTAAGTTTTTTCTTCTGACTCCCTAAAATTGAAAAACAACGAGTTTCTCCTATACTGGACTCGTTAAAATTTAACAGTAAAGGACCTGTTCAATTCTAAATAGGAACAGACCACTCCTTCTTAGGGTTCGAATCTTAAACTAAGTTGGACTCATCCGAAGGATGAGCTTATAAACAAGAAAATGTTATCCTCCTCAAGCTTGTCAAAAATAAAGAGGTACTTGCCAGCAATGGTGGGGGAAAAGAGAGAAAAATGGACTTGTTTTTTGTATTTTGATTTTTCGAAAATCCAGTTAACCACTCTTGAACACGACACTTTTTTTTCACCTGGGTTGGGAAATCCTTTGCCTAATAGTTAATAAAACCTCATTGAAAGTCTTCATCCAGTTTCTAGGTATTAGCTTTGGGTCAATTTTCACCAAGCCATCTGCAGTGTCGTTATGTGTTCAAGAGGATAGTTCAAATAAACCATTCATTTGCAAAGTATCTGTCATCCATTTTGACCATCCCTGAGTCAGCCCTTGCCAATATATTTTTAAAACTTGATCTATGATTTCGTGTTGTGGGCTTGCCTATGACGGATCACTTTCTATCAACGACAACTCATTATCTAGGAAGTTGATCTAGAAATCATCAGTACCTTGAAATATGCATGCCTTAATGGCAGGTTTTTCGTCTTCGACGACAGGTTGCATCATTGACCTTCGATCGAATGATTCCGTGACATGTTTGACTTCAGCTCATTCATTCACATTTCATGGATTGTATTGAGTACTTTGAGAGCCATTGACATTACTGGTGGTTACTCTCACACTTGTTAACAGTTTACATCATTGACTGGTAATCAAGTGGTTTCTACCATGTTCGACTTCGACACATTCATTCACATGGATAGAATCGTACTAGTTCGAGATTCGTAAATCAAGACCCTGGATCTAGTTTCTACCATCCAGGCTGCGAGGAATTTTTTTTTCATTTATACAGTGGACTATTTATAAATAGATGGATGTGTCCATACTGTGTTTACACATGTCTATACTGTGATGTACTCAAAATCATTCCTGTATCAGAACAGTTTGAATTAGTTTCTAGTTAGTTTTGATCTGAGTATGGGAATGCCTACCTCAGCGATGATATATATATATATATATATATATATATATTTGCATTGAATGTTTTTACAAGTTCCAACTGGGGTGTCCACAAGATGATCCTTGAAATGATAAAGTACTGCACTCTTCATATATGACAGACTTCAACATCATCTATTCTAGACTTTGCACTTTAGGGGGCAATCTGTTACACTAAAAATTGTCATTCTGACATTCTGCTATGTGTATGAGCTCATTATTACTCATACTTCTCCCTTTGCAAGTCTAACATATCAGTTCCTCATGTCAAGCCTTGAAAATCAGAGAAAAGTTTCTAAAAATCTCCTAAACTTTGGTGTCGCACTTTCTCTCTATATTGCCTACGGTCTCGCACCTAATGTTTAGCTCTCTTGCATACCTGAACGCACTTTATCTATGTTAAAGGTGCAGACCCCTGTAAGATCAAAAAGGCGCAAGTAAATTCCAAAAAACTCAATAAAATTAAATTCTAGAAGCCTCTAGAAAGAATATTGCAGTTGCAGAACCGCTCTTATGAGGTGCATGTATCCCTTACCTTATGGAGCTAACCCCTTGATGTGAGGAGCTTATCCCTTTGAAGGAGGATTCTATTCCTTCATAGTTGGAACAGAAAACCTCCTCTTTTCCACTATAAAAAGAGGCATTGGGTAGCCTCAAGGGGAGTTCAAGCTTAAGAATATTTGAGGTTAAGTGTTGTTAAGATTCAGACTCAGTTAACTAAGAATTTTGTGAGGAGAGATTACATACCTCTATTTGTCTTGGTTGGAGGAGTGCATAACTTTTCAAAGTAGAGGAGACTCCTGCTTCGGACCCCAGGAAGGCCTGTGCAACATCAAGGCTCAGGTTGTAAGGTTTTCCTTCTTTTGAAATTAATACAAATATACTCATTTTTCTCAATAAGCTGTCAGTTAATGGTTTATTTCATATATTCCTTGATCACTATGACAAGCATGGTTTATGATGATTTCTATACAGGTGCTATGTAATATTTTTCTTGTTTGTGACTGCAGGTTTACGAGGAAAAATCCTTCAAGTGCACGAGGGACAACAACGACTTCAAACAAGCACTGGACATACAGTAAGTATTTTACACCTCTATAGAGCTTTTTGTAGATCATATATGCTTAGAGAAAGATTAGTTTATTTGGATGTTTGTTGCTAGATACTTTTAGTACTAGGGAGATCGCTCTTGTCCACAAGACAGATTAATCCACACAACAAACATTAAGGCAACAATTCAGTGAACCATAGAGAGAAGAAAACATGTAAGTCCTCTAGTGATTTCACCTTCAGGCAAAGAAAAACATTTAAGATAACATATAGTAAAGATTAAAGAGCAGGGAACTCCTAGTTTCCTTAATCAAACTATAGAGACCTCCAAAGCAACCATTTAAGATGAACAAAGTGCAGGGCAAACCATAGACCTCTTTAGCCAAACCTATCTAGTAATACTTCAAAGTAAAATACCTCAAAAACAATGTTTAAGTTACATCAAAGAGCAGGGCTAACTAGGAAAATACTTTGACATGAGCTTTATCAAATCATCTTTAAGATAAACAAGCATAAGTGGGATTAGAGAGCAACTAATAATTTTCTAAACTGACCTAGCAGAGGAAAACATACAAACAATAGGAATCAGACAATGCTAAGGTGCCTCTAAACAACATTTATTAACCTAAAATCGTTGTCCTACTGCATGAGAAAGATGAGAAAAAATGATAACATAAGAAAAAAAGTATTGAATAAGGAACACATCACCATTAACTATGCTCATGAATCCTGCAAGTGAGCCTGCTCCATGGTCAAGCAAATCAAGTCATCCACAAAAACCAAAGCCAATTTCTCTTCAATCTCAAATCTATGATTTTATTCTAAATAATCATCCAAAAACCAACATGTACAATGAGGCCTCAATGCATTATTTAACTAGCAAAGAGGACCAAAGCCCTAACTAGGGTTTCCAAAATTTCATTTATACATCATAAATGCCAAATTTGTCCATTGAGACCATGTAAGGCCCAAGGCACAAAATATCTAATGTAATAAATGAAAAATAACTTCAAACATAAATTCTGAGCTAACTAGGAGTGATTTGCCTCAAAAAGTCCTTGAAAATATATTTTTCCATAAATTTGTGTCTTTTGTTAGGCCAAGGGCACAACGCCTGCACTAGAAAAATTCCATGTTTTGTGACCACGGTTTGGAGGCCTTCCAGGTGTCCTAATGAGCTCCATGATATCTCATTGGAAATATTCTCAAGTATAATTTCCAAAACGTCTTTTTGTTTTCCATTTGGTGTCGATTTTCCTGCCCAAAATCTCATTCTCCCAAGACTGCTCAGGGCGCATCGCAAGCTCTGAAAATAGGGTAGAAAGGTGGTTTTTTGGGTGTCTTTGGCCATTTTGGAGTACCATTTCTGCTCCAAATGATCTGAATTTTTTTTCAATGATGTCCTTGGCCTAAGGATTCCAAAAATGTAATCCATTCCTCAAAAGAGTGCCCCAAAAAAAAACGCAGCGCCAACACTAGGAAAAAAATCTTGTTTTATAGCTGAGATTTGGAGGCCTTCCCGGTGTCCAAATGAGCTCCATGATAGCTCATTGGAAAGCTTGTCCAGTCTAGTTTCCAAAAATACCTTTATTTTTCAGAATATACTCCATTTAATAGCTCAAAAAATCATTCTCCCAAGACTGCTCAAGGCGCAGTGCCAAGCTTGAAAAGAGGGAAAAATGGTGAATGTTTGCTTGTTTTTGGCACTTTTGGAGGACCAATTTTGCTCCAAATGAGCTTAAATTTTTAGTGGGTGATTTCCTTGACCTGATGAAAATAAAAATGTAAAATATTGCTTCATTGAGTGCCCCAAAAAAGAGTGCAACACCAGTGGTGGTGTGCCCTTAGCCCTTCAAAACAGTAAAAAAACCAAAAACTCAAAAAGATGTCAAAATTTGGATTTGATTGTTAAGAACCTATAATTTTCTTTGTCTCTTTTATTTTCATCTCTGACTTTATATTTTTCTTTAATATCTTTGGGTTTGTGCCTCTGAAACTGATTTTCCCTCTAAACTCTGTTTTAAGCCTCTAAGCCTGATTTTCCTTTATTGTTTGCTTCATCCCTGAGTGAATTTGATCTAGGAATACTTATAAGGTAGTGAAATTTGCCTCCACATGGATTTAGACTCATCATTTTCATCCTTAACACTTTTACTCTGCATGTCTCTCTGCCTCATTTCTCTTTGTCTTACTGCTATTTGACCCATGTCATTATCTTCACTCTCATCATGGCTTTTTGACCCACTGTTATGTTCCTCAAAGGTAGTGACATTTGCCTCCACATGGATTTAGACTCATCATTTTTGTCCTTAATACTTTTACTCTATGTCTCTCTACCTCATTTGTCTTTGTCTTACTACTATTTGATCCATATCATTATCTTCACTGTCATCATGGATTTTTGATCCACTACTATGTTCCTCAATGCTCTCTTCTTTACTGCTAGGTGCCTCACTGCTATTTGACCCACTGTCATCATATTATCTGCTATGTGCTTTATCATTAGTTGCCTCGCTGATATCTTGGCTTACTGAACTATTTCCATCATCATTGCTGCTCTCTACCTTATTTCCTTCTTCTTCATTGCTTGATTCATTATTTCCCTCTCCCTCATTTACATTTGATTTTTCATTGTCACCTTCCTCACGTTTTTCTTCATTATTGGCATCTTCCTCATCGACATTTTCCTTCTCCTCCACTACCACTATCTTCCTCTCTTGACATTTTTAACTCTGCCTTTGAGAAACCCTAGGACTGCAAATGGAAATGGAATGAAGAGAAGGTGATGAAAAAGGAAGCTCTGCAAGTGAATGAGATGAGTGAACGAGGTTATATTTATATGAGAGTGAGTGAGGGGTTAAAACTCAATGAAAACCCTCTATTGATATGATTAAAATCTGTTTTGAAACACTAGAGGTTGATGTGAAATTGAGTTAAATGAGGGCAATGGAATGTCAACCTTTTTTGCAAGTGAAGGGATTGAGTTTTATGTCAAGCTTGGATGGATGAAAAAACTTGAACCAATGAAAAAACCCCTATTCTAACTGATAATCTTTATAGGAATATGAACGAGTGATAAAATTAGGGATTTCAAGTCCAAACCTAGGTTTTCTTCTTATGGTTTAACTTCTTTCAATTACAAATTATTAGAATGCTTGGAGATGAGTGTATAAGATGTAATTACCCCTTGATTGTGCTTAGAAGACCCTTAGAAATTATTTTAAGGTGATTAGAGGTGTTTTGAGTGGTTAAATAACTTAAAGGACCCTCCTGGCCAAGTCACAGCGCCAGTGCCAAGGGCGCAACGCTCAATCCTAGGCGCGCAATGCCTTTTTTCAGAGGGAATTTGGAGGCATTCATGGTGTCCAAATTGGGCCCATGATAGCTCGTTAGAAATATTATCCTGTATACTTTCCAAATATACCTTTTTTTGATGATTGAGTTGATTTGAATTGTCAAAATTTGATTCTCCCAAGACTGGTCAAAAAGTGCTGAATGATGGTGCAAAAATGCAGAGTGCTGGTGCAGACAACTTTTGGAGGCCTTCCTCAACTCCAAATTGAGCGCATGATAGCTCATTGGAAAGATATTCCAAGATCGTTATCATTTGAATCATTAAGAAAGTCATTTGGACACTCCATCTATGAGAAAACCTAATTTTCCAAGGTCACTCTAGGAGTGCAACAATTCTCTCGTGACATCGGTATTTTTGGCATTTCTCTAAAACCATGACACATGTGTAAAATATGAAGGAGGTTTTTCTTCTTGGACCTATGATGGACAAAAAAATCTCTCACGTTTGTCAAATTCATATATGTTTGGTCAGAAACATAGTTTCAAGCAAAACTAGCCCTATGAGTGACAAATGGCTTGGCTCTTGGATTGAATTCCTGGAAAATGATGGAGGCATGATGTCTATGAGTTACTATGGCTTCATGATTGCTGATATGACCTACCATATGGATATTTTTCTCTTATGCCTCTTTTCCATGGCAAACCCTAGCAGAGTGGAAGAGAAAAATAGGGTTTAGTGCTTCCTCCATGTCATTTTTTGCAAGGGGTCAGTGTTTTGGCATTCAATTGGGCCATCAAGTGAAAAACCCTAGTTTTCCTTAAGACCAAGTTTTCCTCCTTTCCCTGCTACAAATTGTCTTTATCGAGGAGCAAACCATCTACCTTAAAAATACCTTCTGTTGATGGAAACTTCAACACTCTTGCAGGAGTATTAAACTCTTTGCATTTACCTCTTGCAAACTTTAAGCTCATAGGGTAGTCTTCTTTGGAAAATTTCAGGCCTTTCTCGAATAATCATGTGCTAACATTATATTAAATCTGAGCCAGCTTCTAGCAAATAAAAACAATGTTTGAAACATCAATGATGACCTTGGACCATATGAAACCCTAATTGACCTAGTGGGAGGGTTCTTTGACCTAGTCTTGACTAAAAGTTGGCTTGGAGTCGTCAAGTGTAAAAATAGAGTATTGATAAAGTGGTGTATTAAAGATCCAAAATCCAATGTAATTGATTTATCTAAAGAGCCTACAGAGATATTTTTGAGACCATTAATGCTTGAGAAACCTGGTGAACATGGGAAGGAACAGGCTTATAGGTAACCCTAGATTTAAAGTGGAGTTATGGGAAAGGGAAAAATAGAGTGATGAGGTCATATGTAGGAAAAAAGGATGGAGATGAGTGGTACAAGCCCATAAGGAGTCTTTTAGGAGTGGCAGGGTGACCATGAAATGGCAAGGTTGATAAAATAGTGAAAATTTTCCTATAAGTATAATGAAGGCAATGAGATTTCTAAAACTCACAATATTTAGGGAATTTTGTTTTTAGAAATCTAGAACCAATCTATAGTCATCTACTAATAGTGAAAAATACTGATGACTAACAGTGGCTCCACTTGGGGAGGGAAGCTCCTTTTTAGGAGGTGTCTAGGACCTTAGAGTTCAAATCTCTGAGTTTTGAAGATCAGTACCTTACTTGTACTTGGCATAAATTTCTTCCTTCATTTGTTGATGTTCTCTTGAAGATGTGATCTCAAAAATTTGAAAAGACATGATTGCTTCAATATTAGTTCTACCTACCCATCATACTCGGCCTAACATTTTTATTCTTTTGGGTGCACTTAGACTGGCAAACCCTTGACATTATTTTCTTTTGAAAGCATAAAAAACTATCTACTTGTACCCTTATCACTTCCAAGAGTTCAGATTAGGTTGATGAACTCTTTTATTCTCTACCTAGTCTACTAATCTGTCAAGGTTAACTTGTTTGACATATTTCTTCTCTAATCTATTGACATGAAATTCAAAATATGACCAAACCAGGATTAAGCAATCCGATTTTCCATGGGCTGTGGAATTTGGACAAGCTACACACAAATTTTATTTTTTTGTACAAACAAAACTAAAAACTTGAGGGTTGTGATTCAGAATTGGTTATGCATCCCTCTCATTTTTCTTTGGTTTAGATTTATGCTTTGGGAACTAGCATATTTTCCTAATCTAACCTACTAACAAGCCAAGCTTAAATGGTTTGACAAGTCTTATTTCACTAACCTATCAACAGAAATTTAAAACATGTTCAGTCATGATTAGGCTAGATGACTGAACAAGACTTTTTCTAAAAGGTAGTGGCATTTAGGCTAGCACACTTTTAGTAGTACTCTTTTCTGGTATGGGGCCGTACCTCTTCTTTTTACTTTCCCTCTTTTTCTTCTTTTCTTTATTTTTGTGTTTATTTTTCTTCTGTTTTGTCAAAAAAATTTGAAACTGAAACTATAAGGATGCTCATAGTGCTAAGCTTATTTTCATACCTATCTATCCTAATATGATGAGATTTCTTCTTCCCTAAATGATGCAATAATGCCAGTGCGGCTAGTTGAGCAACAGTAAAAATGGGCAAATAACTTGATTGTTTGTCAGAGGAAGCAACAGTGTACCTTGATCATGTGTCTTTATAACCAAATTTATCATATGTAGTGGCAAATTCTGATGTATTTGATTCTTGTAAAGAATCCATGTCTATAAACTCAAGCCAATCAGGACCTTTATGTAATCTGCTATAAGATCAACAAAAGCATGATGTAAAATTTTTTCTTTCATGCCTTTCATGACTGGTTGGTCATCTGTATCCAAAATATTAACTCTAAAAACCTCATCTTCAGTCTGGTTCTTGAAAGCACAATCATCCTAAGCCTCTTCTTCATGATAATATGATTTGGCAACCTCATAATGTTCTGCTATGTTGTTCTCCAGTATGCCTGATATGCCTTGGCTGAGTTAAATGGATTCCACTTGTAGGCCTTTGTTAGGGGCATTCTCTAGTAATAGGTCCTCTTAAGGAGGTAGCTCAACCTCAACATCAATCTATTCTATAGTTTATGTATGAGAAAATGCATTAGTAGATAGGTCAGTAGTAGAACAAATATAAATGTTTTCTTTATACAAAATTTTAGAGGTTGGTTGCATGTTTAGTGTCTGATTTATTTCTTTCTTAGTTAGAGGAGGAGGAATTCTCCCTTTTCCTTGGATAGAAACACAGTTATTCTCTTTCTCTTGTGAAGGTTGTTCATAAGGCTGAAGGTCTTCTTTGTTGTTCATAAAAATACCCAAATACTGCTGATTTTTGAGTGTATTAAGGTTGTCTTTGATGAACTGAAATGAAGCGTAACAAAAAGGTAAAGACCCTTCCCTTTCCCTCAAACTTTCTACTCTTTTTTCTTCACTCTCATAGCTAATTTGTGTTTGCTGATCACTATATTGGAGTTGCTGAAAATGACTGTCTTTGTCCCACAAACTAGTTACTGATTTTTTTGTAGTGTTAGTTTGAGTCTGGAGAACATAGTCATCATCATATTGATCATACTTGGGTAGCTCATTCATAGAAGGAATGTCATCCAATATGCATACTAGATCAGCAGATTGCTCCACCATATGTTGACCTATAAGTTTATTTTTTGATCTATGGTAGTTGGGATTAAAAGGAGAGTGTTTATGGCCAATAGATTCTTTTTTAGAAACCTAAAATGAATCGAATCACAAGGGTAGAGACTCAAAAAATGTTGGCTCATCCTCCATTTCCGGTTCTGTAATCCCAACAGCCACACCAAGATGACTCAAGGGGAGAACTTCTGGATTTGAAAAAGGGTTTGTATCATCCATTTCTTCCCTGACTGATCCTTTAGAGCATTCCTCATTGTTTCTATTTGTAATTTGCTTGAAATGCTCTCTTAATAGTGAATCACAAGATGTAGGAAGGCATATAGTACTTACTTGACAAATTTCTACATTTTCTTCTTTGCAACCTTGCTCAACTAGTATGTTTTGATAGTTATCTTTGCATTGAAATGACTGATTTTGTTCTTCCCAAGAAAATAGTATTGGCTATTTTGAATAATTAGT
Source organism: Pinus albicaulis (assembly GCA_034641835.2). NCBI lineage: Eukaryota > Viridiplantae > Streptophyta > Pinopsida > Pinales > Pinaceae > Pinus > Pinus albicaulis. The sequence goes on along the minus strand of CM076572.1, from coordinate 1,159,798,807 downwards.
TTCAACCTCAACCTTGTCCTCTTCCTCTTTCTTTCTAATCAGATACATTATTTTGCTGACTGTATTTGTTAATATATCTAGCTTTTTCTCCAAAGTTTTTTTTCTCTTTATCTACTTCGGCCTCCTCTATTGCTTTGAACTTTGCCTCTCTATTCAACATGTTTTATTCTACATCAACTACCATATTTTTCATTTCTTCCAGGTTTTTAGGGTCCCTTTCTCTCAACTGGAATGCCATCTTTGGGTTAAAGGCATCTGGGTAGCGCAAGAGAGCCCATCCTGGGGGTGGCTTGTCTTAGTAGGAATGGAATGGTATACCTTATTGAACATGGCTGAAAAGTGTTGCACTGTCTCCCTTGGTTGTCTTTTTAAACGATTGTATTACTCTGTGATGAGAAAAGTATTTCCCATGACCACCCACCTATCTTGGAAGACTTGAGTGAATTGATGAAAATTGTTGATGCTTGCAGCTGGAAGGTCTTTAAACCAACTCTTAACTTTTCCTTGTAATGATAAGGAAAAAATTATAATACACACATCATCTTCACCTACTTCAAATAGGTCAAGTAAATCCTAAATATTTTGAATGTGTTTCTCAGTGGTGATCTTTGTATTTTCTCCATCAAAATCGGGCAGATTATTTGCAAGATTTTCAGGGAGGGCTTGGTGGATGGGAGGTAAAACCATAGGCTTGTATCTGTCTAGGACCCTTGTGGGTATAGGTAGTGAAAAAGGAGATTTATGACTATTTTAGGTTTATGCAAGAGTAGGAAAGGTAGCATGAGGCTTATGTTTCACTTGGTCTTCCACATATGTATCTCGGGTATGCATAGGGGTATAAGTATGTACATGGTCTGCAATTTGAGGCTTAGTTTTTTTAGGCTTGAGAAGTTTTTAATGATCAATGCATACCTCATCAGTGTATTCTTGATCAGGTTTAAAGTAGGACAAAACATAGTTACCTTGGATACTCTCTCTTTCTAGGATGACTGGTCATGTTTCAGGTTCATCCTCCAGTGGAGTTTTAAGGCTTATTGAGAGTTGTGGAGTCACCAGGTGGATGATACTAATTGTTTGGAGGATTTTTTTGTTGTCCACCATCAACAACTAAATACCAATCTAGAGATGTTTTTGGATTTTTCTGAGTTCTTTATGTAACACTAAGATTTTCAATGAGTGTCCCTAATTGGGCTGCCAGTGTGTTAGTATGGCTGACACTTGATTTGTATAGGTTTTGACAGGGGGTTTTAGAGTTCTTAAGGAATATTTAGGCTGTTACTTACTCAGTGTCCCACCGTGATCGCCATTATGTTAGGTCCTCGTAATTTGTTAGATTGGCATGAATAAATGTACACGGGTAACATAAAACCAGTCTTTGGAGTCCTAGGACCTATCCTTCGTGGGCTCAGAGAGGGCTCTCTCTATACTTGTGTCAAGGATGTAGTTTGATAGATTTTAGGGTTTTGATTTTAGGCTAGTTATAAGTATTAGGGTTTGTTTGTTTGGTTGGTTGGTTGGGTGTGTTGTTAGGTAGAATATATAGAGTGAGAGAGGTTGGAACTATTGGGCTATGAAGTCTGCAAAAGGTTTTGAGAAGTGCAACAATAGGTCAAGGGTATATCACAGGGCAAGTCTAACAAAGTCAAATGGATCTAAAAGCTTATGTGAATGAAGTGAACATAAAATTGTGAACACAGTAGGTGCAAAGGGAAGTTAAGAATCATTTGAAAAATACTTAAACAAGAGTGACCTTTAAAATCACTATGCATGAAGAAATAATCAAAGACAGGGTATACCAATAACTTCTTTGACTAAACCCTAGCAAGTAAACATTAAGGCAAAAATTCTGTGAACCATAGCGAGTAGAAAACATGTAAGTCCTCTATTGATTTCACCTTCAGGAAAAGAAAAAACTTTAAGATGACATATAGTAAAGATTAAAGAGCAGGTAACTCCTAATTTCCTTAATCAAACTATATATACCTCCAAAGCAACCATTTAAGATGAAAAAAGGGCAGGGAAAACCATAAACCTCTTTAGCCAAACTTATTTAGTAATACTTCAAAGTAAAAGACCTCAAAAACAATGTTTAAGTTACATCAAAGAGTAGGGATAACCATGAAACTACTTTGACATGAGCTTTATCAAATCATCTTTAAGATAAACAAGCATAAGTGGGATTAGAGAGCAACTAAGAATTCTTTAAACTGACCTAGCAGAGGAAAACATACAAACAATAGGAAGAAGACAGTGCTAAGGTGCCTCTAAACAACATTTCTTAACCTAAAATCTCTGTCCTACTGCATGAGAAAGATGAGACAAAAATATAACATAAGAAAACAAGTACTGAATAAGGAACACATCACTATTAACTATGCTCATGAATCCTACAAGTGAGCCTACTCCATGGCCAAGAAAATCAAGTCATCCAAAAAAGCCAAAGCCAATTTCTCTTCAATATCAAATCTATGATTTTCTTCTTAATAATCATCCAACAACCAACATGTACAATGAGGCCTCAATTCAGTATTTAACTAGCAAAGAGGACCACAACCCTAACAAAGGTTTTAAAAATGTTAATATTACTTCATAAATGCCAAATTTGTCCATTGAGACCACGCAAGGCCCAAGGCACAAAATATCTAAAGTAATAAATGACAAATAAATTCAAACATAAATTTTGAGCTAACTAGGAGTGATTTTCCTCAAAAAGTCCTCGAAAATATCTTTTTCCATAAATTTGTGTCTTTTTTTTACTTTGTAGGCAAAGGCTCAGCGCCAAGGCCAAGGGTGCAGCGCCTACACCAGAAAAATTGCTTGTTTTGTGACCAAGGTTTGGAGGCCTTCTAAGTGTCCAAATGATCCCATGACAACTCATTTTAAATCTTGTCAAGTATAATTTCCAAAACTGCTTTTTTTTTTCCATTTGGTGTCCATTTTCCTGCCCAAAAACTCATTCTCCCAAGATTTCTTAGGGCGCAATGACAACTCTGAAAATAGGGAAAAAATGTGGTTTTTTGGGTGTTTTTGGCACTTTTGGAGTACCAGTTCTACTCCAAATGATCTGATTTTTTTTTTTGATGAATTTCTTGGCCTAAGGATTCCAAAAATGTAATTCATTCCTCAAAAGATGTCCCCAAAAAAGTGCGCAGCCCCAACACTAGGAAAAATTACCTATTTTGTACTTGAGATTTGGAGGCCTTCCCGGTGTCCAAATGAGCTCCATGATAGCTCATTGGAAAAATTGTCCAGTATAGTTTCCAAAAATACCTTTAGTTTTTATAATGGAATCCATTTACCAACTCAAAAATGCATTCTCCCAAGACTGCTTAGGGCACATTGCCAAGCCTGAAAAGAGGGCAGAATGGTGAATGTTTGCTTGTTTTTGGCACTTTTGGAGGACCAGTATTGCTCCAAATGAGATGAAATTTTTTGTGGGTGATGCCATTTACATGATGAACATGAAAATTTAAACTATTTCTTCATTGATCTCCCCCAAAAAGAGCGCAGTGCTACTGGCGCTACGCCCTTAGCCCTTCAAAACAGTCAAAAAACCAAAAACTCAGAAAGAAGTCAAAATTTGGATTTACTTGTTAAGAAATCCTCTAATATTCTTTGTCTCTTTTATTTTCATATTCTAGTATCCTTATCATTTGACTCATCAGGAAAGTCATTTGGACACTCCAGTTATGAGAAAACCTGATTTTCCCAAGGTCACTCCAAGAGTGCAACAATTCTCCTGTGACACCAGTATTTTTGACATTGATCTAAAACCATGACACCTGTGTAAAATCTGAAGGAGGTTTTTCTTACTAGATCTATGATGGACAAAAACCTCTCTCACTTTTGTCAAATTCATCTTTTTTTGGTAATAAATATAGTTTGAAGAAAAACCAGCCCTATGAGTGACAAATGTCTTGGCTCTTGGAATGAATTTGTTGTGTAACCAGCTCCAAAAATAGAAGAAAAAAGATATCAACGCCTTAGAAATAAGCCACTTAGAGGGGGCAACCTCCAATACATTACATAAATGAACAATTCTTGGATGATACAATTTACAAAACCTCCTTTCTATATATAGGAGTCCATGGGGCCATAATGTAATCCTAGTGGGCCACAATGTAATCCTAGCCGACCTAACAATAATAATTTAAGGGCATAACAATAACAAAATGGGGGTTACAAGGGTACAATAATAACAATAAGGGGGTTACACTAACAACAATAAGGGACTATACTAGTAATATAGGGACCTAACATGCCCCTCTCCTTCAAAAAAAAGTGTTGTCCTCAACGCTTGAGTAGCTTTGGGTGCTTTTGTATAAAATTCTCATCCTCCCATGTAGAATCTTCAGTGGGTAAGTTCTTCCACTTGATGAGATACTCTGAAATTGATCGATTCCGTAGTTGTCGAGTTCTTGTTTCCATGACCACTTCCGGTTCCAATATGATTTTTCCTTCCTCATCAAGTTCTGGCAATATTGTTTGAACTGGAAGATTTTCACCTATAACCTTCTTTAAGCATGAAACATGGAAAACTGGATGTACTCGCGAAGAAGCAGGAAGCTCCAATTTGTATGCCATAGTACCAATCTTTTGGAACACCTTGTAAGGACCATAGTACTTTGGCGATAATTTATTATCCTTCTTAGCTTGCTTGAGGGACATTTGTTTATATGGTTGTAGCCGTAAAAATACCCAATCTCCTACATCAAAACTTCTCTCGCCGCGATGTTGATCTGCCTGTTGTTTCATTCGATTTTGTGCCAAATTCAGGTTATCCTTTAAGAGTTGGAGAACTTCTTGCTGATGCTCGATGTGATCTTCCACTGCTTGAACCTTCGATTTTTCCCTTAAATATGATGTGATGGATGGTGGATGATATCCATAAAGTGCCATAAATGGGGTCATTTTTGCTGCAGTATGGAAGGAAGTGTTATACCACCATTCAGCGAGAGGTAACCACTTGACCCATTGTGTTTGTTTATCAAATACAAAACAACGAAGATATCCTTCAAACATTTATTTACTATCTCAGTTTGACCATCAGATTGAGGATGATAAGATGAGCTATGAGCTAATTGAGTACCCAAACAAGAAAATAACTCCGTCCAAAAATTTCCAGTAAAAATGGGATCTCTGTCGCTCACAATAACCATTGGGCTTCCATGTAGCTTTTGAATTCTATCCATAAATGTAGTAGCAACTGTACTTGCTTTAAATGGATGAGATAATGCACAAAAGTGTGCATACTTGGTATGTCTATCAACTACCACCATGATGACACTCTTTCCTTCGGACTTAGGTAAACCTGTGATAAAATCCATTGAAATCTCCTCCCAACGTTGACTTGGAATGGATAAAGGTTGTAGAAGTCCTGGGGTATTAATTGTCTCAAATTTATTCTGCTGGCAAACCAAACATTCCACCACAAAATTTTGAATATCAGATTTAAGGCCATCCCAAAAAAATTCTTTCTTCACCCTGTGGTAAGTTTTTAAAAATCCCGAGTGTCCTCTTAAAGGAGAAGTGTGCAATTCCAGAAGAATGTTTTGTTTTAGTTGGGAATTCTTACAAAGATATAAGCGATCTTTGTACCATAAGGAATCATTTTTCCAACTAAATGTATCAGATGTACTAGGATCTTGCTGTAAATTTTGAATGAGTGTCCATACATCTTTGTCCTTCTTCCATTCATCTCTTGCTTCGGTTATCCAATCTGGTTGGATAATAGAAATGGCACAAAGCAATGCTTCCACCTCTTCATTCTTTCTTGAGAGTGCATCTGCAACAACATTAAGCTTTCCTTTTTTGTAGATTATTTCAAAGTCATAACCCAACATCTTTGTGACCCATTTTTGCCGCTCTTCTGATGATAGTCTTTGTTCCAAAAAGTGTTTAAGACTATCATGATCAGTTTTTACCTTGAAGTGTCTTCCCATTAGGTAAGTTCACCATTTCTTTAGCGCATGCAGTATTGCTAACATTTCCTTCTCATAAATAGGTTTCTGTAAATACTTTCCTTTGATTCGACGACTTTCAAAAGCAATGGGTCTTCCTTCCTGCATTAAAACTGCACCAATTCCATTTCCTGAGGCATCACATTCCACAATAAAGGTTTTTGTGAAGTCTGGCGTAGCTAAGACCGGTGCTAGGCACATTGCCTCTTTAAGATGTTCAAAGGCCTTAGTTGCTTCAAGAGTCCATGAAAATGAATATTTCTTCAATAATGTTGTTAGAGGTGCTGCTATTCTCCCATAATTCTTAACAAACTTGTGATAATAGCCTGTTAAACCGAGAAATCCTCGCAACTGCTTTATTGTCTTGGGGACTTTCCATTCCTTAATGGCTTTAATTTTGTTAGGGTCTACTTTAACACCCTCGTGAGATATAATATGACCCAGATATTCCACCTCTTGTACTCAAAAGAAACATTTGGATGTTTTTGCATATAATTGTTTCTCCTGCAATAGTTTGAGCACCCTGTCAACATGTTCAACATGATCCTTCCAAGACTTGCTGTAGATTAGTATATCATCAAAAAATACTAGCACAATTTTCTAAGGAAGGGTTTGAAAATGGAATTCATCAACCCTTGAAATGTAGAAGGTGCATTGGTAAGGCCAAAAGGCATGACCAAAAATTCATAATGACCCTCATGAGTTCGAAATGGTGTTTTTGGAATATCTTCAGTCTTCATTCTAATTTGATGATATCTTGAACGAAGATCCAACTTGGTAAAATAAATTGCTCCATGTAATTCATCCAATAATTCATCAATCACAGGAATGGGAAATTTATTTTTAATGGTGAGCTTATTGAGCTCCCTATAATCCAGACACATTCGCCATGATCCATCCTTCTTGTGTACCAATACTACAGGAGCAGAGAAAGAACTTTGACTAGGTTGAATTATACCCGCCTCTAACATTTCTGCAATTATACGTTCAATTTCGCTCTTTGGAAGTAAGGATATCTATAAGGCCTGATGTTTGGAGGAACACTTCCTGGAATCAAATGAATAGCATGATCATGATCACGAATAGGTGGGAGTCCTTTGGTAGTTTCAAACACCTTGGAATGATTGTCCAAGACTTGTTGGAGATCTGCAGAAATAGATGATTTTGATGTCGGAACTTCTAGTGAGCATAATTGTGCAATTACGCTTCGTTGTTCTTTCTTTAGAAGCTTTGTCATGACATTAGAGCTTATTATCCTTCCCGGCTTCCCTTCAATACCCCGTAATTCGACTTCCTTTCCTTCTGAAAAAAATTTCAAGAAAAGTTCTTGAAAATTAAAAGCTACCGCCCCCAAAGATTGTAACCATTGTACTCCTAGTACAACATCAACACCTCCCATAGGAATGGAAAGCATTGGACTAGTCAATACATATTCCCCCATGGTTAGCTTGATATTATGGCATTTTCGAGAGTAATTTATAGTTCCTCCATTTGCAACCATCACTTGACATTCTGGTGCTGGGTATAGGAAACAATTTAATTCCTTGGCTACCTTATAATGAATAAAATTATGGGTGCTACCTGAATCAATCAACACTATTACCCTTTTCTTCTTTATATGTCCTTCTATCTCGAGAGTTTGAGGAGTGGTAATTCCTGCCAGTGCATTACACGATATGGTCGGATTCATTTCTTCCTCTTCTAGGGGTGGTTCCTGGTGTATATCCTCTTCTTGTTCATTTTCTTCTTGTTCTTCACAATCTATGTAAAATAATTTCTTCTCAGCACACTTATGACCTTTAGTGTATTTGCTATCACAACTGTAGCAAAGCCCTTTTGCTCTTTTTTCTTCCAATTGTTGTGGTGTCAACCTTGTAGGTCGTGGAAATCTAGGCGTAGCAACACTTCCTTCTTTATAGAATTGAGTGGTAGGCTTCCTTGTCGCCATAATTTTACATTCAACTTTTCTTGCCAACCTGAATGCCTTCTCCAATGAATCAAGTTCCAAAATGCGAACTTCATGTTGGATGTTATCCTTTAAAGTGCCCATGAAGAGATCAATCCTGTGTTCCTCTGGAATATCAGTTACCCTTATATTCAATTTTTGGAAGTCCTCAATGTGCTGCCCCACTAAACCCTTTTGTTTGAGATTCATCAATTGGCTAAAGAAGGTGTTGCTCTTTGTATCCTCATAATGTGCTATCATTTCCTCCGTAAAAATTGACCAAGTGACAATTTTTTTACGGGAGCAAAGCCATCGATACCATACAAATGTATTTTTTTCTAAATGTAAAGTTGCAATGCGCACCTTTTGTGTGTTTTGCACATTATGGAGATCAAAATATTGCTCCATCTGTAGTATCCATGTTACAGGATCCTTTCCATCAAACTTCCTCACATCCATTTTTGGAATATGGTGGTTCTTCCCGCCAACATTAGAGTTTATGAAATCACGATTAACATTTATTTTGTTCTCATCATGAGGTTCTTCTACTATCTTTTCACCATTAGGAAACATTTCTTGTATCAACTTTGTCAAATCTTCGATGTTTGACTTTAGATCATCCATCTTAGCTTCCATGCCAGCTTCCATGCCATCCATCTTATCTTCCACGCCATCCATCTTAGCTTCCACGCCTTTCTTCAAACCGTCCATCTTCACTTCCACGCCATCCATCTTAGCTTCCATGCCTTTCTTCAAACCGTCCATCTTCACTTCCATGCCTTTCTTCAAAACTTCCATTTCATTTTTTTTTGCTCTTTGCGAGAGTGAAATTTGTTGCACTTGCTCTTGTAATTTCGATAGATCATGTTGCAATTATTCATCTTCATGAGTCATGGTAGAGCCTTCTGAAGGCTTAATGGGTGTTGAATTATTTTTAGGCGCCATTTTAGAATCCAATATTGATACCTATTCTACAATATTCCCTTGGAATCAATTCAACTTGATTCTTCAAACAAGACTTATGCAATTCGGAAAAAAAATACACACCTTTTACTTGCTTTGAGGAGCTCGATATTGAAATTGAATTATCTCTGTAATTGAAAATCTTCAATATCTCAAATTCAGCCCTGTAGTAGCCCTCTGAAGCTTCTTTCAAATGCCACAGGTCTGATCTAATTTGGATTCCCTAAGACAAAGTTGTGTCCCATCTCCCACAATGACCTAATTTTGGACTGGTTCAGTAGAGAAAACTTGTAGGACTTGCCACATGTCACTGTTTTTTCCTTTGTCTCTGAATTGATAGCCAGAAACTACATTCTATGTACTTGCGACCACTTTTTACGGCACTCAAATCCACTACCTAGAGAGAGAGTTATTGAACTTTTCCCACGATCACCTCTTTGAGATGAAATTCAGGAGCCTGAAAAAGAACTACCTTCCACAAATCATATCTCCAAAAATATTGCGAACCAAGATCTGAAATTGTTTTCCGAATTTCCTCAGGATTTCAGCTTCGCACCATACAAATTTCAGATTCTGAACCTTCGTAGAAAAAAATTTATAGCGAAAATTCTATGATGGCCTATTTAGGTGAAATTCGTGAGCTTGAAAAAACCATAACTTCCACAGATCATATCTCCGAAAATATTGAAGACCAAGATCTGAAATTTTTATACAATCTTTCTCAAGATTTATGCTTCAATATGTAAAAATTTAAGCTTCTAAAACTTCGTAGAAAAACGTTATAGCGAAAATTCCACAATGACCTGTTTAGAGCATCGAAACCCTAGAATCCAAAGCTCTGATACCAAATGTTGTAAGCGAACTAGCTCCAAAAATAGAAGAAAAAAGATATCAATGCCTTAGAAATAAGCCACTTTGAGGGGGCAACCTCCAATACATTACATGAATGAACAATTCTTGGATGATACAAATTACAAAACCTCCTTTCTATATATAGGAGTCCATGGGGCCACAATGTAATCTTAGCCGACCTAACAATAATAATTTAAGGGCACAATAATAAAAAAATGGGGGTTACAAGGGTACAATAATAACAATAAGGGGGTTACACTAACAACAATAAGGGACTATACTAGTCATATAGGGACCTAACAGAATTCCTAGAAAATGATGGAGGAATGATGTTTATGAGTTGCTAGGGCTTCATGATTGATGATATGACCTACATATGGATATTTTTCTCCTATGCCTCTTTTCCATGGCAAACCCTAGTAGAGTGGAAGAGAAAAATAGGGTTTAGTGCTTCCTCCATGTCATTTTCTGCAAGGGGTCAGTGTTTTGGCATTCAACTGGGCCATCAAGTGCAAAACCCTAGTTTTACTTAAGACCAAGTTTTCCTCCTTTCCCTGCTGCAAGTTGTCTTTATCCAGGAGAAAACCATCTACCTTACAAATACCTTTTGCTGATGGAAACTTTAACACTCCTCTAGAAGTGTTAAACTCTTTGCATTTACCTCTTGCAGACTTTAAGATGATAGGGTAGTCTTCTTTGGAAACTTCCAGGACTTTATTGAATAATCATGTGCTTACTTTTTATTACATTTGAGCCAACTTCTAGCAAAGAAAAACAATGTGTGAAACATCAATGATGATCTTGGACCATATGAAACCCTAATTGACCTAGTGGGAGGGTTCTTTGACCTAGTCTTTGATCGAAAATTGGCTTGGAGTCTTCAAGTGTAAAAATAGAGTATTGACAAAGTGGTGTATTGAAGATCCAAAATTCAATGTACTTGATTTATCTAAAGAGCCTACAGAGATATTTTTGAGACTGTCAATGCTTGAGAAACTTGGTGAACATGGGAAGGAACAGGCTTATAGGTAACCCAAGATGTAAAGTGGAGTTATGGGCATGGGAAAAACAAAGTGATGAGGTCATATGTAGGAAAAAAGGATGGAAATGAGTGGCACAAGCCCATAAGGAGTCTTTTAAGAGTGGCAAGGTGACCATGAAATGGCAAGGTTGATAGAATAGTGAAAATTTTCCTATAAGTATAATGAAGGCAGTGAGATTTCTAAAACTCACAATATTCAGGGAATTTTATTTTAGAAATCTAGAACCAATCTACAGTCATATACTAATAGTGAAAAATATTGATGACTAACAGTGGCTCCACTTGGGGAGGGCAGCTCCTTTTCAGGAGGTGTCTAGGACCTCAGAGTTCATATCTATGAGTTTTGAAGATTAGTACCTTACTTGTACTTGGCAGATATTTCTTCCTTCATTTGTTGATGTTCTCTTGAAGCTGTGATCTCAAAAATCTGAAAAGACATGATTGCTTCAATATTATTTCTACCTACCCATCATACTTGGCCTAACATTTTTTCTTCCTTTGGGTGCACTTGGACTGGCAAACCCTTGACATTATTTTATTTTGAAAGCATAAAAAACTATCTAGTTGTACCCTTATCACTTCCAAGAGTTTAGATTAGGCCGATGAACACTTTTTTTCTCTACCTAGTCTACTAATCTATCAAGGTTAAGATGTTTGACAGATTTTCTTCTCTAACCTACTGACATGAAATTCAAAATATGACCAAACCAGGATTAAGAAATTAGATTTTCCATGGGTTGTGGCATTTGGACAAGCTGCACATAGAGTTTATTTTTTTGTACAAAAAAACTAAAAACTTGAGGGTTTTGATTTAGAATTGGTTATGCATCCCTCTCATTTTTCTTTGGTTCAGATTTATGATTTGGGAAACAACATCTTTTCCTAATCTAACCTACTAACAAGCCAAGCTTAAATGGTTTTACAAGTCTTCTTTCACTAACCTATTAGCAGAAATTTTAAACATGTTCAGTCATGATTAGGCTAGATGACTGAACAAGACGTTTTCTCAAAGGTAGTGGCATTTAGGCTAGCACATTTTCAGCAGTACTCTTTTTTGGTATGGGGTCATACCCCTTCTTTTTACTTGTCCTCTTTTTCTTATTTTCTTTCTTTTTGTGTTTATTTTTCTTCTGTTTTGTCAAAAAAATCTGAAACTGAAACTAGAAAGATGCTCATAGTGTTGGAGCTTATTTGCATACCTATCTATCCTAATTTGATGAGATTTCTGCTTCCCTAAATGATGCAATAATTCCATTCAGCCATTTGAGAAGCAGTAAAAATGGGTGAATAACTTGACTGGTTGTCAGAGGAAGCAACAGTGTACCTTGATCATGTGTCTTTATAACCAAAGTTATCATATGTAGTGGTAACTTCTGATGTATTTGATTCTTGTAAAGAATCCATGTCTTGAAACTCAATCCAATCATGAAATTTATGTAATCTGCTATAGGATCAACAAAATCATGATGTAAACTTTTTGCTTTTATGCCTTTCATGACTGGTTGATCATCTGTATCCAAAATATTAACTCTGAAAACCTCATCTTCAGTCCAGTTCTTGAAAGCACAATCATCCTCAGCCTCTTCTTCATGATAATATAATTTTGCAGCCTCATAATGTTTTGCTATGTTTTTCTCTAGTATGCCTGATATGCCTTGGCTTAGTGAAATGGATTCTGCTTGCAGGCCTTTGTTTGGGGCATTCTCTGGTAATAGGTGCTCTTGAGGAGGTAGCTCAGCCTCAACATCAATCTGTTCTATAGTTTCTATATGAGAAAATGCATTAGTAGATAGGTCAACAGTAGAACAAATAGAAATTTTTTCTTAATACAAAATTTTAGAGGTTGGTTGCATGTTTAGGGTCTGATTGATTTCTTCCTTAGTTAGAGGAGGAGGCATTTTCCCTTTTCCTTGGATAGAAACACAATTGTTCTCTTTTTCTTGAGAAGGTTTTCATAAGGCTGAAGGTCTTCTTTGTTGTTCATATCAATAACCAAAGACTGCAAATTTTTTAGTATATTAAGGTTGTATTTGATGAACTGAAATGAAGCATAAAAAAAAGGTAAAGACCCTTCCCTTTCCCCCAAACTTTCTACACTTTCTTCTTCACTCTCATAGTTAATTTGTATTTGTTGATCACTATATTGGAGTTGCTAAAAATGACTGTCTTTGTCCCACAAATTGGTTACTGATTTTTCTGTAGTGTTAGTTTGAGTTTGGAGAACATAATCATCATCATATTGATCATACTTGGGTAGTTCATTTACAGAAGGAATGTCATCAGATATGCACACTAGATCAGCAGATTGCTCCACCATATGTTGACCTATAAGTTTATTTTCTAATCTACGGTAGTTGGGATTAAAAGGAGAGTGTTTATGGCTAATAGCTTCTTTTTTAGCAACCTGAAATGAATCAAAGCACAAGGGTAGAGTCTCAAAAAGTGTTGGCTCATCCTCCATTTCCAGTCCTGTAATCCGAGCAGCCACACTAAGATGACTCAAGGGGAGAACTTCTAGATTTGAAAAAGGGTTTGTATCATCAATTTCTTCCCTCACTGATTCTTTAGGGCATTCCTCCTTATTTCTATTTGCAATTTTCTTGTAATGCTCTCTTAATAGTGAAGCACAAGGTGTAGGAAGGCATATAGTACTTACTTGAAAAGTTCCTGCATTTTCTTCTTTGCAACCTTGCTCAGCCAGTATGTTTTGATAGTTATCTTTGCATTGAAATGACTGATTTTGTTCTTCCCAAGAAAATAGTACTGGCTATTTTGAATAATCAGTTTCAACCTCAACCTTGTACTCTTCCTCTTTCTTGCTAATCAGATACATTATTTTGCTGACTGTATTTGTTAATATCTCTAGCTTTTTCTCTGAAGATATCATTTGCTCTTTATCTACTTCAGCCTCCTTTATTTCTTTTAACATTGCTTCTCTATTCAGCATGTTGTATTATAGATCAACTGCCATATTTTGCATTTCTTCTAGGTTTGTAGGGTCCCTTTCTCTTAACTGGAATGCCATCTTTGGGTTAAAGGCATCTGGGTAGTGCAAGAGAGCCCATCCTGGGGGTGGATTTATCTTAGTAGGAATGGAATGGTATACCTTATTTAACCTGGTTGAAAAGTGTTGCACTGTCTCCCCTAGTTGTCTTTTTAAATGGTTGTATTCCTCTATGATGAGAAAATAATTTCCCATGACCACCCACCTATCTAGGAATACTTGAGTGAATTGATGAAAATTGTTGATGCTTGTAGCTAGAAGGTCTTTAAACCAACTCTTAAATTTTCCTTATAATGACAAGGAAAAAATTCTAATACGCACATCATCTTCACCTAATTCAAATAGGTCAAGTAAATCCTCAAGATTTTGAATGTGTTTTTCAGCGGTGATCTTTGTATTTTCTCCATCAAAACCAGGTAGCTTATTTGCAAGATTTTCTTGGAGGGCTTGGAGGATGGGAGGTAAAACCAAAGGCTTGTATCTGTCTGGGACCTTTGTGGGTATAGGTAGTGCAAAAGGAGATTTATAACTGTTTGAGGTTTTAGCAAGAGCAGGAAAGGTAGCATGAGGCTCATGTTTCACTAGGTCTTCCACATATGTAACTGGGGTATGCACAAGGGTATAAGTATGTACATGGTCTGCAATTTGAGGCTTAGCTTTTTGAGGCTTGAGAAGTTTATAATGATCAATGCAGACCTCGTCAGTGTATTCTTGATTAGGTTTAAAGTAGGATAGAATATAGTTATAGATAAAAACAATAATTTCCTGAATCCAATTTAGGCTTGGATACTCTCTCTTTCAAGGATGACTGGTCATGTTTCAGGTTTGTCCTCCAGTGGTGTATTTAGGCTTATTAAGAGTTGTGGAGTCGCCAGGTGGATGATACTAACTGTTTTGAGGATTTTTTTGTTGTCCACCATCAACAACTAAATACCAATCTAGAGATGTTTCTGGGTTTTCTGAGTTATTTATGTAACACTAAGATTTTCAATGAGTGCCCCTAATTGGACTGCCACTATATTAGTATGGTTGAAACTTGATTTGTATAGGTTTTGACAGGGGGTTTGAGAGTTCTTATGGAATATTTAGGCTGTTACTTACTTAGTGTCCCACCGTGATCACCATTATGTTAGGTCCTCGTAATTTGTTAGATTGGCAAGACCAATTGCACAAGGTTAACATCAAATTTGTCTTTCGAGTCCTAGGACCTAGCCTTCCTGGACTCAGAGAGGGTTCTCTCTATACTTGTGTCCAGGATGTAACTTCATAGATTTTAGGGTTTTGATTTTAGGCTAGTTATAAGGATTAGGGTTTGTTTGTTTGGTTGGGTGAGTTTTCAAGCAGAATAGATAGAGTGAGAGAGGTTGGAACCATTGGGCTATGGAGTCTACAAAAGGTCTCGAGAAGTGCAACAATAGGTCAAGGGTATATCACAGGGAAAGTCTAAGAAAGTCAAGTGGATCTAAAAGCTTATGTGAGTGAAGTGAACATCAGATTGTGAACATAGTAGGTGCAAAGGGAAATTAAGAATCCTTTGACAAATACTTAAACAAGAATGACCTTTAAAATCACTATGCATGAAGAAATAATCAAAGACAGGGCATACCAATAACTTCTTTGACTAAAACCTAGAAAGTAAACTTTAAGGCAACAATTCAGTGAACCATAGACATCAAAAAACATGTAAGTCCTCTAGTGATTTCACCTTTAGGAAAAGAAAAACTTTTAAGATAACAAATAGTAAAGATTCAAAAGTAGGGAACTCATAATTTCCTTAATCAAAATATAGAGACCTCCAAAGCAACAATTTAAGATGAACAAAGGGCAGGGAAAACTATAGACCTCTTTAGCCAAACCTATTTAGTAATATTTCAAAGTAAAAGACCTCAAAAACAATGTTTAAGTTACATCAAAGAGCAGGGCTAACCATGAAAATACTTTGACATGAGATTTATCAAATCATATTTAAGATAAACAAGCATAAGTGGGATTATAGAGCAACTAAGAATTTTCTAAACTGACCTAGCAGAGGAAAACATACAAACAATAGGAAGCAGACAGTGCTAAGGTGCCTCTAAACAACATTTATTAACCTAAAATATTTGTCCTACTGCATGAGAAAGATGAGAGAAAATGATAACATAAGAAAACAAGTATTGAATAAGGAACACATCACGATTAACTATGCTCATGAATCCTGCAAGTGAGCCTGCTCCATGGTCAAGAAAATAAATTCATCCACAAAAACCAAAGCCAATTTCTCTTCAATCTCAAATCTATGATTTTCTTCTTAATAATCATCCAACAACCAACATGTAAAATGAGGCCTCAATGCATTATTTAACTAGCAAAGAGGACCAAAACCCTAACTAGGGTTTCCAAAATGTCATTAATACATCATAAATGCCAAATTTGTCCATTGAGACCATGCAAGGCCCAAGGCACAAAATATATAATGTAATAAATGAAAAATAACATCAAACATAAATTATGAGCTAACTAGGAGGGATTTTCCTAAAAAATTCCTCGAAAATATTTTTTTCCATAAATTTGTGTCTTTTGTTGACTTTCCAGGCAAAGGTGTAGTGCCAAGGCCAAGGGCGCAGCGCCTGCACCAAAAAAATTGCCTATTTTGTGACCAAGGTTTGGAGTCCTTCCAAGTGTCCAAATGAGCTCCATGATAGCTCATTGGAAATATTTTCAAGTCTACTTTCCAAAACTACTTTTGGTTTTCCACTTGGTGTGTATTTTCCTACCAAAAAATGCATTCTCCAAAGACTGCTTAGGGCACTGTGCCAGCTCTGAAAATAGGGCAGAAAGGTTGTTTTTTGGGTGTTTTTGGCACTTTTGGAGTACCAGTTCTGCTCCAAATTATCTGAATTTGTTTTTAGATGATTTCCTTGGCCTAAGGATTCCAAAAATGTAAGCCATTCCTCAAGGAGGTTTTTCTTCTTGGACTAATGATGGACAAAATTGTATCTCACTTTTGTTAAATTCATCTCTTTTTGGTCAAAAACATAGTTTGAAGAAAAATCGGCCCTATGAGTGACAAATCGCTTGGCTCTTGGAAAATGATGGAGGCATGATGTTTATGAGTTGCTATGGCTTCATGATTGCTGCTATGACCTACCATATGGATATTTTTCTCCTATGCCTCTTGTCCATGGCAAACCCTAGCAGAGTGGAAGAGAAAAATAGGGTTTAGTGCTTCCTCAATGTCATTCTCTACAAGATGTCAGTGTTTTGGCATTCAACTGGGCCATCAAGTGAAAAACCCTAGTTTTCCTTAAGACAAAGTTTTCCTCCTTTCCCTGCTGCAATTTTTCTTTATCCAAGAGCAAACCATATACCTTAAAAATACCTTCTGTTGATGGAAACTTCAACCCTCCTGCAGAAGTGTTAAACTCTTTGCATTTACCTCTTGCAGAATTTAAGCTGTAGGGTAGTCTTCTTTGGAAACTTTTAGGACTTTCTTAAATAATCATGTGCTAACTTTCTAATACATCTGAGCCAGCTTATAGCAAAGAAAAACAATGTGTGAAACATCAATGATGACCTTGGAACATATGAAACCCTAATTGACCTAGTGGGAGGGTTCTTTGACCTAGTCTTTGATTGAAAATTGGCTTGGAGTCTTCAAGTGTAAAAATAGAGTATTGACAAAGTGGTGTATTGAAGATCCAAAATCTAATGTACTTGATTTATCTAAAGAGCCTACAGAGATAGTTTTGAGACCATCAATGCTTCAGAAACTTGGTGAACATGGGAAAGAACAGGCTTATATGTAACCCTAGATGTAAAGTGGAGTTATGGGCAAGGGAAAAATAGAGTGATGAGGTCATATGTAGGAAAAAAGGATGGATATGAGTGGCATAAGCCCATAAGGAGTCTTTTAGGAGTGGCAGGGTGACCATGAAATGGCAAGGTTGATATAATTGTGAAAATTTTCCTATAAGTATAATGAAGGTAGTGAGATTTCTAAAACTCCCAATGTTCAGGGAATTTTCTTTTTATAAATCTAGAATCAATCTATAGTCATCTACTAATAGTGAAAAATACTGATGACTAATAGTGGCTCCACTTAGGGAGGGAAGCTCCTTTTTAGGAGGTGTCCAGGACCTCAGAGTTCAGATCTCTGAGTTTTGAAGATCAATACCTTACTTGTACTTGTCAGATATTTCTTCCTTCATTTGTTGATGTTCTCTTGATGTTGTGATCTCAAAAATCTGAAAAGACATGATCACTTCAATATTAGTTCTACCTACCCATCATACTTGGCCTAACATTTTTCTTCTTTTGGGTGCACTTGGATTGGCAAACCCTTGACATTATTTTCTTTTGAAAGCATAAAAAACTATCTACTTGTACCCTTATCACTTCCAAGAGTTCATATTAGGCTAATGAACTCTTTTACTCTCTACCTAGTCTACTAATATGTGAAGGTTAAGCTGTTTGACAGATTTTATTCTTTAACGTATTGACATGAAATTAAAAATATGACCAAACAAGGATTAAGCAATCTGATTTGCCATGGGATGTGGCATTTAGACAAGCTGCACACACAGTTTATTTTTTTGTACAAACAAAACTAAAAACTTGAGGGTTGTGATATAGAATTGGTTATGCATCCCTCTCATTTTTCTTTGGTTCAGATTTATGCTTTGGGAACTAGCACCTTTTCCTAATCTAACCTACTAACCAGCCAAGCTTAAATGGTTTGAAAAGTCTTCTTTCACTAACCTATCAGCAGAAATTTAAAACATGTTTAGTCATGATTAAGCTAGATGACTGAACAAGACTTTTTCTCAAAGGTAGTGGCATTTAGGCTAGCACACTTTCAGCAGTACTCTTTTTTGGTATGGGGCTGTACCTCTTCTTTTTAATTGCCCTCTTTTTCTTCTTTTCTTTCAGTTTGTGTATAGTTTTCTTCCGTTTTGTCAAAACAATCTGAAGCTGAAACTAGAAAGATTCTCATAGTGTTGAGCTTATTTGCATACCTATCTATCCTAATTTGATGAGATTTCTGCTTCCCTAAATTATGAAATAATGCCAGTGCAGCCAATTGAGCAGCAGTAAAAATGGGTGAATAACTTGACTGCCTGTCAGAGGAAGCAGCAATGTACCTTGATCATGTGTCTTTATAACCAAAGTTATCATATGTAGTGGAAACTTCTGATGTATTTGATTCTTGTAAAGAATCCATGTCTAGAAACTCGAGCCAATCAGGACCTTTATGTAATCTGTTATAGGATCAACAAAAGCATGATGTAAACTTTTTTATTTTATGCCTTTCATGACTGATTGGTCATCTGTATCCCAAATATTAACTCTGAAAACCTCATCTTCAATCTGGTTCTTGAAAGCACAATCATCCTAAGCCTCTTCTTCATGATAATCTGATTTGGTAGCCTCATAATGTTCTGCTATGTTGTCCTCCAGTATGCCTGATATGCCTTGGCTGAGTGAAATAGATTTTTCTTGCAGGATTTTGTTAGGGGAATTCTCTGGTAATAGGTCCTCTTGAGGAGGTATCTCAACCTCAACATCAATATTTTCTATATTTTCTGTATGAGAAAATGCATTAGTAGATAGGTCAGTAGTAGAAAAAATAGAAATGTTTTCTTTACACAAAATTTTAGAGGCTGGTTGCATGTTTAGGGTATGATTGATTTCTTCCTCAATTAGAGGAGGAGGAATTTTCCTTTTTCCTTGGATAGAAACATAGTTTTTCTCTTTCTCTTGTGAAGGTTGTTCATAAGGCTGAAGGTCTTCTTTGTTGTTCATAACAATACCCAAAGACTGCTGATTTTTGAGTGTATTAAGGTCTTCTTTGATGAACTAAAATGAAGCATAACAAAAAGGTAAAGACCCTTTCCTTTCCCCCAAAATTTCTACACTATAGTCTTCACTCTCATAGCTAATTTGTATTTGCTGCTCACTATATTGGAGCTGTTGAAAATTATTGTCTTTGTCCCACAAACTTGTTACTGATTTTTCTGTAGTGTTAGTTTGAGTCTGGAGAACATAATCATCATCATATTGATCATACTTGGGTAGCTCATTCACAGAAGGAATGTCATCCAATATGCACACTAGATCAACATATTGCTCCACCATATGTTGACCTATAAGTTTATTTTCTGATCTACGGTAGCTCGGATTAAAAGGAGAGTGTTTATGGCCAATAACTTCTTTTTTAGCAACCTGAAATGAATCGAAGCACAAGGGTAGAGACTCAAAAAGTGTTGGCTCATCCTCCATTTACGGTTTTGTAATCCCAGTAGCCACACCAAGATGACTCAAGGGGAGAACTTCTACATTTGAAAAAGGGTTTGTATCATCCATTTCTTCCCTGACTTATTCTTTAGAGCATTCCTCCTTGTTTCTATTTGCAATTTTCTTGTAATGCTCTCTTAATAGTGAAGCACAAGATGTAGGAAGGCATATAGTACTTACTTGACAAATTTCTGCATTTTCTTCTTTGCAACCTTGCTCAGCTAGTATGTTTTGATAGTTATCTTTGCATTGAAATGATTGATTTTGTTCTTCCCAAGAAAATAGTACTGGCTATTTTGAATAATCAGTTTCAACCTCAACCTTGTACTCTTCCTCTTTCTTGCTAATCAGATACATTATTTTGTTGACTATATTTGTTAATATCTCTAGCTTTTTCTCTGAATACATCAGTTTTTCTTTATCTACTTCGGCCTCCTTTATTGCTTTTAACTTTTCCTCTCTGTTCATCATGTTGCATTCTACATCAACTGCCATATTTTGCATTTCTCCTAGGTTTGTAGGGTCCCTTTATTTTAACTAGAATGCCATCTTTGGGTTAAAGGCATCTGGGTAGTGCAAGAGAGCCCATCCTAGGGGTGGCTTTATCTTAGTAGGAATGGAATGGTATACCTTATTGAACCTAGCTGAAAAGTGTTGCACTGTCTCCCCTCGCTGTCTTTTTAAATGGTTATATTCCTTTATGATGAGAAAAGCATTTCCCATGACCACCCACCTATCTAGGAAGACTTGAGTGAAGTGATGAAAATTACTGATGCTTGCAGCTGGAAGGTCTATAAACCAACTCTTAACTTTTCCTTGTAATGATAAGGAAAAAATTCTAATACGCACATAATATTCACCTACTTCAAATAGGTCAAGTAAATCCTCAAGATTTTGAATGTGTTTCTCAACGGTGATCTTTGTATTTTCTCCATCAAAATTGGGCAACTTATTTGCAAGATTTGCAAGAAGGGCTTGGAAGATGGGAGGTAAAACCAAAGGCTTGTATCTATCTGGGACCTTTGTGGGTATAGGTAGTGCAAAAGGAGATTTATGACTATTTGAGGTTTAAGCAAGAGTAGGAAAGGTAGCACGAGGCTCATGTTTCACTAGGTCTTCCACATATGTATCTGGGGTATGCACAGGGGTATAAGTATGTACATGGTCTGCAATTTGAGGCTTAGATTTTTAAGGCTTGAGAAGTTTATAATGATCAATGCATACCTCATCAGAGTATTCTTGATCACGTTTAAAGTAGGAAAAAACATAGTTACAGATAAAATCAATAATTTCCTGAATCCAATTTAGGCTTGGACACTATATCTTTCTAGGATGACTGGTCATGTTTCAGGTTCGTCCTCTAGTAGAGTCTTTAGGCTTATTGAGATTGCTAGAGTTGCTAGGTGGATGATACTAAATTTTTTGAGGATTTTTTTGTTGTCCACCATCAACAAGTAAATACCAATCTAGATATTTTTTCGGGTTTTTTGAGTTCTTTATGTAACACTAATATTTTCAATGAGTGTCCCTAATTGGGCTGCCACTGTGTTAGTATGGCTGACACTTGATTTTTATAGGTTTTGACAGGGGGTTTTAGAGTTATTAAGGAATATTTAGGTTGTTACTTACTCAGAGTCCCACCGTGATTGCCATTAAGTGAGGTCCTCATAATTTGTTAGATTGGCAAGACCAAATGTACAAGGGTAATGTCAAACCAGTCTTTGGAGTCGTAGGACCTAGCCTTCATGGAATCAGAGAGGGCTCTCTCTATACTTGTGTAAATGATGCAACTTGATAGATTTTAGGTTTTTTATTTTAGGCCAGTTATAAGGATTAGGATTTGTTTGTTTGTTTGGTTAGTTGGGTAAGTTGTCAAGCAAAATAGATAGAGTGAGAGAGGTTGGAACCATTGGGATATGGAATCTACAAAAGGTCTTAAGAAGTGTAACAATAGGTCAAGGGTATATCACAGGGCAAGTCTAAGAAAGTCAAATGGATCTAAAAGCTTATGTGAGTGAAGTGAACATCAAATTGTGAGATAGTAGGTGCAAAGGGCAGTTAAGAATCCTTTGACAAATACTTAAACAAGACTCGCCTTTAAAATCACTATGCATGAAGAAATAATCAAAGGCAGGGAATACCAATAAATTATTTTACTAAACCCTAGCAAGTAAACATTAAGGCAACGATCCAGTGAACCATATAGAGCAGAAAACCTGTAACTCCTCTACTGATTTCACCTTCAGGCAAAGAATTTTTTTTAAGATAACATATAGTAAAGATTAAAGAGCAGGGAACTCCTAATTTCCTTAATCAAACTATAGAGACCTCCAAAGCAACCATTTAAGATGAAAAAATGGCAGGGCAAACCATAGAACTCTTTAGCCAAACCTCTTTAGTAATACTTCAAATTAAAAGACCTCAAAAACAATGTTTAAGTCACATCAAAGAGTAGGGCTAACCATGAAACTACTTTGACATGAGCTTTATCAAATCATATTTAAGATAAACAAGCATAAGTGGGATAAGAGAGAAACTAAGAATTCTCTAAACTGACCTAGCAGAGGAAAACATACAAACAATAGGAAGTAGATAGTGCTAAGGTGCCTCTAAACGACATTTCTTAACCTAAAATCTCTGTCCTACTACATGAGAAAGAAGAGACAAAATGATAACATAAGAAAACAAGTACTGAATAAGAAACACATCACCATTAACTATGCTCATGAATCCTGCAAGTGATCCTGCTCCATGGTCAAGAAAATCAAGTCATCCACAAAAACCAAAGCCAATTTCTCTTCAATCTCAAATATATGATTTTATTCTTAATAATCATCGAACAACCCACATGTACAATGATGCCTCAATTCAGTATTTAACGAGAAAAGAGGGCCAAAACCATAACTTGGGTTTCCAAAATGTCATTAATACATCATAAATGCCAAATTTGTCCATTGAGACCTTGAAAGGCCCAAGGCACAAAATATCTAATGTAATAAATGAAAAATAACTTCAAACATAAATTCTGAGCTAACTAGGAGTGATTTTCCTCAAAAATTTCTCGAAAATATCTTTTTCCATAAATTTTTGTCTTTTTTTGACTTTGCAGGCAAAGGCGCAGCGCCAAGGTCAAGGGCACAGTGCCTGCACCTGAAAAATTGCCTGTTTTGTGACCAAGGTTTGGAGGCCTTCCAGGTGTCAAAATGAGCTCCATGGTAGCTCATTGGAAATTTGTCAAGTCTAATTTCCAAAAATACTTTTTGTTTTCCATTTGGTGTCCATTTTCTTGCCCACAAACTCATTCTCCCAAGACTGCTCAGGGCACAGTGCCAACTCTGAAAATAGGGTAGAAAGGTGGTTTTTTGGGTGTTTTTGGCACTTTTGGAGTACCATTTCTACTCCAAATGATCTGAGTTTTTTGGATGATGTCCTTGGCCTAAATATTCCAAAAATTTAAGCCATTCCTCAAAAGAGTGCCCCAAAAAAGAGCGCAACACCAACACTGGAAAAAATTGCGTGTTTTGTAGCTAAGATTTGGAGGCCTTCTTGGTGTCCAAATGAGCTCCATCATAGCTCATTGGAAAGCTTGTCCAGTCTAGTTTCCAAAAATACCTTTATTTTATCGAATGGACTCCATTAACTTCTCAAAAATTCATTCTCCCAAGACTGCTTAGGGTGCATCGCCAAGCCTAAAAAGAGGGCAGAATGGTGAATTTTTGCTTGTTTTTGGGACTTTTGGAGGACCAGTTTTGCTCCAAATGAGCTGAAATATTTGGTGGGTGATGTCCTTGACCTAATGAACATTAAAATTTAAAATATTTCTTCATTGAGTGCCCCAAAAAAGAGCACAACGCCAGTGGCATTGCGCCCTTGGCCCTTCAAAACAGTCAAAAAACCAAAAACTCAAAAAGATGTCAAAATTTTGATTTTCTTGTTAAGAACTCCTCTAATCTGCTTTGTCTCTTTTATTTTCATCTCTGCCTTTGGATTTGTCTTTAATCTCTTCGGGTTTGTGCCTTTGGACTGATTTTCCCTCTAACCTCTATTTTAAGCCTCTAAGCTTGATTTTCCTTTACTGTTTACTTCATCCCTGAGTGAATTTGATCTTGGAATACTTATAAGGTAGTGACATTTTCCTCCACATGGATTTAGACTCATAATTTTCATCCTTAACACTTTTACTCTACATGTCTCTCTACCTCATTTCTCTTTATCTTACTGTTATTCGACCCATGTCATTGTCTTCACTGTCATCATGGCTTTTTGACCCACTGCTATGTTCCTCACTGCTCTCTTATTTACTACTAGACGCCTCATTGCTATTTGACCCAATGTATTCATCTTATCTGCCATGTGCTTCATCATTATTTGTGTCATTGATATCTTGGCTTACTGACCTATTTCCATAATCATTACTGCTCTTTGCCTTATTTCCTTCTTCTTTATTGCTTGATTCATTATTGCCATCTCCCTCATTTAGATTTGATTGTTCATTGTCACATCCCTCATAGTTTTCTTCATTATTGGCATCTGCCTCATCGAAATTTTCCTTCTCCTCCACTACCACTATCTTCCTCTCTTGACATTTTTAACTCCGCCTTTGAGAAACCCTAGGACTACATATGGAAATGGAATGAAGAGAAGGTGATGAAAAAGGAAGCTCTACAAGTGAATGAGATGGGTGAACAAGGGTATAGGTGTATGAGGGTGAGTGAGGGGTTAAAACTAAATGAAAATCCTCTGCTGATATGATTAAACTCTGTTTTGAAACACTAGAGGTTGATGTGCAATTGAGGTAAATGAGGGCAATGGAATGTCAACCTTTCTTACAAGTTAAGGGACTGAGTTTTATGTCAAGCTTGGATGGATGAAAAACATTGAACCAATGCAAAAACCCCTATTCTGACTGATACTCTTTATAAGCAGATGAAGTAGTGATAAAATCAGGGATTTCAAGTCCAAGCCTAGGTTTTCTTCTTATGGTTCAACTTCTTTCAATTACAAATTTTTAGAATGCTTGGAGATGAGTGTATAACATGTAATTACCCCTTGATTGTGATTAGAATACCCTTGGAAATTATTTGTAGGTGATCAGAGGTGTTTTGAATGGTTAAATCACTTAGAGGACCATCCTGGCCAAGGGCGCAACGCTCAATCCCAAGCATGCAACGCCCTTTTACAGAGTGAATTTGGAGGCCTTCCCGGTGTACAAATTGGGCCCATGATAGCTCGTTGGAAATATTATCCTGTCTAATTTCCAAAGTTTCCTTTTTTTTTTCTGATTGGAGTTGATGTGACCTGTCAAAAGTTGACTCTCCCAATACTGGTCAAAGCGTGCTAAATGATGGTGCAGAAATGCAGAGTGCTGGTGCAGACAACTTTTGGAGGCCTTCCTCAACTCCAACTTGATAGCATGATAGCTCATTGGAAACGATTCCAGTATAGTTATCATTTGACTCATCAAGAAAATCATTTGGACACTCCAACTATGAGAAAACCTTTTTTTCCCAAGGTCACTCCAAAAGTGCAGCAATTCTCTTGTAACACTTGTATTTTTTACATTTCTCTAAAACCGTGACACCTGGGTAAAATAGGAAGGAGGTTTTTCTTCTTGGACCTATGATGGAAAAAATTTTCTCTCACTTTTGTCAAATGCATATCTGTTTTGTCAGAAACATAGTTTGAAGCAAAACCGGCCCTATGAGTGACAAATGGCTTGGCTCTTGGAATGAATTCCTGGAAAATAATGGAGGCATGATGTTTATGAGTTGCTATGGCTTCATGATTGATGATATGACCTACCATATGGATAATTTTCTCCTATGCCTCTTTTCCATGGCAAACCCTAGCAGAGTGGAAGAGAAAAATAGGGTTTAGTGCTTCCTCCATGTCATTTTCTGCAAGGGGTAAGTGTTTTGGCATTCAACAAGACCATCAAGTGCAAAACCCTAGTTTTCCTTAAGACCAAGTTTTCCTCCTTTACCTGTTGCAAGTTGTGTTTATCTAGGAGAAAATCATCTACCTTACTAATACATTCTGCTGATGGAAACTTCAACACTTCTGCAGAAGTGTTAAACTCTTTGCATTTACCTCTTGCAGACTTTAAGTTGATAGGGTTGTCTTCTTTAGAAACTTTCAGGTATTTCTTGAATAATCATGTGCTGACTTTCTATTACATCTGAGCCAGCTTCTAGTAAAGAAAAAAAATGTGTGAAACATCAATGATGACCTCGGACCATATGAAACACTAATTGACCTAGTAACCAGCTCCAAAAATAGAAGAAAAAAGATATCAATGCCTTAGAAATAAGCCACTTCGAGGGGGCAACCTCCAATACATTACATAAATGAACAATTATTGGATGATACAAATGAAAAAAACCTCCTTCTATATATAGGAGTCCATGGGGCCATAATATAATTTTAACAAGCCACAATGTAATCCTAGCCGACCTAAAAATAATAATTTAAGGGCACAATAATAACAATATGGGGGTTACAAGGGTACAATAATAACAATAAGGGGGTTACACTAACAACAATAAGGGAATATACTAGTAATATAGGGACCTATCATGCCCCTTTCCTTCAAAAAATTGTTTTCCTCAACGCTTGAGTAGCTCTAGGTGCTTTTGTATAAAATCCTCATCCTCCCATCTAGAATCTTCAGTGGGTAGGTTCTTCCACTTGATGAGATACTCTAAAATTGATTAATTCTGTAGCTGTCGAGTTCTTGCTTCCGTGACCGCTTCTCAAAGTTCCAATATGATTTTTCCTTCCTCATCAAGTTCTCGTAATATTTTTGAACTCGGAATATTTTCACCCGATAACCTTTCTTTAAGCATGAAACATGGAAAATTGGATGTACTCGCGAAGAAGCAGGAAGCTCCAATTTGTATGCCATCGTACCAATATTTTGCAACACCTTGTAAGGACCATAGTACTTTGGCGATAATTTATTATCCTTCTTAGCTTTCTTGAGGGAAATTTGTTCGTATGGTTGTAGCCGTAAAAATACCCAGTCTCCTACATCAAAATGTCTCTCACTGCAATGTTGATCTGCCTATTATTTCATTCGATTTTGTGCCAAATTTAGGTTATCCTTTAAGAGTTGAAGAACTTCTTGTTCATGCTCGATGTGATCTTCCACTTCTTTAAACTTATAATTTTCTCTTAAAGAAGATGTGAAATACGGTGGATGAGATCCATAAAGTGCCATAAATGGGGTCATTTTTGTTGCAGTATGGAAGGAAGTGTTATACCACCATTTAGGAAGAGGTAACCACTTAACCCATTGTGTTTTCTTATCAAATACAAAACAATGAAGATATCCTTCCACACATTTATTCACTATCTCAGTTTTACCATTGGATTGAGGATGATAAGATAAGCTATGAGCTAATTGAGTACCCAAACAAGAAAATAACTCCATCCAAAAATTTCCAGTAAAAATGGGATCTCTCGAAGCCACTCACAATAACCCTTGGGCTTCCATGTAGCTTTGAATTCCGTCCATAAATGTATGTACAACTGTACTTTCTTTAAATGGATGAGATAATGTACAAAAGTGTGCATACTTGGTAATTCTATCAACTACCACCATGATGACACTCTTTCCTTCGGACTTAGGTAAACCTGTGATAAAATCCATTGATATCTCCTCCCAACATTGACTTTGAATGGATAAAGGTTGTAGAAGACCCGGGCTCTTAATTGTCTCAACTTTATTCTATTGGCAAACCAAACATTCCGCCACAAACTTTTGAATATCAGATTTAAGGCCATCCATAAAAAATTCTTTCTTCACCCTGTGGTAAGTTTTTAAAAATCCCGGGTGTCCTCCTAAAGGAGAAGTATGCAATTCCAAAATAATCTTTTGTTTTAGTTGTGAATTCTTACAAAGATATAAGAAATCTTTGTACCACAAAGAATCATTTTTCCAACTAAATGTATTAGATGTACTTGGATCTTGTTGCAACTTTTGAATGAGTGTCCACACTTCTTCGTCCTTCTTCCATTCATTTCTTGCTTCCGTTTATCCAAATCAATTGGATAATAGAAATGGCACAAAGAAATGCTTCCACCTCTTCATTCTTTCTTGAGAGTTCATTTGCAAACACATTAAGCTTTCCTTTTCTGTAGATTATTTCAAAGTCATAACCCAACATCTTTGTGACCCATTTTTGCTACTCTTCTAAACATAGTCTTTGTTCCAAAAAGTGTTTAAGACTATCATGATCATTTTTTACCTTGAACTATCTATCCATTAGGTAAGTTCACCATTTCTTTAGTGCATGCAATATTGCTAACATTTCCTTCTCATAAATAGGTTTATGTAAGTGCTTTCCTTTGATTGTACGACCTTCAAAAGCAATGGGTCTTCATTCTTGCATTAAAACAACACCGATTTCATTTCCTGAGGTATCACATTCCACAATAAAGGTTTTTGTGAAGTCCGGCATAGCTAAGATAGGTGCTAGGCACATTTACTCTTTAAGATGTTCAAAGGCCTTAGTTGCTTTAGGAGTCCATCAAAATGCGTCTTTCTTCAATAATTTTTTTAGAGTGCTGCTATTCTCCCATAATTCTTAACAAACTTGCGATAATACTCTGTTAACCCAATAAATCCTCGCAACTGCTTTATGGTTTTAGGGACTTTCCATTCCTTAATGGCTTTAATTTTTTTAGGGTCTACTTTAACACCCTCGTGAGATACAATATGACACAGATATTCCACCTCTTGTAATCCAAAGAAACATTTCGATTTTTTTGCATATAATTATTTCGATTTTTTTGCATATAATTTGAGCACCCTCTTGTAAGGGTTTGAAAATGGAATTCATAAACCTTTGAAATGTAGAAGGTGCATTGGTAAGGCCAAAAGGCATGACGAAAAATTCATAATGACCCTCATGAGTTCGAAATGCTGTTTTTGGAATATCTTCGCCTTTCTCCATATTTTCGATGATATCCTAAAACGAAGATCCAACTTGGTAAAATAAATTGCTCCATGTAATTCATCCAATAATTCATCAATCACAGGAATGAGAAATTTATCTTTAATGGTGAGCTTATTGAGCTCCCTATAATCCTGACACATGCGCCATGATCCATCCTTCTTATGCACCAATACTACAGGAGCAGAAAAAGGACTTTGACTAGGTTGAATTATACCCGCCTCTAACATTTCTACAATCATACGTTCAATTTCGATCTTTTGGACATAAGGATATCTATAAGGCCTTATGTTTGGAGGAACACTTCCTGGAATAGGTGGGAGTCCTTTGGGAGTTTCAAAAACCTTGGAATGATTGTCCAAGATTTTTTGGAGATCTGTAGAAATAGATGATTTTGATGTTGGAACTTCTAGTGAGCATAATTGTGCAATTACGCCTCGTTTTTCTTTCTTTAGAAGCTTTGTCATGACATTGTGGTTTATTATCCTTCCCGGCTTCAATACCACGCAATTGACTTTCTTTCCCTTTTCCGTCAAAAAAAAATTCAAGAAAAGTTCTTGAAAATTAAAAGCTACTATCCCCAAAAATTGTAACAATTTTACTCCTAGTACAGCATCAGCACCTCCCATTGGAATGGAAAACATTGGAATATTCAATAGATATTCCCCCATGGTTAACTTGATATTATGGCATTTTCTAGAGAAATTTATAGTTCCTCCATTTGCAACCATCACTTGACATTCCGTGCTAGGTATAGGAAACAATTTAATTCCTTGGCTACCTTACAATGAATAAAATTATGGGTGCTACCCTTCAATCAATCAACACTATTACCTTTTTTCTTCTAATGTTCATTCCGCTAGCTTGAGAGTCCAAGGAGTGGTAATTCCCGCCATTCTGCATTGCATGATATGGTCGGATTCATTTCATCCTCTTCTAGGGCTCTGCTCCAACCGTATATCCTCTTCTTTGCTCATTTTCTTCTTCTTCTTCACAATCTATGTAAAATAATTTCTTCTCAGCACACTTATGACCTTTAGTGTATTTGCTATCACAACTGTAGCAAAGCCCTTTTGCTCTTTTTTCTTCCAATTGTTGTGGTGTCAACCTTGTAGGTTGTGCAAATCTAGGTGTAGCAACACTTCCTTCTTTATAGAATTGAGTGGTAGGCTTCCTTGTCGCCATAATTTTACATTCAACTTTTCTTGCCAACCTGAATGCCTTCTCCAATGAATCAGGTTCCAAAACGCGAACTTCATGTTGGATGTTATCCTTTAAAGTGCCTATGAAGAGATCAATCCTGTGTTCCTCTGGAATATCGGTTACCCTTATATTCAATTTTTGGAAGTCCTCAATGTGCTGCCCCACTAAACCCTTTTGTTTGAGATTTATCAATTGGGTAAAGAAGGTGTTGCTCTTTGTATCCTCATAATGTGCTATCATTTCCTCCGTAAAAATTGACCAAGTGACGATTTTTTTACGGGAACAAAGCCATCGATACCATACAAATGTATTTTGTTCTAAATGTAAAGTTGCAATGCGTACCTTTTGTGTGTTTTGCACGTTATGGAGATCAAAATATTGCTCCATCTGTAGTATCCATGTTACAGGATCCTTTCCATCAAACTTCCTCATATCCATCTTTGGAATATGGTAGTTCTTCCCGCCAACATTAGAGTTTATGAAATCACAATTAACATTTATTTTTTTCTCATCATGAGGTTCTTCTACTATCTTTTCACCATTAGGAAACCTTTCTTGTATCAACTTTGTCAAACCTTCCATGTTTTCTTTTAGAAAATTCTTCATGTTTTCCATTTTCTCATCGATCTTAGATTCCATGTCATCCATCTTAGATTCCATTCCAGCCTCCATGCCATCCATCTTAGCTTCCATGCCATCCATCTTAGCTTCCATGCCTTTCTTCAAAACTTCCATTTCATTTTTTGTTGCTCTTTGCGAGAGTGAAATTTGTTGCACTTGCTCTTGTAATTTTGATAGATCATGTTGCAATTCTTCGTCTTCATGAGTCATAGTAGAGCTTTCCAAAGGCTTAATGGGTGTTGAATTATTTTTTAGGGCCATTTTATAATCCAATACTGATATCTATTCTACAATATGCCCTTGCAATCAATTCAACTTGATTCTTCAAACAAGACTTATGCAATTCGGAAAAAAAATACACACCTTTTACTTGCTTTTGAGGAGATCGATATTGAAATTGTATTATCTCTGTGATTGCAGCTCTTCTATATCTGAAATTTAGCACTGAAGTAGCCCTCTGAATTATCTTTTGAATGCCACAGGTTTGACCTGATTTGGATTCTCCAAGACAAAGTTGTGTCCAATCTCCCACAATGACCTAGTTATGGACTGGTTCAGTAGAGAAAACTTGTACGACTTGCCACGTGTCACTATTTTGTCCTTTGTCTCTAAAATTGATATCCAAGAAAATAAATTCTATGTACTTGTGACCAATTTTTACGGCACTCCAATCCAATGCCCAGAGAGAGAGTTATTGAACGTTTCCCACGATCACCTCTTTGAGATGAAATTTGGGAGCCTCAAAAAGCACTACCTTCCACAGATCATATCTCCAAAAATATTGCGAACCAAGATCTGAAATTTTTTGACGACTTTCCTCAAGATTTCAGCTTCGCACCATACAAATTTCAGATTCTGAACCTTCGTAGAAAAACAATTATAGCGCAAATTCCACGATGAATTGTTTAGGAGCCTGAAAAAAGACCTAAGTTCCACAGATCATATCTCCGAAAATATTTTGAACCAAGCTCTGAAATTTTTAGAAAATATTCCTCAGGATTTCAGCTTCGCACTCTAAAAATTTTAGCTTCTGAAACTTCGTAGAAAAAAAGTTATAGCGAAAATGCGACGATGACCTATTTGAAGTAGCAAAACCCTAGAATCCAAAGCTCTGATACCAAATGTTGTGTAACCAGCTCCAAAAATAGAAGAAAAAAGATATCAACGCCTTAGAAATAAGCCACTTCGAGGGGGCAATCTCCAATACATTACATAAATGAAAAATTCTTGGATGATACAAATGAACAAAACCTCCTTCTATATATAGGAGTCCATGGGGCCACAATATAATCCTACTGGGCCACAATGTAATCCTAGCCAACCTAACATTAATAATTTAAGGGCACAATAATAATAAAATTGGGGTTACAAGGGTACAATAATAACAATAAGGGGGTTACACTAACAATAATAAGGGACTATACTAGTAATATAGGGACCTAACAGAGGGTTCTTTGACCTAGTCTTTGACTGAAAATTGGCTTGGAGTCTTCAAGTGTAAAAACAGAGTATTGACAAAGTGGTGTATTGAAGATCCAAAATCCAATGTACTTGATTTATCTAAAGAGCCTACAGAGATAGTTTTGAGACCATCAATGCTTGAGAAACCTGGTGAACATGGGAAGGAACAAGCTTATAGGTAACCCTAGATGTAAAGTGGAGTTATGGGCAAGGGAAAAAAAGAGTGATGAGGTCATATGTAGGACAAAAGAATGGAGATGAGTGGCACAAGCATATAAGGAGTCTTTTAGGAGTGGCAGGGTGACCATGAAATGGAAAGGTTGATAGTTTAGTGAAAATTTTTTTATAAGTATAATGAAGTAAGTGAGATTTCTAAAACTCACAATATTCAGGGAATTTTGATTTTAGAAATATAGAACCAATCTATAGTCATCTACTAATAGTGAAAAATACTGATGACTAACGGTGCGCATCAACCACCTTAATAGCAAATAGCTGCCCATCGGGCAATCCTTCCTCTAGGTTGGTCGGTTCTTCACCGCTCTCGATTCGGGACAAGTGGTACGACCCAAAATTTAGTTTCCCTAGCTTCATGATGATCTCAAAATCATATTCTTGAAATACCAGTTGTCATCGGAAAATATTCCCCCCCAACAGAGGCTTATTCACTAGGTACTTCAAAGCTGAGTGATCTGTGAACATCTTGAAGTGCCCTTCCAACGGATAATGTTGGCATTTCTGTAGGGCATATACCATGGCCAGCCCCTTGCACTCAGTAGTGGAGTGGTTACGATCTGCACTAGAGAGTTTTCTACTAGCAAATGCAACTAGGTGGTCAATGTCCCCTTCCTCGGGTTGCGTAAGGACAACTCCCAGGGCAATCCCTGAAGCATCTATATGGACATGGAAAACCTTTGCCTAGTCATGAAATATGAGGATAGGTGTAGAGACCATATTTAACTTTAGTAGTTCAAAGCTCCTCTGACACTCCGCGTCCCAAACAAACGAAATGTCCTTCTTTAGCAACTTCTCCATGGGTGTCGTGATTAGTGCATACACTTGAATGAGCTTCCTGTAGTAGCCCATGTGCCCGAGGATGGAGCGCAGCTGTTTCTCGATTATAGCTACTGCCAAGTTGATGATAACTGCTACCTTGGCGGGGTCAACCATTAGTCCCTGCCAATAGACTATGTGGCCTAACAATATCCTGAAGGGTACATAGAATATGCACCTCTTAATATTTAGGGAAATTTGGTGCTTTCTACAAGCATCCAACATCATGCATAGGTTTGAGACGTGCTTATTTACCAACTCAAATATTGTCCAATCATCAAAGTATACCTCCAAGAACTTGTGGATGAACTCCTTGAATACTGCGACCACTACCCGTGAAAATATGGCAGGGGCATTCTTGAGCCCAAATGACATGACGATGTACTGGAAGGATCAACATTAAGTGGCGAATGTAGTTTTGATGCGATATTCAGGTGTGATCTTGATCTGATGGTAGCCCGAAAACCCGTCAGTGAATGAGTACGCTTCTTGCGCTCCCGCACTATCGAGAATTTCATCAGAGAATGGCGTAGGGAAGGGATCATGTACGCAGGCATCATTCAGTTTGTGTAGGTCAACACAGATTCTTATTTCTCCTTTAGTCTTTTTCTCCTGGACCACCATAGGGCTTACCCAATCTGACTGTTCTACCAGTTCGATGATACCTGCAGCTATCATTTTTTCAATTTCTTCCCTGACTTTCTACTTATACGTGTGGTTCAATTAGTAAGGTCGCTGCTTAACAGGGCACACATCTAGTTTTAAAGTGATGTGCATGACCCCCAGGTCCCCTATAATACCCTTAAGTTTTGAGAATTTTGTAGGAAACAGGTCCTGGTACTCCATGAGAAACTCCGTGACTTTCCCAACGGTATCATCATCCTAGTAGTCCCCAATATTAGCTAGCTTAGGTTGTTCTTATATTCCAATGTTGACTTCCCTTAGCTTAAGGGGCTTGGTTACATCAGCGGTCTGCAGTGGGGGTCCAGCAACTGCGCGTTCACCCTCCATTTCCGGGATAGTGATATTTCATTGGTCTTCGTCACATTCCTCCATTGATATATTGCAACAGTTAACAATATCTTGCATCTGTGTATCCCAAAATGGTGCCCCATACTCCACACGAGGGCGTGATTCATCAAATATTAGGGCATCTATATCCCGCAGGGCTTCGTCTAATGCCTAAATTCCACCTATCAACCCGAACGTCCCAAAAAAATCATCCTTCATGGTCTCCCAGTGGTAGGTATGCTGATGTAGCTTTGCATCCAGATACCATGCAGTGGGGATTGGCCCCAAGGCATGAATGAACAGGTGGACCCATTCATCCTTGGTCCTTTCACACCATACCTCCATCCATGCGGCCATGTGCTTCCGCGGGTCTCCTTTGCCGAGGAAAGTCTCCACGCGTAGGTGAACTAGAGGTTCAAATCATAGGATCATCATCTCGTGACAGTCCTCCCAATCCTAGAACGTCCCCTTATGAGTTTCCCACCACCATGCAAGGGTCATACGCATGGCTATGTTAAGTGCCCACATTCTTTTCTCCCTTGGGACTTCTGCTTCAAATTTTCTTAGAAAATACCTAATAGTACCAGACATCAAATTAAGGTAGCTCTCTTACCTCTGAGGAGATACACCAGAATCTCTTCATGATCTTAAGACATTGTAGCGCAGATACATCATGTAAATGATTCTGCCAAATTTCAATCTCCCAGTCAGAGTCAGAGAGGCATTCACTGTCTTTCTCCCAGCAAAGCACGCCATCAGCTATAGGATTAATCCAATCCTCATCCTAGGCATTTAGTCTATAGATATGATCCATGCCGTCATCTTCGTGTATAGGTTCTTTATACCACTCTCCTTCTGTTGGGTCTAGAGGGACTATCACTCTCGTACCCTCATTCTAAAAAACCATGCTCCTTTTCTTCAAGTTGATAATGTCTACCATGTATATAGTGAAATATAGTCCCAGGAGTGTAGTATAAGGGTCCGCATCTTCCACAATTTGAATTACCTCAAAATCCACGCGTACCTTAACCCCTACGATATCTACCATAATCTTTGACAGTCTCCCCAATGGTATGATCTTCTGTTGGTTAGCCATGCACAACTCTATAGTATACCATTCCAGCTTAGGTTCTCCCATCCTCTGCCACGTTTGTTTGCGTAGGAAATTCGCATCAGATCCCAGATCCAGGATGACCTGATCCATTTCATAATCACCAATGTGCGTAGTCATTTGCATTTCTCAACCAGTGCAGTTCTTATGCTTTTAAAGCTTATGGACATCTTTAAATTCTGTTGGAGGGTTAGTTTTTTTCCGCGTAGCTGTCTACTAGTGCTTGAAGATTCTCTACCTCCTTCTGGTTGCGTAGCAACTTCATACATGCCTGTAGGAATGGTTTAACTTAGTCGTCTGCTTTGAGGTTTGTTGGAGCCTCAAAAGTAGATGCTTCATTCTTGGTAAAGTCTTTACGAGCTCCTATGAATGTTTCTCTCTCCTTATGTATGTCCAACTTTCCTTCTTGATAGCAGCTTTTTGGATAAGGGGTTCAGCCACAACTCTCTCCTTAGCCCCTCTAGTAGCTATGCCACTGCACGTTATGACATTAATACTAGGTCCCTCATCACGCAGTTTTGCCTTAACCTTTTGCACATTCTGTGTTGGTTTCTATTGTTTTTCCTGCATTTTTGCTATCAGTACTAGACAATCTTTGATCGCATGATCCAATTATCTACAATATTGGCAAGATTGTCGTGTAGGGTTCAGAAAGTCCCTTACGAAGTGCCCTATTTCTCCACAGTTATAACAGATCAATTTCCCTCTTCCCCAACCCGCACTTCCACCTCTCCAACCTCCTCAGCCTCTGGTTGGGGAGCCTCCTCTTCCTGAGGGAGATAGTGGTGAAGAAGGGTTAACTTGTACCCTGTACAGGTTTCCTCGATCTATCATTAAGTGATATGTTCGACAGTTATGTTCATCATGTCCCAGAGATGAGCAGAATTGGCACCATTGTTTTTTCAACTCTGGGACATAAGCACCAAGACGGGGGCAGTGGTTGGTATCATGTATTCCAGCTATGTGACAGTCAGCACACCATAACATTGTACCACTTGGTCTCACAACCTCTTTAGGGCGCAATGGGTTGGGTCCCCTAGCTTGCATGTAGTCCACCAGTAGAGGGCACTGATCCTTGGTGTGGCCTAACACCTTGCATCTTATGCACCATACGTCTGGGCTAGCTTATTTTCCTCTCTCTTTCTGAAAATTATGGATTTCGAGGTGCGTTGCCTCCAGCTGTCCCTAGATCTGTTGTACCCCAAACTGGGAATCATTTCTTGGTTCAACTTCTAGCTTCATAGCAATCTCCAAGGCTTTCTCTTGTGTCTCAATCACTTGTTGACCCATAGGTCTGCACATGTGAGGTAATATCATGGAGAAAAACCATTCCTTGTGCTGTCTATCATCATATTGAAATTCCCCATCCCTGATAACCTTATTCAACCACTGATCAACCTCCCATACTGACTCAGTGGGTCCTTGTCTAAATTATCTCAATTCAACCACTAGTTGAGCATAGGACTTAGGCTTCTGGAACTGTTGTTTTAAAGCATTCTTAATATCTTGAATAGATGGATCCGCATGATGGCCTACGTACCCCATGTACCAATCCAGGGCCCTTCCTTCAAAGGTGGGGGAGAGTTTTTCCCTCTTTACAGCATCGCTAGCCACATTTTGCGCAGTCCATACTAATTCCGCTACGAACCAAAATCGGTCCATGTATTCATCTCCTACACCTGTGAAGGTGGGAAGCTTCATGTGTGCAACCATATCTTCTTCTGGTGGTGGCAGAGGTGTAAGGGATTTCTTGCCATTATTCTGATTCGAAGGTGGTGTAGCCGGACAACTAGTTCCTGCGTGCACAACCGGCTCTCTTAATGGGCTATAGATGGATCTATCCCCTTCTCGGTTGGCTCGATAGTACTTACCATTTTGTGTTGTACTCTCACTCTGATTAGTGGTCATTCATTACATGTGACTGCATAAAATTCCCTTTTCGTACAGTAATATTTTAATTAGCAATGGTAATGTCTGCAATAACTTACCTCATAATCCTTTTAAAAAACTCTGCTCCGCTTCAGAGTAGGATATAAACTGATCGACTGTGAATTCCATTACAAATCCTCCTAGCACACTATCCACCCAATGATCTACCATGCGGGTGATTGTGTTGTCAGCCTTCTCCAACTGTTGAATCAATTCCGGATTCCACTGTGTAACCTAATCGTCTTTCCAACACATCTGGAATACAACTAGCCTCGCTAGCCACTCCTGGAGCTTGTGTGCAAAAGTTACAAAGAAAATTTCATATACTTTGGTAAAAATATATTTTTTCTTCCACTTCTCAGCTGTCAGCTTCGTGCTACAATTCTCCTTTACAGAAAATTCCTGAATCTATCTTTCGAACAAGTCTTCAAGATCCAATTTCTCAGGTCTCCAACGGTGTCGTGACATTACCCGATCTCTCTCCAAATTCTCCTGGTCCTAGCAACAGAACAATTTGTTGGCTTCAAGGGTCCTGACCCAGTTTTGGAGTTAAGGTTTGCCAACAAACCCCTATACTACTGGCCCTTTCGGAAATGACCTACTTTCGCAGGCCAAAGAATCACTCGAAGTAGTATGGGTGGGTGCTGGAAACAGGTTTTCGCACCTTGGGAGAGAGTAGGTAATTAAGGTAGATATCGTTGAGTCCTATTAGGTTCACATAGAAACAAGCATATTATCGAGCCTTTAATAGTATAATTAGTAGGTAACCATAAAAAAATCTACTATTATTAACATATCTGATCAACACATTCACATCCATGTGCACATCAGCAATTATCACCATAGAACATTAAAATCACAGCTAATTCATATATCGTAGACACAATTGCAGCTTATTCAAATAACACAGAGGAACTTCAGTAATAAACACAACCAGTTCATATAGAATAAAGATAATTCAATAGATTCCACATTCATTAATATCCAAAAACCAAATTTCAAACCCAAGTCACAGCTCACGCACACAGCCATCGAGGTCCGCACACAACAAGATTGAGGATCTTCGCGCACACAGCCATCAGGATTCCTTACCCAAACAACCCAAAACAGATCTAAATAGTTTGTTCGTAGCATCAATCTTACTTACTTCTTACCTTCTATACCCAATTATCTATCTATTTATATCATCATAGCCTTTGTTATCCTATGGTTCACAAACCGTGGTTTGCGGACTCTAGGTCTACCCTCTAACCCATTACAAAACATTGGGGGCTTTGACCCACCCCAAAGCCCCTGCGCAAGATCAATTACTACAAAATTATATAAAAAAGGTAGCTTATGGAACCCCGTTCCAACACTACCATGAAAACCAGAATGCACCCTTGCAGCCTTGGTATTCTTCCACTCCTACATCATGGCCCACACCTCCTTCTTTGCCTTATACCCCTCCATATTATCCTCAGCCTTTAAATTAACCCTTTCAGCAATATGTTCCTCAACCACCTCAGTGGAGCAACCCATCACAAGGATGGAGGCCCCAACTAAACCAACCTCCTTCTTTACTGCCTCCACCCCAACCTCAACCTCAAATCACTCATCTTGCTCCCTCTAAGTTACCTCACATGCCTACCCAACCAAATCCGAACCCGAACAACAAGCAGGAAAAACAGGTCTGCAAGGGAGAGACATATTATCTAGCCTATGTTGTGGAGATCCATGAGATTAACATTAGTTCTGGGAGAGTTCTCCTAGACAATCATCCTCCATCTCCAACTAAAGAGGTTAAAGAGGAAAATTAATAAATCATCCCTCATATAAATCCACCTCCTTTTCCTGAGCGACTGATCCACCCTAGCCAACACACCCTAGAAGAGACTGAGCTTCCGGGAGTCCTAAATAATTTTTGTGTAAAAATACCCCTTCTCCAAGCTATTAAGTATGTTCCCATTTATAATAATCTTATCAAATAAGAATGCTTCAAAAATCCTGGGAGAAAGAAGAGAGACACCTCCACCATCAATGTTGTAGGCCATTTATTTGATTTGATGTTGGGGAGAATGATTCTATCAAAGTACTTGGAGCCTAGGAGTCCAGTAGTAGATGTACACATTGATGATATCATTGTCCCTCATACATTGATTGATATTCTGGATTCCATCAATGTGATGAACACAGAAACCATGTTGAAGCTCAACCTCCAAGGAGCTTTGAGAAAGACCACTACAGTTTTGAAACTTGCACATAGATACATAGCGGCTCTGGAAGGATATTTTGAGAATATTATGGTATCCATTGATTCCTGGTAATATCCCATTGACTCCTAGGAATATCCATTAACTCCTGGGAATATCCCTAGAAATTCTTGTACCTTGCTTAAAGTGAAAGCAAGCTCCATTCTTAATCTCATCCTAGGGAAAGGGTCTTTAACGTCACTTCAGATATATTTTTTGATCCATCCTTTATAAGTGACTTCCTCATTACTGGGTCTCCTCCCATTGGTGAAATTACATAAATATTAGGGAGTCTTAGCTATGGTGATAAGGGCTAAGTCTCCATCATTTCCCTTGACTTAGCAGTTTCCTTATTAGGAGTCCCTTTTAGGTCCCCTTCTAGTTTGAATGGTAACAATCCCATAATTGGAATTTGCCACCGAGCTGCCAAATTAACAACCAATCCCCTATTTGAGCACCAAATAAACAATATTCATGGGCACCAACCTAGCTCTTACATATATTGTGGATTTGTCATCAATTACTTCTAGTCTTCAAAAATTCCTTCTGTCTTAATTAATGTTCACTTCACCATGTGATCTTCAAATTTTCACTCTCAACTCTTACTATAGCTACCTGGCCTGCACTTCTACCTATTTTTTCACCTGTCCTCTTTTCCTTGTGACCTTAAGCCTTTATACTAGAATACCTATTAGTCATGGTTAATCCGAACTCAAGTTTTTCCATTGGAAAACAAAGCCATGAAAATTTTCCCAAACCTTTGTTTAATGAAAAAAATAAAATGTTTCAAACCCTGAGTTGGTATGTGTATACATGAATCCAACAAAACATTGGAGGCATTATGTGCATAGTTTTTTCTTTAAAATTAAAATGACCCTTTCCTGATTCAATGATGAAGAAGATGAATTGCAAAACCTAGAAGCTTTAGGATTGACATATTAATTTGAACATAGTCTCTGTAGAGGCTAGGTTAAGGAAAATGGGAAGAGGGCAAAATTTTCGTGGTGTCTGTATAGATTCAGTCTTAGACAAACCTTTGTCACCTTCGAATTAGACAAATCAACAAACCTCCTCGCCTTAATTGGAGCTCATATCTCAAAACTTGTATTTCTAGAAACTCACCTTAGATTTCCTCAGATCTCCTTTCTCAACTACCTCATAAGACGTTCATCTTCCATTGGAATGGTGATTCCTAACTTTTATTTATACATATACATGCATACAATTTTTGAGAGCCGATCTGTCTACCTTAAAAAATAGTGAGGCCGACCTGATTGCTAAATTTCTTAATCGTAGCAAATGGAATTGTGCCGAGTGGAACCAAATTCCTTGGTCAATATTCATGACAGTGAATATCCAACGATTATTCTTTCTTGTAATGAAGCCTAGAGGATTGTGGATGAAAAAATCAATTCTCACTAAGCTTTATGAGAAACATAACATTCAGCTTACTTATAATTTTTTGTAATCACGACCTTCAAACTAGGATGAAATCCCTGCAACATGCCATGTGAGCACTACTAAATACACTGCAACCATTTCAAAGTGCAGGAAGTCCAACCGTTGTTTATGGTTTTCCTCTTGATCTTCGAGCACATAATTCACATCCAATTGCATCAACCTTGACTTGACTAGTATGATTTCTAATTTACATTCAAGGATCAACCCACCTCATGTGTCACAGTTGCAAGCCAATAAAACATATAAGCATCATAACATACCTAGATATGAAAAGAATTATTTGGGTTGAACTTATCTTGTCAAATGATTCTGACGAGACATCAACGGATTCATATTTAACTAATGGCTTCATCTCGAATTCTTCAAAGTAAGAAATTAAGTGCTTAATTTTGGTAATAACAAGATCATCCATGCATTCCCAAGTGCACCCATATTAGTGTAATCCAAACCATTAAACTAATACTTTTGTAACACCTTGCAATGAATTATGATCCACAATCCTTTCTGGTTCCTGTGGCTTTTATGCCAATGAAAAATTAAATCAACAATTTCCACCTTTAACATTGATGGAAAAATACTTGTAATAACATATGTTGCAATAATAATCCTCATGTAATCATGCTTCTTGATTTTTCTCCCCCACTGACATCAATGGTAAAGGGTAACTCCCCCTGTCACCATTTCTCCCTTTGACTGCATATTTCTTGACATGTGCTCCCCCTTAGACACCACAAGTTCTACCATTGTGCACATTTCCAAAAGTTCCATGTGTTGTTGAGAAAGGTATCCACCTTGATACAAGCCATAAACTCTATAGTGCCATCATCTTTATTTTCATCAATGCTAGACCTTCTAAGTGACACAACTAAAGTATGAAGGGACTTAGTAAATCCTATTGCACTTGCAACTGGAGAAACAATGTAATTCCAAAATATTAACACACTCAGGGTGATCTAAATCTAGATTCTTGGGTGTACTAGAAAAAGCCTAAATCACTCCAACATCAATTTGTGTTTTTGACACTTAAGTGTTTGAGAATCTAATTCGAACCACCTGCTAGGTGTTGAAACCGTCCATCCAAGTGTCCCAGTTCAGTTTCACTTATTCCATTTTTAGTTCAATCTCACTGAAGTCATTTAATGTTGATGTCTCCAATGTAATATTATTTAACTCATTCTTAATATTGAGAAGAGAAATCCTCTACTCCACTTATTTTTAGTTTTCAATTCGTGTCATGGTATCAGGGCTAGTTTGCATAAGGCTCCTCCAAAGAGCAGCAATAGAGCGAAGTTGGAGTAGCAAAGAGGAGGCTAGCCTGCATAAGACTCTTTGAGAGAGCATCAGAAGCGTGGATAATTTTGCAGAAGCTTCATGCAAGAGAAACAAATATTGAAAATAGAAGCTATGTTGTATAAGACTCCAGAGAAACAACTTGAGCATGAGAGAAGTATTGAAATAATGTTGAGGTGAAATATTTCAGAAAGATAAAAAAACCAGCAAATGAATAGATAAATGATTGATTTTTTTTTTTTTGAAAAAAAATCGATCAGCACAGGTTTGAGCCAGATACCCGAGCCGATCAACACATGTTTTAGCCAGATACCCAAGTCAATTAGTGCTAGTTTGAGCCAGATACTCGTGTTGATCCAATAAAACCTTGCACCGATTTAATCCTAGTGCGATCAACGGGGAAGCGGTGTTACTGAGTCGCACCGGTGTAAGCTTGTTAAAATTTTTGAAGAAGCTTCATGCAAAGAAGCAAAGAGAGAGTCAGTTCTTGAGAAGAAGGCCGATATTTAAAAAAAAACCCATAATATGTTATTAACACACTCCAGAAGTTCAAATTCGCTTAATGGTGTGAGCTCGTTGCAGAAAAGCGATCTACAGACGCAGTAGATCTAACAAGTATTTGGGGGCATTGCTTAAATCGGTTCTACGTATTGTGATATTTTTTGTGAAATTTTTGTAAAAGTGTCGCGTCTGTAAATAAATTTTTTTTTAAGAAAGGTATTTGTTGAGCATTTGTAGACTCGCATGTTTGTGAAATCCAAGCCACATCATCATTTTTTTTATTTCATTTAGTTTCAATGTCTACAATTTGTGTTACTTTTTGAGTCGAGGAGAGCCAACACTCAACAATGGGAAATGCCAAGAGGCTAAAGCGACAACAAGAGATGTTTGAGATCTTTTTATATATGGAAGTGAAGAGGAAAAAAGACTCATCTGCATTAAAATGCATAAAATAATCTATGGATGACAGTATTCTTCCCTTGATTTTAGATGCCAAGACAACTAAAGAGGCTTGGGATACCCTTGAGAGGTGTTTTGGTGCAATGGGGAGCATTGAAGTTGAAGATGAAGATGGATCTATAGCAACATATCTACAATGAGATGAAAAGAATCAGCCACAAGTGGATGATGTCTATGAAGAAGTTGCAGAAGTAGTAGAGAAGGAGCACGAATATGCTTGTGAACCCCAATGTGCATAGCCACAAGTGGACGAAAATTTGGTGAATCTAGCAACAGAGCTTGCCGATGAAAATTTGATGAATCTAGCAACAGAGCTTGATGAGGAAAATTTGGTGAATCCATCAACAAATCTTGCTGATGAAGATTTGGTGAATCCAACAACATAGTTTTCTGATAAAAATTTGATGATTCCAACAACAGAGCTTGTTGATGATGATATGGTGAATCCAACAACAGAACTTGCTGATGAAACTTTGATGTTTGTAGCAACAAAAATTGTTGATGATGGTATGGAGAATCTAAAAACAAAGCTTGTTGATGAGAGTAAAAATACTATGTTAAATCCAGTCATTAATATTATTGATGTAAACTATGATAAATAATTTTTGGCTAATGATGATTGGTTGCAGATGATACAATAGAAACATCATATACACATGATGTTATTCAATGATAAAATCCCACTTGAGTCAGTGGAAGACAACTTGTTTGTAGCATCAGAGGTTAGTGAAGAAGAGACAAAAACATAGACAGAGATAAAAACAGAGACACAGATAAAGACAAAGACAAAAAAAAAAAGATAGAGGAAGATGCAAAGAATGATGACCACAAAGCGAAAACAGAGATAGAGGAAGAGGCAGTGAAGGAATCACAACAGGCGAAAGCTCTCATTGTAGAGAAGAAAGACCAGAACCAATGTCTTTCTGCAAATATTTTTAATTCTAACTTTGATTTCTAGTGTGCAGGTACACATGATGATTATGAAATAGAGTTTAATTTTCTTGAAACATGGCTTGCAACACAATGACTAGATGAGGTCTACACATAAGCTGTAGATATGAATGTTGAAGACAGCATGCATAATGAACACATAAATGAAATTTTCAAGTATTGGAGTTTTTAAGAGATAAAATATTATTCTCATCTTATGTTGCAAGATATTGATGATGAAAAGAGCAGTACAAAATACAATATGTGGCAGAAGCCCACATACAATTCATTTCCTGAAGAAGTACAGGATATGCTTAGACAGTCTGGAACAATAAAAGACTTGCACCAGCAAATGAAGAAACTGAGGTTTTAAGAATACAACAAGAAGAAAATTCTGAAACAATTTAGAGGCTATAGAATCTAGAAGAAGATAAGAAGAAAACTAAATCTAGTTGAAGTCAATTTTTTAAATTGTAAGCCTCGCTAAGACATAGACCAACAGGTAACTTAATTAAATTTTTATGTGGTT
The DNA here is from genome assembly GCA_034641835.2 of Pinus albicaulis. NCBI lineage: Eukaryota > Viridiplantae > Streptophyta > Pinopsida > Pinales > Pinaceae > Pinus > Pinus albicaulis. The sequence goes on along the minus strand of CM076572.1, from coordinate 1,159,754,018 downwards.
GTAATTAAGGGGGAGCGTTGGAGAATCTAATTCCAACCACCTGCTAGGTGTCAAAACCGTCCATCCAAGTGTCCCAGTTCAGTTACAATTAGTTCAGCTTTAGTTCAGTCTCATTGAAGTCATTTAATGTTGATGTCTCCTTATTTAACTCATTCGTAATATTGAGAAGAACAATCCTCTTCTCCACTTCTTTTTAGTTTTCAATTCTTGTCATTAAGTTGAGACATTTTACCATGAAATTGAGCATGTTGCAAGAACATCATTTATCAAATCTATAAATGAAATCATTTGGCATTCTAGAGATCTGAAGCCACTTACATGAGTATATATAAAATCATTGAATGGTCAATCTCCACAAATATCCTTTTCCTTCCTTTAGTTGAAACAAACACATATTGCCATGAAAAAATGACTAGCTTGCCTTGATAGTTTCTTCCTCCATTCATTATCTACCTGCCTTTATTTTATGTGCCTCGCAAAATATGGAAGAATCATATGAATAACATGGTATAAAGGCCCACTGTGGCCAATGACACTAGACCCTCCTTATGGGAGGTTCTAAGATAGATGCTTTCAACATCACAGGGAAGAATAAAATTTATTTTTGATGGATTCATTATCACAATTTTAGTTAGTAACTTCAAAATAAAGGATGCTCTTGCTAAAGAAAATGGAAATTTTCCATCCAATTCCTACTTATCTTTTCCAACAATAACTTCTCCATCAGTTATTTGGTTTCTCTTAATGAAAGTAATATTATGGGGAAGGAAAAACATGATTTCCTAAGTTAGGAGCCTCTTCCCTCACTTATTCATGGGTTTGCCTAGGAACATCATCACCATCTGGGCTCAAATGTAAGATTCCTTGAACAACAAGTATTGAAACTATTGTAGGTCCAAGGAAACCAAGGAAGAAATATTTAGGATGACCCTATGACCTGATGAATCTCTAGACGATTATGAGGAGTGATTCCAACTTAACTACAAAAGAGCCAACTGCAACCTTGATCTTGGATCACTCAAGTTATTTTTGTTGTGAGGAATGAGGGAATAAGTGATAGAAACCCTTAATATGCTATCTGGAGGAGATATATATTAGCTGCCTTATGAGGACATCAATACTTTATTCAGAAACAAATATAGGGTATCCAGGAAAAAAGGTAGATATATTCAAAGCCTGACTAGTACCTCTTCCTCTTCAACCTCCATTAAGAATGAGATTGGAAACATGTTGGAGGATTTTAAAAGTGAGATGTTGCACACCTTTTCTTTATGAATCGACATAATGCAGATCAAGAGGAAATAAGAGGAAGCAGATAGAGCCTTAGCTATATTTTTCCCTAGATGCACTAGAAAACATCCTAGGAATGAATGTCAAATGAATGTCATAGAGATTTGTTCAGTATGTGAAGAGAACCATGCAACACAAAAATGTACTTCCTTACCTGGCCACAAAGTTGTATATCAAGGTGTGGAAGGAGGACCTGAGCAACTCTGCTCCATAAATAAAATAAGGCCTCAAGGGCCTCAACCATACCAAGAGCGCATGCAACATGTTCCTCATTCTTGCAACCATGAAAACCAGAATGCACCCTTGCAGACTTGGTATTATTCCATTCCTCCATCATGTCCCACACCTCATTCTTGGCCTTACACCCCTCCATATCATCCTCAGCCTTTCAATCAACCCTTTCAACAATATTTTCCTCAACCACCTCAGTGGAGAAACCCATCACAAGGATGGAGGCCCCAAATCAACCAACCTCCTACTTTACTGCCTCCACCCCAACCTCAACCTCAACTCACTCATCCTGCTCCCTCTAAGTTACCTCATATGCCTACCCAACCAAATCTGAACCTGAGAAACAAGCTGGAAAAACAGCTCTACAGTGGAGAGATATCTTATCAAACCTATGTTGTGGAGATCCATGATATTAACCTTAGGCATGGGAGAGTGCTTGTAGACAATCATCCTCCATCTCCAACTAAAGAGGTTGAAGAGGAAAGGGAATAAGTCATCCCTCAGATAAATCCACCTCCTTTTCCTGAGAGACTGATCCACCCTAGCCAGCACACCCTAGAAGATATTGAGCTTTTGGGAGTCCTGTGTTGAGATTCAACAAGATGATGAGCTTAGTGAAAAGAGTTGCCTTCATTAAGTGGGCCTGCAGGCTATTTTTGGCGCAAGTTTATTTTTAGACTATGTCTATTTTTAGACATGATGATCATATTTCAGAAGTTGTAGGATGCTATTTGTGGATGGTTGATAAAGTTGGAAAAATAGATGAAATTATGTTTTTAGAATATTGGGCGAAGTCTATTTATAGATCGTTGATCTAAAAATAGATGCATGTCGATTATTATTAGCTCTTAATAATAATCAGACTCTAAACATAACATTCTCTTCATTATATGAGTTGAGTGCATATATGACTATATGTGCTTTAGCAGTTGCATTATTAATTACTTCAACCAAAATTGATTCTTTAAACTACCCATGGAACTCAGTTGAACAAATGTGAAGTTATGACAGTTGGAAGAAATGATTGCTGAGTTGTTTTAGTTTAACTCGATTAGACTTGTTCATTGATTACATCTGGTCATGATTGTTACACTGGTAAGTGAGTGAAATTAATTAGTTAATTAATTCACAAATAATAACAAACAATGTTCAGCAACACAATAGTTAACTACGGTGCATGACGATTTCGGTGGAGACTAGTGGAGAGATAGAGTGAAGAAAATGAAACAGGAGGAACGATATCGTGTGACTATAGTGATGCAACAGATTAGCATCACACACTGATGAGGTACCAATGAGGTCCATGAGGTCAGGGATAGAATGTAATTTGGGTGTCCAAATATTAACCTTACATTTGAGATTTATTAGTGGAGGCAGGCTAGCAGGTGGCATAGATCGGTGCATGGATTTGCAAGATTAGGCCTGATTAGTGTATGACGATTGTACTGTACTGAGAGCTTGTGATAAGATTTGTATGTTTGTATGAGATTGTCATATGATCTCCATGTTACATAATATATAGTTGGGGTTTTCAGCTTCAGGCTTTCCCGGTTAAAAACTGTGTTATGTGCGATTGATATTTTTGTTTATGCTTCACATGTGTGTGCAATTAATTTTTCCGCAAAAGATTAACAAGTGGAATAGATTCAGTATCTTGCATAAAATTAAATAGTGTGAGATCAGGTGGATCTAGGACATATGCATGCTTAGTGCATATAATTTCTACTTGTAGTATGAACCTTACCCTAGGAAGTTGCAATTGTCAAGTGAGTTGCAATATTTGGTGGACAATTCGAATTTGCTACGGAAGATTCTTGGTACGAGAAATCGATTATCTGATAGAAATGTCTTTAGGGGTTGGATTGGGTATGCCCTTGATGGGAGCTAAATTAAATGACACAAGGAAGGATAGGATGAAGGCGAGTGTTTGGAATAATGAGGTGAAGGAGTTCATCGTGATGTTCCTAAGCGAGATCTAGCGATGTTGCATTACTTGTTGTGGAAAAATTTTGTAAATGATTAGGGATTTAATAAAGGAACTATAACGAATAAACATATAACCATAAATACAAATATGCATCGGAAATAACACTTCATTTCATTAATATCAAAGAACTGAAATTTTCTTACAGACAGAATGGAAATAAAACTAGCTAGGGCGCTGGTAGCTATCTCTGAGAAGAGATGTGGCGGCTACAGGCCTCTGAACTGAGTTACAATGAGGCTAGAGGGCCTATTTATTATTGAGAAACAATGGAGAATCCTAAACATCCAAAAACCTAACCCTAGGAGATGAAGCGCCAAAACTATGGGCCCCGTTTGGGTAAATTGATGTTTCAACTTCCCAGGGACGTAACTTTGGCATGCCCTATCTCTGTTGCAGAAACACAGTATCTCAGCAAGCTGTCAGGGAATAAAAATTTCACCACTAATATCATTCCAAATGGAATGATATTTTCTGGAGGCGCGATGCCCAAAAAACGTCGTTTAGGGCCTCAAAATGGCTCCGAAAGTTCAGGACCCGAAAAACTGCTAAAAATAGTAAATTATGCCGAAACTGAAAAAATGAAAGAGACAATAGTGGGGGCCCAAGTGGAATAGGCGGGTGGCCACCAATATCCACCTGGATCATTCCTCCCCCCTTAGGAAGCAATGGTCCCCATTGTATTAAGTTCCTCCATGAGATGAGGAAATTTCTGTTGAACTTGGTCCCTGGTGAACCACTTTCCTTGGTGCAGGAGTTGGCCAGCTTTGACAAACTGATACAGTTGGATATTTTTTTGGTGAGTGTTCTTGATTTGCATGTCCATGATACAATCTGTGGTGGCCTTTTCCATGCAGTCTGGGTTTAACTCTGTTGGTGTGAGTTGTTCTGCAATGTCTGAGGTGTCCAGTAGAGGTGGGAAGTAAGGACGAAGGCGATCCACATTGAAGACTGGGTGCAGACCAAGGAATGGAGGAATACTAAGCTCGAAGGCATTGTTCCCTATAGCCTTGGTGACGGTGTACGACCCGTATCGGAGTGGGCGAAGCTTGCGGTGGGGTCCAGTGAGGCGCTCCTTCTGCAAATGTAGCCATACTTTGTCGCCCACCTGGAAGTTGTGTGGCACCCGGTGTTGATCATGGCGCTGCTTGTACTTCGCATTGGCTCTGTCCAATATATCATGAACTTGTTGGCGGATGTGTTGAATGCGCTCGATGAAGCTACTTGCTTTGTCAACTTCAGACTGGACATGAGCTGAATTGGCCTGAGCAGCTGCAAATGGCATGGCTACGTCAATGGGACATAGTGGCTAGAATCCCAAGCCCACCTGAAAGGGGCTATGGCCAATTGAACTGTGGAGAGCCCTATTATAACTATGTTGTACATAGGGGAGGCTCTCGTCCCATGTGCGTGGATGCTTTGAATTGTACATGCGCAGAATGTGTACAATCATTATGTTGAAGACCTCTGTCTGGCCATCTGTTTGGGGATGGAAAGATGTGGACTTGGTGAGCTTTGTGTCCAAAATTGACCAGAGGCTGGACCAAAATGTGCTGAGGAACCTGCTATATCGATCTGATATGATAGACTCTGGGATCCCAAAGTGCACCCATACTCGTTCAAAGAAGAGTTTAGCAGTAGCTTCTGCTGTGATATTCTTCTTACAGGCCGCCATAATGGCCATCTTCGAGAATCTATCAACACCATGAAAACATAGTCATTGCCATTCTTAGTAGAGGGCAGGCTCGACATGTAATCCATGGAGATGGATTCCCAAGGTCGACTAGGGGTAGGTAGTGGAGTATATAGGCCTTGCTTCTTGATGGTCGGTTTGGCAATGGCACAAGCAGTGTAGGATCTGATGTGCTTCTTGACATCCTTTCGAAGGTTCGGCCATTAGAAATACTTCTGTAGTATTGCTACTGTTTTCTCGACCCCAAAATTCCCAGTGACTCGACTGTAGTGTGCTTCCCATATCATCTTGGCACGCTCGCTTGAAGGAACACAAAGGTGTCCTAGGTGACATAAAAGTGCATCTTGGAGGTGAAAGTTTGGAACTTGCGTACCCCCAAAAGTGCCTTGTAAGTGTGGCCGAATTCTGGGTCACTCTCATAGAGAAGTGACCAATCAGAAGTCTCGTGCCCACAAGAGTTGAGCACGGTGGTGAGCGCCATGATCGGTGTTCGGCTAAGGCAATCTGCAACATTAATTGTGCTACCCTTCTTGTACTTGATGTTCAAATGGAACTGTTACAGATATGTGGACCACTTCTGATGGCGATCATTCTACAACTTCCCTTGTGTCTGTATGAACTGCAGGGGCTGGTGGTCTGTGTGGATGATTGTTTCCTTCCCCAAAATGTAATGCTTCCATTGTTGACAGGCTTGCACAATGGAATACATTTCTTTGTCATAGGTGGGATACTTACTTGACGTCTCAGATTTGATGTCTCACTGTGATATGCCACTGGATGTCCCTGTTGAGTAAGAAATTCCCTAATAGCATAGTCAGAGGCATCTGTCTCGATCTCAAATGGCTGTTGCAAGTCTGGTAATGTGAGCACTGGGGCAGAACAGAGGTGATTTTTCAATTCTGTGAACGCCTTCTGTTGAGGTTTCGACCAAAAGAATTTTTCTCTTGCTCCTCCCTTGGTGACTTGACTCAAGGGCCAAGTAATATGAGAGAATCCCAACACGAATCTACGGTAGAAATTAGCAAGACCCAGAAATCTGCGAAGCTCTATTATAGTGGTTGGGGCTGGCCAATCCCGAATGACTTGGATCTTGGCTAGATCCACATGCACCCCCATTTCATCAATAATGTATCCCAGATACTGAACCTGGGTCATGCAAAACGTACACTTCTCCAAATTGGCACACAACTTGTGTTGCCGCAGTGTTTGGAGGACCTGTCGGATGTGGTGAAGGTGCTCTTCCCAAGTCTTGCTAAAGATTAGAATGTCATCCAAGTACACCACTTAAAATGAGTTGGTGAATGGCCGTAATATGTCGTCCATCATCCTCATGAAGGTTGCGGGAGCATTCGTCAACCTGAAAGGCATGACTAGCCATTCAAAAAGGCCTTCCTTTGCTTTAAAGGCAGTCTTCCACACATTAGAGGGTTCAATTGGTACCTGGTGATACCCAGACTTCAGGTCAATCTTGCTGAAATATTTTGCACCTTTGAGTTGGTCCAGAAGGTCATCAATCCGGTAGAGTTGGGTACCTATTCCGGACAATGATCTTGTTCAGCGCCCGATAGTTAATACAGAGTCTCCACGTCCCATCCTTCTTCTGTACCAACACGATCGGGCTCCCACAGGGCGATGAAATTGGTCTGATGTGACCTTTTTGCAACAGCTCCTGAATTTGCTTCTTGATATCATCATTCTCCAGAACAGAGCGCCGATAGATTGTTCCATTGGGTAGCGGCGCACCTGGGGTCATATCAATCGGGTGCTTGAATTGACAGTGCAGAGGAACCCCTGTGGGTGAGGTGAAGATGTCCCTGTACTCCTCCACAACCTTATCTATTTGTTGTTGTCGTGCAGAGGAGCCCTGTTTGGAGGTCATGGCCACAGTCTTCTTCTTGCCCTGGGGGCGGATCATCAGGAAAATGAATTTCTTGGTTTGGGAAATGAGCTTACTGCATTGTTTTGCAGTAACCAAAGAGATAGCCGCAGGAGGTGGTACCTCTGGTATCCTGTACAACTTATTTCCCAAAGTAACAATGACAACATGAGGTCGAGACTCATACACAGCATGGTGCTTCCACAAGTATGGTTGTCCTAATAATACATCAAAAACATCAATAGGAGCAACATCACATAATACCTCATCCGTGAAGGGCTTGATGCTATAGGGAAGGCGGCACTGCTGGCTGACGCGGAGATCTCTTCCTTGGTGAAGCCACCCGATGGTGTATGGATGTGGGTGAGCTGTGGTCGGCAAGCCCAACCGCTTCACGACGTCTGTTGAAATGAGGTTCTTTTGGCTCCCATTTTCGAAAATGAACTGTACAGGGGAGCCCTTTACCCACATCTGGGAGTGGAAGAGACGTTCCTCCTCCTCTGGATCTTCCGGTTCCTCCTTCTAGATATTTGTAGTGGCAACAGTGGCATTGGGCTCCGCATTAATAATCTGTTTACCTTTTGCATTCCTCTTTTCAGGTTCTGATTCGGAGTTGGAGCATGCATTTGAATCAGAAGCCCTCATCTCCGCCACTAGCGACTGCTTGGCTCGACACTCACTTGTGTTGTGAGTGGAGCTCTTATGGAACTCACACCACTTTCCCGTGTCCTTCTTTGGCTTTGCGGTGTTGTTCTTTTCTTGTGGCTTTGACAGGTTGTCTTTAGCCGCCATGCCTTGGCTCTATCCTTTGTTCTATGGTTTGGAAGCACCTTTCCCTTGCTTTTGATTCACAGATCCAAAGTCTCGCTTCTTCTATTTGAATGTCTGCTCAATCTTGGCAGCATACTGATATGTCGTACCAAGCGAGGAGATGTTGAGGAACTCTATTTCCTCTTGAATGTATCTGTGTAGACAGCTGCGATACTTTAGCACCAAATTTTTCTCTGAATCTTTGATACCCAACTTTTTGCAGAGGGTATGGAACATATTTGTCAGCTCATGCACATCTTGATCCCTTTGTTGTCGCAGCGTGGTCCATTGTATGTACTTGTCCTCATAGCTCCCCACGGGATAGTACTGTTCCTTAACGGCGTCTCGGAAATAATTCCAAGTTGGTACGGCCGAGAGCAGAGAGGGTTCTGTCTGGTCCTTGTTCTCATAGTAGGTTTCCCACCAGTCCTTAACATGGGGGGTAGCTTTGAGGAGTGTAGAAATAATCTTCTCCCGGTCTGAAAAGTCATGAACAAAGAAATATCCTTCTAATAGATTCAACCATCTATCTATGGCATCTACGTCTATATGACCCTCAAATATGGGAATTTAAAAATTTACTTGTACCTTAAAAGGAGTCGCACCTCCAGAGTGGCTGCTGGATGCAGATGCGCTGCTGGTGGGCAGCCGTTGAAGGATCTGAACAAAGTTATCCATCATCACGTTCCTTTGTTTTTTGAGGGCCTCCTCGAGCAATATTTTGATAGGATCTCCTGCTCCTTCATCTTTCTTTTCGTCCCCCATGAGCATTCGTCGAGGTTTGCGAGGCTGATCTTGCAAAGGTTCCACCAGATCAAGCCCTAGCTCCTTATACCCTGACCTCGTTGGGGACATGCAAAGAAGGATCGAGAAAAAGAAGACCGCTCTGATACCACTGATCCGGATTTATGCAGGAATGCAACATAATAAACATATAACCATAAATACAGAGATGCAGCGGAAATAACACTTCATTTCATTAATATCAAAGAACTAAAATTTGCTTACAGACAGAATGGAGATAAAACTAGCTAGGGCGCTGGTAGCTATCTCTGAGAAGAGATGTGGTGGCTACAGGCCTCTGAACTGAGTTACAATGAGGCTCGAGGGCCTATTTATTATTGAGAAACAATGGGGAACCCTAAACATCCAAAAACCTAACCCTAGGAGATGAAGCGCCAAAACTATGGGCCCTGTTTGGGTAAATTGGTGTTTCAACTTCCCAGGGACGTAACTTTGGCATACTATCTCCGTTTGACGCACATGATACATCATTAGAAATCTCTATCTGAGGACTACAACTTTCCCCATGAATATCATTTCGGAATGGAATGATATTCACTAGAGGCGTGATGCCCAAAAAACATCGTTTAGGGCCTCAAAACGGCTCCGGAAGTTCAGGACCCGAAAAATTGCTAAAAATAGTAAATTATGCCGAAATTGAAAAACTGAAAGAGACAATAGTGGGAGCCTAAGTGGAATAGGCGGGTGGCCACCAATATCCACCTGGATCAGAAAAGACGAGGAGGATTATGTTGGAAGGTGTGAAGGAGCATATTGTGTCTAGCCTTCATGGGAAATCAACTCCATTCTTAATGTGGAATGCTTTAATAGACTTGTTCCAAAGAAGAAGTGACCAAAGGAAGTTGGCGCTTAAAGACAAGCTTAGAAAAATAAAAATGGAGAAAGGAGACAGTGTTCCAAAATACCTCATGAAGTTTGTCCAATGCAAGGATGAACTAGGAAGTGTGGGGGTTACTATTGATGATGAAGACTTGGTGAGCTTGGCTCTCCTTGGGCTTCCGAAGAGTTGGCATAGCTACGAAGACTCTGTCAATGGACGGGAGAAACCGCCGGGATGGGAGCGAATTTGGTCGGATCTTATGCAGGAGGAGATAAGGCAGGGTACCAAGGATGCATCTTCATCGAAGAATGAAGATGAAGAGAATAGTGATTTGGATGCCAAAGCAAGGAAAGGGAAGGGGAAGAAAAATCCTTAAAAATTCGGTGCTAAAGGCAAGAAGCAAAATTTGTCCAAAGTGAAGTGTTTTCATTGTCACGAGCATAGACATTTCGCCACTAACTATCCATAGAAGAAGAAGAATAAGCAGGCTATTAGATCTGCAGCTAGAGAGGCCTTAGCCTCACAATTTGAGCTGGATTTTTCCTTGATCGCATGCTTGGTGTCAAGTTGCATGGGATTGGTGTGGTATCTTGATAGTGGTGCATCTTTCCATGTGACGAGAGACAAAGAGTTGTTTAGTGACTTGGAGGAGAAGGACCTCTAGATGCATATAGATATGGGGGATGATGTTTGGTACAGTGCGACAGGCATTAGGACCATTTCCTTTGAGAGGGATTTTGGTAATCTATTCTTGTTGAATAATGTCATGCATGTTCCAGGCCTGAAGAAGAACTTGGTCTCGGTCGCAATGCTGGAAGACAAGGGTTATGATGTTGTTTTTAGTGAGGGAAAAGCCTTCCTTCGACATAAAACAACGGGTCAAACCAAGAAGATAGGGGTTCAAATTAAGAATCTCTACAAGCTGGAGGTAGATGGCTACACTGCAATGGTGGGCAAAGCAGAATAAGTGGTGATCCGGGATGAGGGAGAATTATGGCACAGGAGATTGGGCCATCTTCACCATGGTGCTTTGAATATTTTGCAACAAATTTCTACTGGAATTCCCAAGGGTACTCTTGTGCAGTCAAATCAGTGTAAAGGATGTACAATGGGTAAGTTTGTGAAGACCACCTTTCATGAGAAGGAGAACCGTGCTTCGGTGATCCTAGAGAGAATTCACACAGACGTGTGTGGACCATTCTCGGTTTCTTCAACAACAAAACACAGGTATTATGTGATATTTTTTGATGAATTTTCTCATAGATGCTGGATCTTCTTCATGCAGAAGAAGAGTGAAACATTCTCAAAGTTCTGTGAGTTCAAGGCATTGGTGGAGAAGGAGTCGGGGAAGCAGGTGAAATCTCTACGAAGTGATAATGGTGGTGAATACACCTCGAGCGAATTCAAAGACGTCTATAGCAAAGAAGGAATTCGAAGAGAACTCATAGCACCTCATAACCCATAGCAGAATGGGGTCGCGGAGAGAAAGAACAGAATGATCATGGGTGCTGCACAAGCGATGCTGCATGACCAGGGCCTACCGATGAACTTGTGGTCGAAAGCATGCAACACTGTGGTTTATGTGAAAAACCGTTGTCCTCATAGAGTACTTGGCATGAATACACCTGAAGAAGATTTTACTAGTAAGAAGCCTGATATTTCTCATTTGAAGATTTTTTGCTCACTTGTTTACATTCATGTGACGAAGGACGCCAGGAAGAAGCTGGAGCTGACTGCAGAAGTTGGGATATTTGTGGGGTACACAAAAACACCCCATAACTATTGTGTGTATTTTCCAGACAGTCAGATGACTGTTGTGCGACAGGGTATAAAATTAAATGAGGTGAAAGCCATGAAGTTGTCGCTTGAGAGGGAGATACACTTGCATGCAGAGGAATAACTTATTGTTCCCAAAGATGAGACTCTAGATGTGGATCAGCCATAGGAGGAGATTCATGGAGTGGAGGATTCCACTCATGCAGAACCAAACATCAGACAAGGTAGAAAGCGTACCACAGAAGCTGAGAGACTGAAGCTTGATGTGGCACAGAATGCAGGAGTCCCTACATCACAGTGTAGACAGAGATAGTCACCTAACCGATATACTAGATACATGGCTCTTATGAGCAAGTGTATTGTGACAGAGCCATCTTCTTTTGAAGAAGTAGCGCAAGAGCCCACATGGGTAGATGCCATGGTGGAGGAGTATGAATCCATTGTCAGAAACAGTGCTTGGGAGATTGTTCCAAGGCTGGTGGGAAAATGAGTTGTAGGATCAAGATGGATCTAAAAGGTAAAGCAAGCTGCTTATGGGAGTGTCGAGAAGTATAAGGAAATATTTGTTGCTTGGGGCTTCTCACAGATTGAGGGGATTGACTATGAAGAAACCTTTGCACCTGTCGCACGGTATTCTTCCATACGAACCATCCTTGATCTCTCAGTGCAGATGGGTTGGCACATTCATCAGATGGATGTGAAGACTGCGTTCCTTAATGGGATCATTGAGGAAGAGGTGTACATTGAGCAGCCTGAAGGATTTGAGATCTTCAGCAGCGAGTCGCATGTGTGCAGGCTCAAAAGAGCGTTGTATGGGCTTAAACAAGCACCCCGTGCTTGGTACACTCGGATCGACAGCTATTTCACTGGACTTGGCTTCACCAAGAGTGAGGCGGATGCAAACCTATACCAGATTGTGGTTGAGGGTAAGATTTTAATCATTGTACTTTATGTTGATGATTTAATACTAACAAGTGATGAGAAGTTGATACACTCATGCAAGGCAGATCTTGCAAAGGAGTTTGAGATGAAGGATTTGGGCCTCCTTCATTATTTCCTTGGATTGGAAATATGGTAGCGGGAAGGTGAACTGTTTGTGTCTCAAGGAAAGTATGCCCGAGAGATACTGGAGAAGTTTCACATGCAAGGCTGCAAGCCTATCGACACTCCTCTTCCAGGAAATTGGAAGAAAGAGGATGCTACATCGGCAGAGGTAGTGGATGCCATTGTTTATCGACAGTTGGTGGGTTCACTCATGTATTTAGTCAATACAAGACCGGACATATGCTATGCGGTGAACCAGCTTTCACAAGCGATGGTTAAGCCTACCAAGCTCTTTTGGAAGGCAGGCAAGCATGTCCTGAGATATCTCAGGGGCACATCTAAGTATGGTTTATGGTATAGACAAACGGATGAGGTGAAGTTGCATGGCTTCACGGATGCAGATTGGGCAGGAAGCCCAACATACAGAAAGAGCACATCAGGAGGGATTTTTAGTATCGAATCTACGACAGTTTCTTGGTACAGCAGGAAACAAAGATCTGTGGCACTCAGTTCAGCAGAAGCAGAATACATGGCAGCAATTCAAGCTGCATGTGAGGCTATCTGGATGAGGAAGATTCCGGTTGGTTTGTTCTGTCTGACATTTAGATCCTACTATGATTCATTGTGATCATCAGAGTTGCATTAAACTCTCAGTTAATCCCATGTTTCATGATAAATCTAAACATATTGATATCCGGTATCATCATATCAGAGATTGTGTGTAGCAGAAGATCATGTTTCTTCAGTACATTCCTACGGAGGATCAGGATGCAGATATTCTGACGAAGGCGCTCACCAGGAGCAAATTCGAATACCATAGAGGCAAGATCGGGGTGAAGGATAATCCCTATCTTATTGAGAGGGAGTGTTGAGATTCAACAAGATGATGAGCTTAGTGAAAAGAGTCGCCTTCACTAAGTGGGCCCGCAGGCTATTTTTGGCGCAAGTCTATTTTTAGACATGATGATCATATTTCAAAAGTTGCAGGATGCTATTTGTGGATGGTTGGTCAAGTTGGAAAAATAGATGAAATTATATTTTTAGAATATTGGGCGAAGTCTATTTATAGATCGTCAATCTAAAAATAGATGCATGTCGATTATTATTAGCTCTTAATAATAATCAGACTCTAAACAGCAACTTATTCTCTTGAAACACTTTAGTTCAGTGCACAGATGTGGCACAACAGCTGACAAAAGGAATTACACTATTCCTAAGGGTTTACTAGAGCTATTGCATGGAGGACTCAGTTAGAACTCAAGTGGAAGAGTTATGACATAGTTGGAAGAAGTAGTTATGGAGTTGTATTTAGTTTAACTCGGTTAGACTCAGTTGAGCTAGTTGTATCTAGTCTAACTGATTGATACACTAGTGAGAGTGGAGTTAATTAATTAGTTAATTAATTCAAAAATAATAACTCATTAATCAACTGAACAATACATCAGTTAACTACAGTGCATGGCAGTTTCAGTGGATACTAGTGGAGAGATGGGTGAAAGGGCAAGATAGACTATTTGTTGTGACTATTAGTGATGCATTGATTGCATAAAACACACAATGGAGATGCCAATGAGGATTTCACAGTCAATCCAAGAGTAATTCGAATTCATTCAGATCTATTATTCAGTAGAGATTGCACAGTGGAGGCATGCTAGTAGGTGGCAAAGATCGGTGCATGGATTTGCAAGATTAGGCCTGATTAGTGTATGACGATTGTACTGTACTGAGGGCTTGTGATAAGCTTTGTATGTTTGTATGAGATTTTCATATGATATCCATGTTACATAATATATAGTTGGGGTTTTTAGCTTTAGGTTTTATCGGTTAAAAACTGTGTTATGTGCGATTGAATATTTTTGTTTATACTTCACATGTGTGTGCAATTAATTTTTCCGCAAAAGATTAACAAGTGGAATAGATTCAGTATCTTGCATATAAAGTTAAATAGTGTGAGATCAGGTGGATCTTGGACATATGCATGCTTAGTGCATATAATTTCTACATCCTGAAGAATTTGTGTGAAAAATACCCCTTCTCCAAGATATTAAGGATTTTCCCATCTATAATAATCTTATCGAATAAAAATGCTTCAAAAATCCTAGGAGAAAGAAGAGAGATACCCCCACCATCAATGTTGTAGGTCATTTATTTGATTTGATGTTGGGGAGAATGATTCTCCCGAAGTACCTGGACCTTGAGAGTCTAGTAGTAGATGTACACATTGATGGTATCATTGTCCCTCATACATTGATTGATATTGTGGATTCCATCAATGTGATGAACAAATAAACCATGTTGAAGCTCAACCTCCAAGGAGATTTGAGAAATACCATTACATTTTTGCAACTTGCACGTAGATCCACAGTAGATCTGGAATGATTTTTTGAGGATATTATGGTATCCAATGACTCCTAGAAATATCCCATTGAATTCCTTATGCTTCAGCCCAAAACCAAGTTTAATGGCTATCGTCTCATTCTAGGAAGACCTTGGTTGGCCACTTTCGATGTGTATATCAGTTGTAGGGCTGGAAACATGACTATCAAGAATGAGCCTTTGTCAAAACAACTGGTATTATATCCTCTTGCCCAACCTTCCATTGAACATGATCTACCTTTATGGCAGAGGATGAAGAAGAAGATGAAGTGTACCATATCACACCCTACCCCATTTTTACCTTAGATATTGTTATCAGAAGGGGCCAACTTGATGAAGATGACCTCATTGACCATATCCTTCAAATACAACCCCCCATTGCCATTCCACTTGATGACTTGGTAAGAGAATTTGAAAGAAACCCTTGGACTGAGTTATGATCAATTGAATCAACTTCTGAACTTGCCAAGGTAGTATAATTTGGCCCATCTAGATCCCTAAATATCAAACCCCTCTTTCTTGGCCAATGAGGAAGAACAACTATGATAGCTACTAACAGACAAATTGGATTATTTTCTTGGGATTACAAAGACATGAAAAGGGTGCATCCATCAGTTCAAAAACATCATATTTACATCAAAGAGGGATACAAGCCAGTGTGCCAGCCCAAAGGAGGATGACCCCAACCTTAAAGGATATAGTAAAGGATGAGATAGAGAAGTTGTTGGATGTGGGGTTTATATACCCCATATCAGACAGTGACTGGGTGTCTCCTCTTGTCTTAGTCCCAAAGAAGAATGGTAAGTGGAGGATATGTGTTGAATATGTTGAGGTTCCTATGATTTGGCAGATTTGGCAATACCAAAAGATAAGACAACATCAAAACCACTTTGGGACCTCAAGATCTAGCCCTCCTGGGTCTAGAGAGGAATCTCTCTATAAATACAAAGAATGATATATCTTTGAAGCTCAAAATGAGGTATTAGGCTAGGTATGAAGCACAGGGGGGTTTTAAGTGATTTGGTTGTTGGGTTGGAGATCATTAACTGAGAAGGTCATAGGAGTGAAAAGGGACAAATTAGCAGGATGTTTCGGCAAAAGAAGATAGGTCAAGAAAGTGTCAATCCATTAGGCTATGGAGTCATGAAAGGGGATTACTTTCATACAGCTAACCAAGGCTTTCCATAGGGAAATTCATCTATACTAAAGGATATTTTAGATAGATGGTGCAATGGAACATTAAGGAGTGAAGTGAAAGAAGGAAAGAAACCCAAGTGCAGTCTATAGATCAGGTAAGGACTTTTAAACTATCCTGCTTTGACATACTCAAAGGAAACTCTCAATAAAGGTACAAAGGGTAGCTTAAGATCACATCAGAGGTCATTTAACTCCAGACTTGCTTTCAACATACTCTCAAGGAAAAACATAGTTAATATTTAACACAGAAATAGGCCTAAGATCAGAGAAGGGCTTTTAACCTTCAATGCTTTTGACACTAGCTCAAAGGGATCTTAGAAAGGCCAATCTATTGGAAAAGTACCCTAGTGGATAGGGCTAACTCTAAATCCCCGGTATCCCAGTTCTTCCATCTTAAACCCAACAAGAACATCTAAGCAACAAACCTCGAATTCATACATCAGTAAGCATGGGCTGGACCAACATCTTTGACTGGTTAAATTGTATGAATTTTACCATGCAGGGGTATATCCTAAGCCAGATTTATTGATTCTTATCAGAGAATATATGGACAGTATGATTAAACATGAAATAAGTAAGGAAAAAATCACCCGTAATATAGACCAAGATCCTGTGAAATTTTCTTGTTCAATTTATGTGCAAAACCAGTCACATATTTTGAGCTCAATGGCTGTTACATTCCAAAATTATCCTCCCAGCCTACTAAATTACAAACTACTAAGCTACTTCCCCCAATAGCTATTCTAACAGTCGAATGAATCCCTACAACTAACAACAACCTTTACAATATGTTCTTCAGTGGTTCTTATAGGAGAATGGATTGTAGTAGTAGATGTACATTTAATTGATTTCATTAAGACAGAGTGGAGGAAGTATTCGTGCCCACTCTTCTTAATAGCTCTCTGTCACTGTATGTACTCTTTAGGCTACTCGAGAAGTCCTGTCAGGTTAACATTAACCTCGGATGTGTTCTTTGAAGTTCTCTTGGCTGTATGGTACTCTGTGGTAGCCTTATGAAATAGGTAACATGGATAGAAGGTCTGCAGGTCTCCCTAATTCCATAACTGTGGTCCTGATAGTCTTTAAGAAGCTTCTTTCAGTGTACTAATCTGTTAAGGGCTCAAGGAGGCATGGAGACTTCTGTAGGAAGGTGTCCTTTTAGGAGAAAATACATTCTGCGGATGCTGAAACACTCATATGACCTTTATGTGAGCTTTAGGCCTTATTAGGCCTCTTAATCATCTTCATGATCTTCATCTGCATATTTTTCCTTTGAACATGGGATTATAATCATTAATCTTCAATAATAGGCTAAGATCCCTTGATTTGTCTCTGCTGATACTCTTTTCCACTGCTGTAATGGTCATCTCTATGCTCTGAATCACGGCGACTATGATCATGGAGACAGAGTGAATTTCTCACTCTTGTAAACCCTGCATAATGAAATAAACCCGTTATAAAATCCAGGGGAGTGGTGGAAAACTGCTTGTGGAGGCTTGTGGAATGGTGGCAGAAATGGTGAATGTAGGTGAAAATGGATGAAAAACCATGCGGAATGGTGAAAATGAAGCTGATGAAGGTTTGGTGTGAAAATGGTTCCGGGCTGTCCGATTAGAACAGACACTGGAGATCAACGGTCAGGATTGGCTGACGGATTTTCTTTAGAGGAATTATGTGGAGGAAAATAAATTTAGTGTTAAAACACCAATGTCTAAATTTGGGCAAAATACAAAGGAAAATGGGAAAAATGAATGAAATCGGAGGTGATTAGTGATGGGACTCGGAGGGTGGAGGGAGATTGAACGTGAGTCGTTAGATCTTAGGAGGAGATCAATGGTGGAGATCCTCTGAAGAAGGCCCGTTGAAAGAAAAATGGGCGAAGACGCGATGCAATGGGAGCCATTGATCTAGATTGAACGGATGGTCATGATTGGATCGGGGATCGCCAATCAGGGGAGACAGGAAGCAGCACATTAAGATTTTCCGATTGGCGATGATGCGATGTTGTGCTAGATGTTGGATTGCTGAAGATCAACGGTGGAGATCTGATCGAGAAGGGAATGACGGAGGGCCCAAAAGTGGGGCGCGATTAAGCGCTGGCCGTAGGATCCAAGAGTTAGATCAACGGCCCATAATCAATCAGAGGAATAAAGATATGGGTTATGGGCAGAGCGTGATCGAATCCTAGCCCTTGGTTCTTGTGGATTCAACGGCCGGGATCGAATTGGAGGATCGCAATCGGGGAGAATGGAGGGTGACACATAAATATTTTCTGATTGGCGATGATGCGATGGTGCGATGGTCGTCGGATTTAAAAGGGATTTGACGGTCAATATTCAATCGGGGGTCGATGGAGAGATATGGTGGGGTGCAGTGCGAGATCAGTGCTAGCCGTTAGATCTGTATAGATCAACGACTGATATTGCAACACGGGTCTTCAGAGAAAAATACAATCGCATCGGAAGATTTCAAGAAACAAAGGGAAATGCACACACGTAAAGCTCTGATTGCGATAAGCGCCCGAGGCTTTAGTGCCTGGTCTCGGGCACAGGTTATATGGTGGGGAAGTGGTTAGGGGCTTAGGCCTATAATGTTAAAAGGGGATTTTTAAGCCAAAATGAGTGATTTTCAAGAGATTTTTTGGCTTTCGGTAAAGGGGAAAAAGGGGTTTTTAAACCAAATGAAGGGAGCCATAAGGTTTTAAAAGGGAGATTTGATGGTTTAGAGGGTTAGTGAGGGTTTTTGGGGGAATTTTGAAAGGGTAAAAAGGTGATGAAAAAAAAGGCTTTGTGGGAATGAAATAAGGGGGAAAGGAGGCCTTTTTGAGCAAAATTCTTTCACAGATAGTGAGGATTTTTAAATGGAAACAAAAATGAAGATTGTTCAAAGTGAAAAAGACACATGGAGGCTTCAAGAATGATATTTTTTCAGAGGAAATGTATTTCTTGAAGGCTCAAAAAAAATTTTAACCACCTGTTTGCTTGTTAGAAAATTCATAGGTGGCTAATAGTGGCTCCACATGGGGATGTCATCTTCTTGAAGGTGTCAAGAATTCAAAAAATAATCTTTGGAGGAGGCCAGATGCCTGGTACTTGACACATCCTTTTCTTTTATTTGATCAGCTGCCACAAATCAGGGAGACATCATATCATCAGTAATATTCTCCCAAACAACTACCTACCCATACTATTGTCCTAACATTTTTTCTTATGGGTGCATTTGGACTTGCAAACCCTTTACATCATCAATTTTTTTCAAACAGGAAAAAAAACCTATTCTAATACTACCCTTATTTGTTCATGAGACTATATTAAACAGTTGGCCTCATATCTTCTCTACCTAAAATACTATCTGCTAGGATTAAATTGTCTAGCAGATTTCTTCTCTACATTCTAAGACAGAAATTGAAAAACAGTCAAGCCAGGATTAGACTCTCTGGCTTACTGGAATTTGTAGAAATTAAAAACAACTGACTAATGCTCACAGACTGAGCTTTATTGAGACTCCCTACCTACCCTACTCTACTTGGAAATCTCTAATGCTTTAGGTGATACAATAATGCCAATGCAGCCAGTCAAGTAGTAAGAAAAAAGGATAGAAGCACTGACTACTTGTCAGAGATAACCATAGGGTACTCTGCATGTGGTTCTTCAAAACTGAGGTCACCATCAGTGGTGACCACTCCTGATGATTCTGGCCCCTACGAAGGATCAATGCTAGAGAATTTGAGCTAATCAGGGCCTCCATATACTCTGCCACAGGATCAATGAACACATGATGTACACTTTCTTCTTTTAGGCCTTCCATGACTAGTAGGTTGTCTGTATCCTGGGCAGCTTTGATTACTGCATCTTCCACTGCATCTTCAGTGTGGCTCTTGAAAGCCCAATCATCCTCTTCCTGCACTTTGGAAAACAGTGGAATTTCTTCTTTCTTAGGGGGAGGGAGACTTTCCAAAAAGGCTCTTGGGTCCCTAAATTGGTATGATTGTTCTTGTGAGTTCAATATTTCAATCTCAGCTTCATATCTTTCAACCACCAATTCTAAATTTTTTTTCTTAAGCACAGGTTTGAATTTTGAGCTGAGAAGAATAGCCCTTGGAAGGTCCTCCCATTCTAGTTCTGCCAAGTCACTTGACATTATATCATGACACTCTGCTATGAAACTTGGATGCATTTTTGCAAATTTCTCAGAGTCTTCCATTAGTGAAGTGACTTTGTCTTTAGCATGGATGATGTTGTAATGCGACTAGTCTCCCAGTGGAGTCTTGTGAAACCAAGATAATCAGCAGGCCTACAGATCACCAGTGGAGTCTTTAATCATTAAGGAACTATAGAGTTGCCAGGTGGATGATTTAAGATGTTCAAGGAGATTTACTATCCACCACAGTGATTAACTTACCAAATATAGGCTGATTTGGTCTTCTTCCCCAGTGGAGTCGCCATTATGTTGGGGTTCCTATGTTTTGGAAAATTTGGCAATACCAAAAGATAAGACAACATCAAAACCACTTTGGGACCTCAGGATCTATCCCTCCTAGGTCCAGAGAGGGATCTCTATATAAATACAAAGAATGATATATCTTTGAAGCTCAAAATGAGGTATTAGGCTAGGTATGAAGCACAGGGGGGTTTTAAGTGATTTGGTTTTTGGGTTGGAGATCATTAACTGAGAAGGTCATAGGAGTGAAAAGGGACAAAGTAGCAGGATGTTTCGACATAAGAAGATAGGTCGAGAAAGTGTCAATCCATTGGGCTATGGAGTCATGAAAGGGGATTACTTGCATACAAATAACCAAGGCTTTCCATAGGGCAAGTCATCTATACTAAAGGATCTTTTAGATATATGGTGGAATGGAACATTAAGGAGTGAAGTGAAAGAAGGAAAGAAACCCAAGTGCAGTCTATAGATCAGGTAAGGACTTTTAACCTATCTTGCTTTGACATACTCAAAGAAAACTCTCAATAAAGGCACAAAGGGTAGCTTAAGATCAAATCAGAGGTCATTTAACTCTAGACCTGCTTTCAACATACTCTCAAGGAAAAACAGAGTTAAGATTTAACACAGAACTAGGCCTAAGATCAAAGAAGGGCTTTTAACCTTCAATTCTTTTAACACCAGCTCAAAGGGATCTTAGAAAGGCCAATCTATTGGAAAATGACAGCAGTGGACAGGGCTAAATATAAATCCCTGGTATCCCAATTCTTCTAGCTTAAACCCAAAAATAACATCTAAGCAACAAACCCTGAATTCATACATCAGTAAGCATGGGCTGGACCAACATCTTTGACTGGTTAAATTGTATGAATTTTCTCTTAGATACACAATCAACGGAAAAAATCAAAGATAAGAAGAGAAAGAAATCATTAGGGTACCATGCAAGGGTATATCTTAAGCCAAATTTACTGATTCTTATCAGAGAATATATGGACAGTATGATTAAACATGAAATAAGTAATGAAAACATCACCCGTAATATAGACCAGGATCCTGTGAAATTTTCTTGTTTAATTGATGTGCAAAACCAGTCACATACTTTGAGCAATGGCTGTTACATTCCAAACTTCTCCTCCCAACCTACTAAATTAAAAACTAATAAGCTACTTCCCCCAATAACTATTCTAACAATCAAATGAATCCCTACAACTAACAACAACCTTTACAATATGTTCTTTAGGGGTTCTTATAGGAGAATGGATAACTGTAGTAGTAGATGTACATTTAATTGATTTCATTAAGACAGAGTGGAGGAAGTATTCATGCCCAGTCTACTTAATGGCTCTGTGTAGTTGTATGTACTCTTTAGGCTGCTCGAGAAGTCTTGTTAGGTTAACATTAACCTTGGATGTGTTCTTTGAAGTCCTCTTGGCTGTATAGTACTCTATGGTAGCCTTCTGAAATAGGTAACATGGATAGAAGGTATGTAGGTCTACCTACTTCCATAACTGTGGCCCTGATAGTCTTTAAGAAGCTTCTGTCATTGTACTAATCTGTTAAGGGCTTGAGGAGGCATGGAGAATTCTGTAGGAAGGTGTCCTTTAAGGAGAAAATACGTTTTGCAGATACTGAAACACTGATATGACCTTTATGTGAGCTTTAGGCCTTATTAGGCCTCTTAATCATCTTCATGATATTCATCTGTGTCTTTTTCCTTTGAACACAAGATTATAATAATTAATCTTCAATAATAGGCTCAAATCCCTTGATCTGTCTCTGTTGATACTCTTTGCTGCTACTGTAATGGTCATCTCTGTGCTCTGAATCACGACGATTGTGATCATGGAGACGGAGTGAATTTCTCACTCTTGTAAACCCTGCACAATGAAATAAACCCGTTATAAAATCTAGGTGAGTGGTGGAAAACTTCTTTTGGAGGCCTATGGAATGGTGGCAGAAATGGTGAATGCAGGTGAAAACGAATGAAAAACCATGCGGAATGGTGAAAATGGAGCTAATGAAGGTTTGGTGTGAAAATGGTTCCGGGCCGTTCGCTTAGAACAGACACCGGAGATCAATGGTTAGGATTGGCTGACGGAGTTTCTTTAGAGGAATTAGGCAGAGGAAAATAACTTTAGTGTTAAAAAACCAAAGTCTAACTTTGGGAAAAATACAAAGGAAAATGGGAAAAATGAATGAAATCGAAGGTGATTAGTGGTGGGACCTGGAGGGCGGAGGGTGATTGAACGTGAGCCGTTAGATCTCAGGAGGAGATCAATGATGGAGATCCTCTGAAGAAGGCCCGCTGAAAGAAAAATGAGTGAAGATGCGATGGAATGGGAGCCGTCAATCTGGATCGAATGGACGGTCGTGATTGGATCGGGGATCACCAATCAGGGGAGACAGGAAGTGGCACATTAAGATTTTTCGATTGGCGATGATGCGATGTTGCGCCAACCGTTGGATCGTGGAAGATCAATGATGGAGATCTGATCGGGAAGGGGATGACGAAGGGCCCAAAGGCGGGGCGCAATTAAGCGCTGGCCGTCGGATCCAGAAGTTAGATCAACGACCCATAATCAATTGGAGGAATAAAGAGATGGGTGGCGGGTGGAGTGCGATTGAATCCTGGCCATTGGTTCTTGTGGATTAAATGGCCAGGATCAAATTGGAGGATTGCAATTGGGGAGAACGGAGGGTGACACATAAAGATTTTCCGATTGGCAATGATTCGATGGTGCGATGGCCGTCGGATTTAAAAGGGAGTCGACGGTCAATATTCAATTGGGGGTCGATGGAGAGATATGGTGGGGCGCTGTGTGAGATTAGTGTTGGCCATTAGATCTATATAGATCAACGGCTAATATTGCAGCGCTGGTCTTTAGAGAAAAATACAATTGCATCGGAAGATTTCAAGAAACAAAGGGAAATGCACACACGGAAAGCTTCGATTGCGATAAGCACCTGGGACTTTAGCACCTAGTCTCGAGCACAGGTTATATGGTGGGGAAGTGTTTAGGGGCTTAGCTGAAAGGGGCTTAGGCCTATAATGTTAAAAGGGGATTTTAAAGCCAAAATGAGTGATTTTCAAGGGATTTTTTGGCTTTCAATAAAAGAGAAAAAGGGGTTTTTAAACCAAATGAAGGGAGCCATAAGGTTTTAAAAGGGAGATTTGATGGTTTAGAAGGTTAGTGAGGGTTTTTGGAGGAATTTTGAAAGGGGAAAAAGGTGATGAAAATAGAGGCTTTGTGGGAATAAAATAAGGGGGAAAGGAGGCATTTTTGAGAAAAATTCTTTCACAGACAGTGAGGATTTTTAAATGGAAACAACAGTGAAGATTGTTCAAAGGGAAAAAGACACATGGAGGCTTCAAGAATGATATGTTTTCAAATTAAATGTATTTATTGAAGGCTCAAAAAACATTTTAGCCACCTATTTGCTTGTTAGAAAATTCATAGGTGGATAACAGAATACATATAATTTAACAAAGCCACTAAGAAATACCATTTCCATTTTCCTTTCACTAACCAAGTCTTGGATGGTCTTGCAGGAAAGAAGTTCTTCTCTTTCCTGGATGGATTTAGTGGGTATAATCAAATTTAGATCATCCTTGAAGACCAAGGCAAGACGACATTCACATGTCCTTGGGACACCTTCATTTATATTGTTCTTCCCTTTGGCCTATGCAATGTCCCTACCACTTTCCATAGAGCAGTCTTGAGAAATTTTGTTGAGCTTGTCCATGATTCTTTGGAAATATACATGGATGATTTCACTCCCTATGGGTATGATTTCCAGGAGGCTCTCTCCTATCTGGGTAAGGTATTGAGGAAATAAATTGAAATGTGTATCTCTCTGAGCCTTGAGAAATTTGAATTCTTGAAAAAGTCAGGGATTGTCCTTGGCCACTCCATATCTCAAGCAGGGATACAAGTAGATCCAAAAAAAATTTCCATCATAAAAAGAATACCTCTTCCTTAGAAGTAGAGAGATATTAGAAGTTTGTTAGGCTTTGAAGGTTACTATAGGAGATTCATCAAGGACTTTAGCAAAGTGGATTCCCCATTGTTTGGATTTCTGGCTAACGATTCTGAATTCTGTTATTCAAGTCTTTGTCAAGGGGATTTTGATATAATCAAGGAAAAACTGACCACTGCCCTTATACTTTGAGGTCCCAATTGGGCCCTGCCTTTCCATATCCATACTGATGCATCAAATAATGATGTGGGGGAAGCCTTGGGAAAATTTTTTGATAAATTACCCTATGCCATTTATTTCATCAGCAAAAATCTGTCTAAAGCTGAACTAAACTACATTGTCACCGAGAAAGAGATTTTAGCTATTGTCCATTCTTTGAATAAGTTTAGATATTATATTACGAGGTATCAAAATTTTTTGCATAATGAACATTCAACAATTAAGTACTTAATGAAAAAACCTAATGTAAATAATAGAATCATTATATGGTTATTATTGTTGCAATATTTTTATTTAACCATTGTTTGTAAGCCTGAGAAATAAAATGTTGTTGTGGATTTCCTGTTTAGACTCACTTTGCCTACAGATGATGAAGGGATGACTGATGATCAACTTCTAGATGACAACTTATTTCCTATCTTAGTACTCTCTCCCTGGTTTGCTGACATAGCCAACTACCTCGTTGGTGAGAGGTTTCTTCTAAACCTTTCATCCAAAGAAAAGAGAAAAATTGTAAGAAAGAGTGCACCTTTCACTTGGAATGGTGGAAATCTTCTTAAATTGGGACCAGATCAAATCCTAAGAATATGTGTAAGGTAAGAGGAATTATTTGACATCCTTTAAGCATGTCATGATGGGCCATGTGGGGGTGATTTTGATGCTAAGAGGACAACTTTCAAATCCTTGCAACCTGGCTATTACCGGCCTACTCTCCATCAGGATGCTAGGAGATACACCAGTAGATGTGATCAGTGTTAGAGGATGGGGAAACCTACACCAAGGGATGAGATGCCTCTAGAACCTTAGGTGGCCTTGGAGCCATTTGACAAGTTGGGCATGGACTTCACTGGACCAATTGATCCACCATATGGGCAGAAGATATACATCATAGTGTGCACTGATTAGTTGACCAAGTGGGTTGAAACAAAGGATGTCAAGGCAACAAGAGAAGAAAATGTGGCTGAATTTTTTAGAGAGAAGGTGTTTTACAAGTTTGGATATCTGAGTGAGATAGTCACCGATCCGGGGGTTGAATTCACATCCCATATAATTGAAAATATCATGAGGCAACACAATATCAAGCACAAGACTTCTATTGCCTATCATCCTCAAGAAAATGGACAGATGGACGTGACCAATAGAGCATTAAAGAACATCCTTACCAAATTTGTGAGCAACAGTATAAGAGATTGGGAATACAAATTGGTGGAGGCCACTTGGGCCTACAACACCACCTGGAAGACAACTATAGGGTTTACTCCATCCGATCTAGTCTATGGGAAGAAAAATTTGCTTTCTATTGAGTTTGAGTATAACACCCTCAAAATGGAAGCTCAATTGGATTTGGACATCACAAAGGAAAAAAGGGAAATACTACATCAACTAAATGGTTTGGAGGAATTTAGGATGCAGACCCTCCTTCACATAGAAGTAATCCAGCTACAAAGGAAAGTATGACATGACAAGCACATCAAAGAGAAGACATTTCAGGAAGGAAATTTGGCTTTCCTCTATGACTCTAGATTTAAGGAATTCAAGGGAAAGTTAATGACCAGATGGCTAGGACCCTATTAGATAAAGAAATTCCATGAAAATGGAGTTTTTAAAATCATAACCATATATGAGGAGGGGATCCCTCTGCTTTTCAATGGTTACAAGCTAAAAATGTACAAGATGCCCCTATCCAAGGAAAACTTCATCAACACAATAAAAAAAGAGGTGAATTTAATTGGGGGCCTCATAGATTCCAGTCCCTCACCCTCCTAGGAAAAAAGAAAATAAATAAATAAATAGGTCTGGGTGAAAACCTTTGTGAGGCATCCAAGGCCAACTACGAGATTTAAAACCTCCATGATGCAATCCCAGTGCAAGAAAAAAGAGGAAAAAAAGAGCAAAGAAATAAAATATCCTTGGGTGAAAACCTCTTGGAGGCACCCAAGGTAGGCTTGTGGGCTAAAACCTTCTTCTGAGGTAGCCCACCTGGCTTCAAAAAAAAAAAGGAGAAAAAAGAGAAAAAAAAACACAAAAAAATCAAAAGAGTGAAATAACACCAAGGCAACTAACATGTTTCTATTTTACAGGTTGATGAATAGTGGCATAACATAAATGAGGGTAAAATATTCCTCCATATCCATTTCTCTCCTCTATATATTCACTCCACACCCAACTCTAGCAATCATCCCACAATCAAATTCTACCACCTTCTGAGAAAGAAAAATCAAATTTCCTCCTATCCCTGTACTACAACAAGACGTCCTAGAAAGATACAGGAAATCCTGTAGTGCTACAGGAAGTCTTGAACACCTACAGTAATAAAGGACGGGGCAAAAATCATTCACCTGAGGCTCTCTAATCATAGGAAGGGGCATGAAAAGTGTCTTCCTACCTATGCATACCAACCCTAATCATCATACCATCCCATGCATTGAGATTCCTTTCCCTAACCATCTATTATGCTACTATGATACCAAATGTTTTTACATAAACACAAAGCATTTTATTTCATGTTTCTGCCAAAATACACCACTACCTCAACATCCTAACACTACATCTAGCATTGCCACATCATCCCCTCACCATCTCATGTCATTTTGGGCTCCAGACTATGCAGAAAAGGTACTGCTTCAGGAAGATTATCTCTTCCTGCAACACACCTGTACAAGCACTAGAACCACTCCACTATGGCTTGGAACATCTATAGAAACTGAGAAAGGTTGAAGATATGATCATGAAGGAAACCAAATGACTCCAGGGAAGAAGCTACATCATCAACATCAACTTGATGCCTCCATGAGGTACCTGCAAAAGACACAACAAACAAAGTAAGCACCTCACTCAGGAAACAAATACACAACAAATAAAGGAAAATCCTATGATCAATCCACTCCTCTAGCTCTCTGCATGAAGGACCCTAAAACCAATTAGAAATGAGGTAAGACTCAGGTATGACCCTCTCATCCTCTCACTATGCATATTTGACTAAATTAATTAATGTCGAAGAGAGGAGGTTTAATAAGCTAAAAGGTGTCTATTTAAGTTGGACACCCTCTGTTAGGTCCCTATATTACTAGTATAGTCCCTTATTGCTGTTAGTGTAACCCCCTTATTGTTATTATTGTACCCTTGTAACCCCCATTTTATTATTATTGTGCCCTTAAATTATTATTGTTAGCTCGACCAGGATTACATTGTGGCCCACTAGGATTACATTATGGCCCCATGGACTCCTATATATAGAAAGGAGGTTTTGTAAATTGAATCATCCAAGATTTGTTCATTTATGTAATGTATTGGAGGTTGCCCCCTCGAAGTGGCTTATTTATAAGGCGTTGATATCTCTTTTATTCTATTTTTGGAGCTGGTTACACAACATTTGGTATCGAGCTTTGGATTCTAGGGGTTTCACTTTGCTCCAAACGAGTCATCGTGGAATTTTCGCTATAACGTTTTCTATGAAGGTTCAGAAGCTGAATTTTTAAGAGTGTGACCAAAATCCTGAGGAATATTATCTAAAAATTTTAGAGCTTGGTTCAAAATATTTCCGGAAGATATGATGCGTGGAAGTTAGGTCTTTTCGGGCTCCTAAATAGGTCATCGTGGAATTTGTCTTTATAAATTTTTTTCTACGAAGGTTGATCTGAAATTTGTGTGGTGCGGCATTTCGAAATAATGAGGAAATTCTTCAAAAAATTTCAGAGCTTGGTTCACAATATTTTTGGAGATATGATTTGTGGAAGGTAGTGCAGTTTCAGGCTCCTGAATTTCATCTCAAAGAGGTGATCGTGGGAAAAGTTCAATAACTCTCTCTCTGGGCATCGGGTTGGAGTTCTGTAAAAAATGGTCACAAGTACATAGACTGTAGTTTCTTTTCTATCAATTTCAGAGACAAAGGATGAAACAGTGACACGTATTGGGATTCTAAAATATGCTCATGTAAAAATAATTCAACACCCATTAAGCCTTGAGAAGGCTCTACCATGACTCATGAAGATGAAGAATTGCAACATGATCTATCAAAATTACAAGAGCAAGTGCAACAAATTTCACTCTCGCAAAGAGCAACAAAAAATGAAATGGAAGTTTTGAAGAAAGGTGTGGAAGCGAAGATGGATGGCATGGAAGCTGACATGGAAGCTAAGATGGAAAACATGAAGAATGATCTAAAAACAAACATCGAAGGTTTGACAAAGTTGATACAAGAAATGTTTCCTAATGGTGAAAATATAGTAGAAGAACCTCATGATGAGAACAAAATCAATGTTAATCTTGAATTCATAAACTCTAATGTTGGCGGGAAGAACCACCATATTCCAAAAATGGATATGAGGAAGTTTGATGGAAAGGATCCTGTAACATGGATACTACAGATGGAGCAATATTTTGATATCCATAACATGCAAAACACACAAAAAGTACGCATTGCAACTTTACATTTAGAACAAAATACATTTGTATGGTATCGATGGCTTTGCTCCCGTAAAAAAATTGTCACTTGTTCAATTTTTACAGAGGAAATGATAACACATTATGAGGATACGAAGAGAAACACCTTCTTTAGCCAATTGATAAATCTCAAACAAAAGGGTTTAGTGGGGCAGCACATTGAGGAATTCCAAAAATTGAATATAAGGGTAACTGATATTCCAAAGGAACACAAGATCAATCTCTTCATAGGCACTTTAAAAGATAACATCCAACATGAAGTTCGTGTTTTGGAACCGGATTCATTGGAGAAGGCATTCAGGTTGGCAAGAAAAGTTGAATCTAAAATAATGGCGACAAGGAAGCCTACCACTCAATTCTATAAAGAAGGAAGTGTTGCTACATCTAGATTTCCACAACCTACAAGGTTGACACCACAAAAATTGGAAGAAAAAAGAGCAAAAGGGCTTTGCTACAGTTGTGATAGAAAATACACCAAAGGTCATAAGTGTGCTGAAAAGAAATTATTTTACATAGATTGTGAAGAAGAAGAAGAAAGTGAACAAGAAGAGGATACACACCAAGAACCAGCCATAAAAGAGGAAGAAATGAATCCGACCATATCATGTAATGCACTGGCAGGAATTACCACTCCTCAAACTCTCAAGATAGCAGGACAGATCAAGAAGAAAAAGGTAATAGTGTTGATTGATTCAGGTAGCACCCATAATTTTATTCATTGTAAGGTAGCCGAGGAATTAAATTGTTTCCTATACCCAGCACCAGAATGTCAAGTGATGGTTGCAAATGGAGGAACTATAAATTGCTCTGGAAAATGCCATAATATCAAGTTAACCATGGGGGAATATGTATTGACTAGTCCAATGCTTTCCATTCCTATGCGAGGTGCTGATGTTGTACTAGGAGTACAATGGTTACAATCTTTGGGGACGGTAGCTTTTAATTTTCAAGAACTTTTCTTGAATTTTTTTTCAGAAGGAAAGGAAGTTGAATTACGAGGTATTGCAGGGAAGCCAGGAAGGATAATAAGCTCTAATTTCATGACAAATCTTCTAAAGAAAGAACAACGAGGCGTAATTGCACAATTATGCTCACTAGAAGTTCCAACATCAAAATCATCTATTTCTGCAGATCTCCAACAAGTCTTGGACAATCATTCCAAGGTGTTTGAAACTCCCAAAGGACTCCCACCTATTCGTGATCATGATCATGCTATTCATTTGATTCCAGGAAGTGTTCCTCCAAACATCCGCCCTTATAGATATCCTTACTTCCAAAAGAGCGAAATTGAACGCATGATTGCAGAAATGTTAGAGGCAGGTATAATTCAACCTAGTCAAAGTTCTTTCTCTGCTCCTGTAGTATTGGTACACAAGAAGGATGGATCATGGCGAATGTGTCTGGATTATAGGGAGCTGAATAAGCTCACCATTAAAGATAAATTTCCCATTCCTGTGATTGATGAATTATTGGATGAATTACATGGAGCAATTTATTTTACCAAGTTGGATCTTCGTTCGGGATATCATCAAATTAGAATGAAGACTGAAGATATTCCAAAAACAACATTTCAAACTCATGAGGGTCATTATGAATTTTTGGTCATGCCTTTTGGCCTTACCAATGTGCCTTCTACATTTCAAGGGTTGATGAATTCCATTTTCAAACCCTTCCTTAGAAAATTTGTGCTAGTATTTTTTGATGATATACTAATCTACAGCAGGTCTTGAAAGGATCATGTTGAACATGTTGACAGGGTGCTCAAACTATTGCAGGAGAAACAATTATATGCAAAAACATCCAAATGTTTCTTTGGGGTACAAGAGGTGGAATATCTGGGTCATATTGTATCTCACGAGGGTGTTAAAGTAGACCCTAACAAAATTAAAGCCATTAAGGAATGGAAAGTCCCCACAACCATAAAGAAGTTACGAGGATTTCTTGGGTTAACAGGGTATTATCGCAAGTTTGTTAAGAATTATGGGAGAATAGCAGCACCTCTAACAACATTATTGAAGAAAGATGCATTTTCATGGACTCCTGAAGCAACTAAGGCCTTTGAACATCTTAAAGAGTCAATGTGCCTAACATCGGTCTTAGCTACGCCAGACTTCACAAAAACCTTTATTGTGGAATGTGATGCCTCAGGAAATGGAATTGGTGCTGTTTTAATGCAGGAAGGAAGACCCATTTATTTTGAAAGTCATCCAATCAAAGGAAAGTATTTACAGAAACCTATTTATGAGAAGGAAATGTTAGCAATACTGCATGCACTAAAGAAATGGCGAACTTACCTAATGGGAAGACACTTCAAGGTAAAAACTGATCATGATAGTCTTAAACACTTTTTGGAACAAAGACTATCGTTAGAAGAGTAGCAAAAATGGGTCGCAAAGATGTTGGGTTATGACTTTGAAATAATCTACAAAAAAGGAAAGCTTAATGTTGTTGCAGATGCACTCTCAAGAAAGAATGAAGAGGTGGAAGCATTGCTTTGTGCCATTTCTATTATCCAACCAGATTGGATAACCCAAGCAAGAGATGAATGGAAGAAGGACAAAGATGTATGGACACTCATTCAAAAGTTTCAGCAAGATCCTAGTACATCTGATACATTTAGTTGGAAAAATGATTCCTTATGGTACAAAGATCGCTTATATCTTTGTAAGAATTCCCAACTAAAACAAAATATTCTTCTGGAAATGCACACTTCTCCTTTAGGAGGACACTCAGGATTTTTAAAAACTTACCACAGGGTGAAGAAAGAATTTTTTTGGGATGGCCTTAAATCTGATATTCGAAAGTTTGTGGCGGAATGTTTGGTTTGCCAGCAGAATAAAGTGGAAACAATTAAGACCCCAGGACTTCTACAACCTTTATCCATTCCAAGTCAACGTTGGGAGGAAATTTCAATGGATTTTATCACGGGTTTACCTAAGTCCGAAGGAAAGAGTGTCATCATGGTGGTGGTTGATAGACTTACCAAGTATGCACACTTTTGTGCATTATCTCATCCATTTAAAGCAAGTATAGTTGCTACTACATTTATGGACAAAATTCAAAAGCTACATGGAAGCCCAAGGTTTATTGTGAGCGACAGAGATCCCATTTTTACTGGAAATTTTTGGACGGAGTTATTTTCTTGTTTGGGTACTCAATTAGCTCATAGCTCATCTTATCATCCTCAATCTGATGGTCAAACTGAGATAGTAAATAAATGTTTGGAAGGATATCTTTTTTGTTTTGTATCTGATAAACAAACACAATGGGTCAAGTGGTTACCTCTTGCTAAATGGTGGTATAACACTTCCTTCCATACTGCAGCAAAAATGACCCCATTTATGGCACTTTATGGATATCATCCACCATCCATCACATCATCTTTAAGGGAAAATTCGAAGGTTCAAGCAGTGGAAGATCACATCGAGCATCGGCAAGAAGTTCTCCAACTCTTAAAGGATAACCTGAATTTGGCACAAAATCGAATGAAACAACAAGCAGATCAACATCGCAACGAGAGAAGTTTTGATGTAGGAGACTGGGTATTTTTATGGCTACAACCATACAAACACATGTCCCTCGAGCAAGCTAAGAAGGATAATAAATTATCGCCAAAGTACTATGGTCCTTACAAGGTGTTGCAAAAGATTGGTACTATGGCATACAAATTGGAGCTTCCTACTTCTTCGCGAGTACATCCAATTTTCCATGTTTCATGCTTAAAGAAGGTTATCGGTGAAAATATTCTAGTTCAAACAATATTACCAGAACTTGATGAGGAAGGAAAAATCATATTGGAACCTAAAGCGGTCACGGAAACAAGAACTCGACAACTACGGAATCAATCAATTTCAGAGTATCTCATCAAGTGGAAGAACTTACCCACTGAAGATTCTACATGGGAGGATGAGAATTTTATACAGAAGCACCCAGAGCTACTCAAGCGTTGAGGACAACACTTTTTGAAGGAGAGGGGCATGTTAGGTCCCTATATTACTAGTATAGTCCCTTATTGTTGTTAGTGTAACCCCCTTATTGTTATTATTGTACCCTTGTAACCCCCATTTTTTTATTATTATGCCCTTAAATTATTATTGTTAGGTCAGCTAGGGTTACATTGTGGCCCACTAGGATTAAATTATGACCCCATGGACTCCTATATATAGAAAGGAGGTTTTTAAAATTGGATCATCCAAGATTTGTTCATTTATGTAATTTATTGTAG
Organism: Pinus albicaulis; assembly: GCA_034641835.2. NCBI lineage: Eukaryota > Viridiplantae > Streptophyta > Pinopsida > Pinales > Pinaceae > Pinus > Pinus albicaulis. The sequence continues at coordinate 1,159,720,815 of CM076572.1, read as the reverse complement.
GTTTCCCCCTCGAAGTGGCTTATTTCTAAGGCGTTGATATCTCTTTTCTTCTATTTTTGGAGCTGGTTACACAACACGCTCAATAGTGGAACTAAAAGAGTTTGGTGGAGTTGGTATGCCATGTGGAGCTGTCACATTAGTGGCAATGATATCACAGAAAGTGGGAGCTAATTACGAGGTAGGATGGAATGATCACTTCAAGTGGGGCCAACGGTCTAAATGAGGAAATATCATGTGAGGTACACCTCTGCACAGTGCTCCAATCCCACTCAAAATGGCATAAATAGTACCTCATCTCACTTCCCTTCACAACTATGCTCATTTCAAAAACATTTAAATAAAGGAAGAAGTTTTGAAGCCATCGAGGAGGTTTGATCATTGGTTAGTTTTTCCTGCGGGAAGTGCTACAAGAAAGCCTGCAATTGCTACAAGAAGCTTCAAGGAGTGCTACATGGTGCTGAGAAGCATGCAAGCCACCAAAAGGGTCAATTACAAATAAAAACACCACCCTCCATTCAGGAACTTAAATTTAAGGTAAGTGGCCATCACCTCCATAAAATTCACAAAAAATTCTCCATAGCAGTCTGCATGTGGTAGGGTCATGATTAAGGGAATTGAAGAAACGATGCGAAAAGATAGGAGGTAAAACATTCATTTTTAAGTATAAAGAGTCTTATAACAATTTTCACCACCCAATTTCACAAAAATACCACAAAATATTACCTTTTAAGCCCAATTCAGACACATCAATGAGAAATGGGGTGAGCATTTAATAAAAGAGAACCTACAGATACAAAGAGAATTCAATTACACCCTCTTGTAGTAGAAATTTTTAGGAGGCACCAATGGTTTGGTTTATTTGAGTTCCTAAGAGGATATTATGATGAGATAGCTCGAGAATTTGCAATGTCCCTACAATCTCAAGAAGATGCCAGTGCCACTACTGTGGTAAGAGGACTAGCCATAACCATCACACTTGAATTGATCAGTAGAATGTTGGGTAACCAGCTCCAAAAAGAGAAGAAAAGAGATATAAACGCCTTAGAAATGAGCCACTTCAAGGGGACAACCTCTAATACATTACATAAATGAACAATTCTTGGATGATACAATTTACAAAACCTCCTTTCTATATATAAGAGTCCATGGGGCCATAATGTAATCTTAGTGGGCCACAATGTAATCCTAGCCAACCTAACAATAATAATTTAAGGGCACAATAATAACAAAATGGGGGTTACAAGGGTACAATAATAACAATAAAGGGGTTACACTAACAACAATTAGGGACTTTACTAGTAATATAGGGACCTAACATGTCCCTCTCCTTCAAAAAAGTGTTGTTCTCAATGCTTGAGTAGATCTGGGTGCTTCTGTATAAAATTCTCATCCTCCCATGTAGAATCTTCAGTGGGTAAGTTCTTCAACTTGATGAGATACTCTGAAATTGATCGATTCCGTAGTTGTTGAGTTCTTGTTTCCATGACCGCTTCCGGTTCCAATATCATTTTTCCTTCCTCATCAAGTTCTAGCAATATTATTTGAACTGGAATATTTTCACCTATAACCTTCTTTAAGCATGAAACATGGAAAACTGGATGTACTCACGAAGAAGCAGGAAGCTCCAATTTGTATGCCATAGTACCATTATTTTGCAACACCTTGTAAGGACCATATTATTTTGGCAATAATTTATTATCCTTCTTAGCTTGCTTGAGGGACATTTGTTTATATGGTTGTAGCCGTAAAAATACCCAATCTCCTACATCAAAACTTTTCTCACTGCGATGTTGATCTACCTGCTTTTTTAGTCGATTTTGTGCCAAATTCATGTTATCCTTTAAGAGTTGGAGAACTTCTTGCTAATGCTCGATGTGATCTTCCACTACTTGAACCTTCGAATTTTCCCTTAAAGATGATGTGATCGATGGTGGATGATATCCATAAATTGGCATAAATGGGGTCATTTTTGCTGCAGTATGGAAGGAAGTGTTATACCACCATTCAGCGAGAGGTAACCGCTTGACCCATTGTGTTTGTTTATCAGATACAAAACAACGAAGATATCCTTCCAAACATTTATTTACTATCTCAGTTTGACCATCAGATTGAGGATGATAAGATGAGCTATGAGCTAATTGAGTACCCAAACAATAAAATAACTCCGTCCAAAAATTTCTCGTAAAAATGGGATCTCTGTCGCTCACAATAACCCTTGGGCTTCCATGTAGCTTTTGAATTTTGTCCACAAATGTAGTAGCAACTGTACTTGCTTTAAATGGATGAGATAATGCACAAAAGTGTGCATACTTGGTAAGTCTATCAACTACCACCATGATGACACTCTTTCCTTTGGACTTAGGTAAACTTGTGATAAAATCCATTGAAATCTCCTCCCAACGTTGACTTGGAATGGATAAAGGTTGTAGAAGTCCCGGGGTCTTAATTGTTTCCACTTTATTCTGCTGGCAAACCAAACATTCCGCCACAAACTTTTGAATATCAGATTTAAGGCCATCCGAAAAAAATTCTTTCTTCACCCTGTGGTAAGTTTTTAAAAATCCTGAGTGTCCTCCTAAAGGAGAAGTGTGCAATTCCAGAAGAATCTTTTGTTTTAGTTGGGAATTATTACAAAGATATAAGTGATATTTGTACCATAAGGAACCATTTTTCCAACTAAATGTATCGGATGTATTAGGATCTTGCTGCAACTTTTGAATGAGTGTCCATACATCTTTGTCCTTCTTCCATTCATCTCTTGCTTCGGTTATCCAATCTGGTTGGATAATAGAAATGGCACAAAGCAATGCTTCCACCTCTTCATTCTTTCTTGAGAGTGCATCTGCAACAACATTAAGCTTTCATTTTTGTAGATTATTTCAAAGTCATAACCCAACATCTTTGTGACCCATTTTTGCTGCTCTTATGAAGATAGTCTTTGTTCCAAAAAGTGTTTAAGACTATCATGATCAGTTTGTACCTTGAAGTGTCTTCCCATTAGGTAAGTTCGCCATTTCTTTAGTGCATGCGGTATTGCTAACATTTCCTTCTCATAAATAGGTTTCTGTAAATACTTTCCTTTGATTGGACGACTTTCAAAAGCAATGGGTCTTCCTTCCTGCATTAAAACAACACCAATTCCATTTCCTGAGGCATCACATTCCACAATAAAGGTTTTTGTGAAGTCTGGCGTAGCTAAGACAGGTGCTAGGCACATTGCCTCTTTAAGATGTTCAAAAGCCTTAGTTGCTTTAGGAGTCCATGAAAATGCATCTTTCTTCAACAATGTTGTTAGAGGTGCTGCTATTCTCCCATAATTCTTAACAAACTTGCGATAATACCCTGTTAACCCGAGAAATCCTCGCAACTACTTTATGGTCGTGGGGACTTTCCATTCCTTAATGGCTTTAATTTTGTTAGGGTCTACTTTAACACCCTCGTGAGATATAATATGACCGAGATATTCCACCTCTTGTACTCCAAAGAAACATTTGGATGTTTTTGCATATAATTGTTTCTCCTGCAATAGTTTGAGCACCCTGTCAACATGTTCAACATGATCTTTCCAAGACCTGCTATAGATTAGTATATCATCAAAAAATACTGGCACAAATTTTCTAAGGAAGGGTTTGAAAATGGAATTCATCAACCCTTGAAATGTAGAAGGTGCATTGGTAAGGCCAAAAGGCATGACCAAAAATTCATAATGACCCTCATGAGTTTGAAATGCTATTTTTGGAATATCTTGAGTCTTCATTCTAATTTGATGATATCCTGAACGAAGATCCAACTTGGTAAAATAAATTGCTCCATGTAATTCATCCAATAATTCATCAATCACAGGAATGGGAAATTTGTCTTTAATGGTGAGCTTATTGAGCTCCCTATAATCCGGACACATTCACCTTGATCCATCCTTCTTGTGTACCAATACTACAGGAGCAGAGAAAGAACTTTGACTAGGTTGAATTATACCCGCCTCTAACATTTCTGCAATCATACGTTCAATTTAGCTCTTTTGGAAGTAAGGATATCTATAAGGCCTGATGTTTGGAGGAACACTTCTTGGAATCAAATGAATAGCATGATCATGATCACGAATAGGTGGGAGTCTTTTGGGAGTTTCAAACACCTTGGAATGATTGTCCAAGACTTGTTGGAGATCTGCAGAAATAGATGATTTTGATGTTGGAACTTCTAGTGAGCATAGTTGTGCAATTACGCCTCGCTGTTCTTTCTTTAGAAGCTTTGTCATGACATTAGAGCTTATTATCCTTCCTGGCTTCCGCGCAATACCCCGTAATTCGACTTCCTTTCCTTCTGAAAAAAATTTCAAGAAAAGTTCTTGAAAATTAAAAGCTACCGTCCCCAAAGATTTTAACCATTGTACTCCTAGTACAACATCAGCACCTCCCATAGGAATGGAAAGCATTGGACTAGTCAATACATATTCCCCCATGGTTAGCTTGATATTATGGCATTTTCTAGAGCAATTTATAGTTCCTCCATTTGCAACCATCACTTGACTTTCTGGTGCTGGGTATAGGAAACAATTTAATTCCTTGGCTACCTTACAATGAATAAAATTATGGGTGCTACTTGAATCAATCAACACTATTACCTTTTTCTTCTTGATTTGTCCTGCTATCTTGAGAGTTTGAGGAGTGGTAATTCCTGCCAGTGCATTACACGATATGGTCAGATTCATTTCTTCCTCTTCTAGAGCTGGTTCCTGGTGTATATCCTCTTCTTGTTCATTTTCTTCTTCCTCTTCACAATCTATGTAAAATAATTTCTTCTTAGCACACTTATGACCTTTAGTGTATTTTCTATCACAACTGTAGCAAAGCCCCTTTGCTCTTTTTTCTTCCAATTTTTGTGGTGTCAACCTTGTAGGTTGTGGAAATCTAGGCGTAGCCACACTTCCTTCATTATAGAATTGAGTGGTAGGCTTCCTTGTCGCTATAATTTTACATTCAACTTTTCTTGCCAACCTGAATGCCTTCTCTAATGAATCGGGTTCCAGAATGCGAACTTCATGTTGAATGTTATCCTTTTTTGTGCCTATGAAGAGATCAATCCTGTGTTCCTCTGGAATGTCAGTTACCCTTATATTCAATTTTTGGAAGTCCTCAATGTGCTACCCCACTAAACCCTTTTGTTTGAGATTTATCAATTGGCTAAAGAAGGTGTTGCTCTTTGTATCCTCATAATGTGCTATCATTTCCTCCGTAAAAATTGACAAAGTGACAATTTTTTTACGGGAGCAAAGCCATCGATACCATACAAATGTATTTTGTTCTAAATGTAAAGTTGCAATGCGTACCTTTTGTGTGTTTTGCACGTTATGGAGATCAAGATATTGCTCCATCTGTAGTATCCATGTTACAGGATCCTTTCCATCAAACTTCCTCATATCCATTTTTGGAATATGGTGGTTCTTCCCGCCAACATTAGAGTTTATGAAATCACGATTAACATTTATTTTGTTCTCATCATGAAGTTCTTCTACTATCTTTTCACCATTAGGAAACATTTCTTGTATCAACTTTGTCAAACCTTCGATGTCTGTTTTGAGATCATTCTTCATGTTTTCCATGTTGTCTTTCATGTCTGCTTCCATGCCATCCATCTTAGCTTCCATGCCTTTCTTCAAACCGTCCATCTTCACTTCCACGCCTTTCTTCAAAACTTCCATTTCATTTTTTGTTGCTCTTTACGAGAGTGAAATTTGTTGCACTTGCTCTTGTAATTTTGATAAATCATGTTGCAATTCTTCATCTTCATGAATCATAGTAGAGCCTTCTGAAGGCTTAATGGGTGTTGAATTATTTTTACGGGGCATCTTTTAGAACCCAATACTGCTATATATTCTACAATATGCCCTTGGAATCAATTCAAATTGATTCTTCAAAGAAGACTCATGCAATTTGGAAAGAAAAAAATATACACACCTTTTTCTTGCTTTTGAGGAACTCGATATTGAAATTGGATTATCTCTATGATTGTAGCACTTAAATATTTGAATTTTGGTATCAATTTAGCCCTCTGAATTATCTTTCGAATGCCACATGTCTGACCTGATTTGGATTCTCCAAGACAAAGTTGTGTCCAATCTCCCACAATGACCTAATTCTGGACTGGTTCAGTAGAGCGAACTTTTACGACTTGCCACGTGTCACTTTTTCATCCTTTGTCTCTGAAATTGATAGCCAAGAAACTAAATTCTCTGAAATTACTACCACTTTTGACGGCACTCCAATCCGATGCCCAGAGAGAGAGTTATTGAATTTTTCCCACGATAACCTCTTTGAGATAAAATTCAGGAGCTTGAAAAAGCACTACCTTCCACAGATCATATCTCCCAAAATATTGGGAACCAAACTCTGAAATTTTTTGAAGAATTGCCTCAGGATTTTAGCTTCGCACCATATGAATTTCAGATTCTGAACCTTCGTAGAAACAAAGTTATAGTGCAAATTCCATGATGACCTGTTTAGGAGCCTGAAAAAAGACCTAACTTCCACAGATGATATCTCCGAAAATATTGTGAACCAAGCTCTGAAATTTTTGGACAATCTTCCTCAGGATTTCAGCTTCGCACCCTAAAAATTTCAGCTTTTGAAACTTTGTAGAAGAAACTTTATAGCGAAAATTCCACGATGACTTGTTTGGAGCAGCAAAACCCTAGAATCCAAAGCTCTGATACCAAATGTTGGGTAACTAGCTCCAAAAGGAGAAGAAAAGAGATATAAACGCCTTATAAATGAGCCAATTCAAGGGGGAAACCTCCAATACATTACATAAATGAATAATTCTTGGATGATACAATTTAAAAAACCTCCTTTCTATATATAGGAGGCCATGTGGCCATAATGTAATCCTAGTGGGCCACAATGTAATCCTAGCCGACCTAACAATAATAATTTAAGGGCACAATAATAACAAAATGGGGGTTACAAGGGTACAATAATAACAATAAATGGGTTACACTAACAACAATAAGGGACTATACTAGTAATATATGGACCTAACATAGAATAACAAAACTAGCCCTAGGAATCAAGTGGAATGGAGAAGACTGGGTCACTAGTGCCTCTACCAAGAAAAAAATATTTTTGACCAATGAGAAGCACATAGAAGATGAAAATAGGGTCAAAAGAGAGAGTTTACCTTACCCATGGGATGAAGTAGCCTACCATATCCTTAAGTACATTTCTTGTGAAGGTAGATTGAGTGTAGTCTATGGCTACCATTTCAGATTGTTGCATGAGCTTAGATCTAAGGAGTATTTTCCTTTCGAATAGAGGCTGAAAATACCCTACTTCCTCCTCCACTCCATCAGAGACATGAGCCAAAGGGTTAGAGAGGGGAAACACCAACACCTCAATCAACATGGTTTTATTAAGTTAATAGTGGAGGATTGCCTCTATAAGCTTAGAATTCCTATGTTATGGTCCAGTTTCATTGACATGGACAAAGAGACTTTGATAGGGACACAAAATATCACTACTGGAGATACCCCTACCTCTAGCCTTGGAGATAGGGATATTAGAGTAGAGGGGGAAGAGACTGAAGAAGAGGATATGGATACAAAGGAAGGAAAAACAAAGGATGCAGAGAAAGAGAGAAAAATTGTGTAATATTCTGAATAGGAAATAGACAACAATATAAAGCAACATAAACAATAACTACAACAAATAGAGAGAAATCATGAAAAACACTGCAAATATGGAGAAACGTTGAGCCATTTTATTATAATTTGAAATATAAAAATGTGTACAAAGGTTATCAGAATTACAGCACCTTGGTTTGCTCAAGGCAAGCTCAAAATACTCCCAGAATCTCCCAGTGAATGGATGCTCTCCCTATGACTGTGTAACTCCCTGATGTTGTTTTTGTTGATGCCGGAACTGCTGCCTCTGTCTAAAATGGAGCTTCTCTTTGGGGTTGTTCCCTTGCTCATAAAAATATGAAACTATGGATGTGAGCTCTCCTCCAATAACCCAGAAAAACCCAAGAAGGAATCTTGGAATGGCTAACCCCGGAATTTGACCTCCCTTGGAAAATCACGCACTCTAGGTGAGTACCCTAGCCCTGAACTAATAAACTGAAAATTATGGCCTCCTCCTACTACAAAATATGATTTGTGAAGGTTTTATCCCTTCACAATACCCACGGGCTGAAATCCCTGATCTCCCTTCTCTCCCGATGCTGCCTCCTCCCAAGGCTGCGTAATCTCTAAGTGTGACTATGTTGCCTTAGTGACTGCATGCTCCTGGCTAAAAGGTACTGTGTGCTATGCTCTAGAAAAAAAATGGTGGATCTCCTCACTTGAGCGGGCAGTTGAATTCCCCCAAGGTTGAGGTTGGGATCTTCGCTGAGAGACACCCGCGTGCTGAAAAACACTTGCATACTTCGCTAAATAGCATAAGCATGCTCACTGTATGAAGATAGTAAATCAGAAGATGCATAATATAATGACTGAATTTTTAGCCTCTCCCTCCTTTTATGCTTGAGAGCCTAGCTCTCCCTTGGGCCCCACTCAACTGCGCTACCACTCCTTGGCCACATTGTCCCTACCAACTATGTTGTCCTAGCCCACGCTGCCTCCACACTACCCCTCTCCTTGCATTGTCACTTGACTCCCCTGGGCTTCACGCTGAAATATGAATTTGTATAAGTGAATTCAGGGATTTATTTTCTCCTAAGTGTGGGTTATGGGTCCCATCACCCCCTTTATTTCCTGACTGAACATTAGAAAGGAAAAATATGAAAAAAATTAATATTACCAATTAACTACTACTAATTGGGAATATTACAAACTGATGAGGAAGAATAAGAGAGGGAAGTAGAACATGAGGCTTTTAGGCCCAAGGATACCAATGATATATCCCCTCAAAAAACCAGTCTATCACCTGGAAACACTGAAGATGAGGTGGTTGCCACCTTAGCCACTTTAAGGGCTCCTGTGAAACCCAAGAAGAAAAGGCAAAGGAAGACTCCCATGTATTTTAAGACTGGAAAGAACACTAGGGTGAAACAAGGAAGACCTCAAAGTCCAGCAGAGGTCCCCATTACCATTGAGTAATTCCCTAGAGAGAAGGAAGAAATAGGGCCATAGGAAGGAAAAATTAAGGAAATTACTTCTCCAAAGACCAAACCCAAGATACCCATGACATATGCAAGAAGGAACTCTACTATATTTGTTAGTATGAATTCTTCGTCGAAGTGTACGAAAAAGAACCACTTTAGCTACGCATAACTAATAGCCCTAACAACAATAATGGCTGCAAAACATCTTCAGATCTGCAATTAGTAGTTAAAGTGCTGCAACAAACAGATCTATAAATGGAGAGATATTAAGGAGTAAAGTAAAGAGTTTGCTCCATGCATCCAACAGACAAGACAAGAACATGATTTTTTGAATGAATTTTTATATTACAGGGCACCTGGGAGGAAACAAGAAGGTGTATCCGGATCTCCTCAATGGGATGGGTTCTTTGTAGTCCTCATCACTTCAGATCTAAGCTTTCTCTCTCTTGTAGATGTAGAAAACCCAATGTAGAAGGTAGAGCTCAATGGGAGCAACAATGGCAGAAAATGAGACCGAGTGTATAGATCCAGAGTGATCTAGTATGCGACAAAAGGTGAAGAATGATGGGGAAAACCCTCCTATTTATAACAAAATATTGGGTCCTTCTAGATCTTGGTGCATGATTAAAATAATGTTAATCACATCTAGATCCACCTCTATGGAATATTTTATTATTATTTGTTGGAGGGAAAGGGTGTTTGACTTAGGTCAAATCCCTTGATTAGTGAAAAATAAATAAATAAATGATTTATTTATCTTTTTAAGGAAGTGGTTGGGATATAATCAAATAAATAATGATTTATTTGATTAATGGTGGTTGATTTGGTCATATTTAACGAGGAATATTATTTAAATAATTATTCCTAGAAAATAATAAGATAACTATGGGTTTATCTCATTAATTTCTTTGTTTTTGGGTTAAACATGACTGGGAATAATAATTAAATTATGGTTTAATTAATTATTCCTTTTGGGGTTTTCTAATTAACATAGTGAAAGCAGTTTTACTTGGGGTAAAACTGGTCTTACATGGTGTACTTGGGTCCATCTAATGATGAAAGGTTAGATGACCAAAAAATGGTGTAACAGATTGCCCCCCGGCGTGCGAGTGTCAGGAGCAAATCGTATGACCGAAGTACGTTGTTACGTTGTAAGAAGACAATCACTAGACAACAAAAGGGTATGTCAGAGAGAGAAATATGAGGTAGAGAGTGTGCTGAAGGACTAGACCCTGAGGAGACGAGACTCGCAGGTGCAACAAGTCTCTGTTATGAGAGGGTACCTGTGCTGAAGGCGGCGGGGGAGGCATACCTATGCCCGCCGTGAAAAAGTACAAAAGAATAGTGTGTCCAGTGAACAAGGGACCGAACCATAGAGTACAGCTGGCATAATCAAGAGCCAGATAAAAATACAATGAATAGTCTCACATACATGCCGTGCCTGGGATAACAGCCAGGACTAGTACAATATCATCTGAGTACATGAGATAAATACAACCCAAATGCCCCCTGTAAATGGGGAAGGGCTCACAAAATCTGACTGATACATGCAAATCATAGAGGTGCTGCAAGTGGCTAAGGCCAATATCATCAAAAGCTGGAGCGGCATCAAAGGCTACAATGAAGAGGTCATCCGGGCATGTGGGGGGCTACCTGCAGGGCCACCCCCTCATGAGGGCTGAGACATCTCACACACGCCCGGGAATCATCAAGAGCTGCTGCTGGGTCACTGGACTGTCCAGTATACTCATCTCGATCATGCTGAAAGGAGCTGGAGAAGTAATCAAGTCAAAAGGAAGTGAGAGATCCCCCTGCCTGATCTGAGGCACCGAACAAGAGTGGAAGCTGGAACCAAGGTACACCGCCCTCTAGACCTTGCTGCTGGAATAAATGCGCTGATGTCGACAGAAGGAGGTCCGCCGTAGGTGAGGCAATAAGAGACCCTCAACTAAGGCACGAGAGAAGAACAATAGAGCGACATACAGACTGACACCAATGATGATAGTGGAAAGGGGAAGGATGGAGTGGCGAGTGGACGACTTCCCTTGTTAGAGCATAAAGGGCATGAATGACATGGCAGCGACTGACACAATATCGAAAGGGATAGGGGACAGTGGGACTGAAGGTCATGATATGCGACACAAGGGAGGAACCAAGCAAAGAAGGATGGAGGGCTATAGTGGGGTGCAAAAGGACGCAGGATAGACTCCAGGAATGCAATGATGACTCGACTTGGATGCTCTAAACAAGGACGACTGTAGAGTGCTGCCACACAGTAAAGGCCCCAATGGGGGGTCATAGAAACATGAGTACAAAGTGGGCACTCATGACGAAAAATCAACACAAACATGGACAAGTAAGGGGGCGATGTGGTGCCCCAAGTACAAGTGTCGTAAGTGAGGAAATTCGATTTTAAGGAGTGGTGAAGTGACCCTTCGTGGAAAAAATGTGTCCGGGTGAAGTATCAAATCACCAAAAACTAAGTAAAACCCATTTGAGAGCTTGGTGAGATCTATCCAGCGGTGCTGACGGTTCGTCGAACGGGGCTACGGTGTGGTCGCAGCAGTCGAAAGAAGAAACAGGGGTTCTCTTTTAATGAGGCGCTTTTCCCTCCAAAATCATTCATTTGCTATTGTTGCTGTGGTGAATGTGGAGAGGAGAGAAGGCCCTAAATCTTGCGGCGAACGTAGCGGACAAACCGACTGTTGGATTCGAGATCTGTCAGTTGGAGGCGAGAGGCCTAACCTTGCTCTTGCATTTTGATGGATTACATTTGCAGTTGAGGGCCCAAAACCCCCAGAAACAGCCCCTCCTTCATCTCTATGGCCGGGTCGCACTTTTTGGGGCAAAAATTACGACCCAGGACGCAGGTATTAGGGCAACAAGTGCGACCTGGTCCAGAAAATGGCAGAAAACTGCGACCTGGGAGATGAGGGGGGTTTGGTGCTGTTTTATGGCTGGGAGTTGGATTTTGGTGAAGTAGAAAAAATGAAAAAACAGATGCTGGCTATCCTTACAAATCCTTACAAATGATGTAAGGGCCTAGCCATAATGAGTCAAACTTCCCATGACCTAGGACATCATGGGCCTAGTCATATACTAGAACAAGGTCGCCTTCGCGAAAAGTGCGAGGTTGGACTTTTCGGTCATACTGAGCTTTGGTGCGTTTTTTGGCCGCTTCCATGGTTTGCAAGGCAACACGGCGGTCTTCGGAGGCACGCTCAAGCATGATAAGTCATTGTTCTAGCGGGGGGGTGTCAGGGAGAAGTTCAACGGCTAGTTGTAGAGAAGGAATTTCACACTTGATTGGTAAGACAACCTCCTCTCCAAAAACGAGGTGAGGAGGGTTATGGTTGGGGGGCAGAGGTGCCCCCAAGCATGGTGTGGTCATGCCAAAATGTATCTAGAAAAATGGGAATCTAAACACATTTTAATGATGTGGTGTGCCATTTGTTCTCGTTATGGTTATGCAGTTTGAGAAAGGAAATGGAGGATTACCAATCTCTTTTGGTACTGCATATAGGGATCAAATGGACTTTAAGTTTCCGAATTGGCATACCTGGTGTCACTATCCCAAAAGGAGGATTTGGAGATAATGAACCGATGCTCTCGTAGAAAAGCTATAGGTTGGTCAACAATAATGTCTAAGAGACTGGGTTGCTGATGTAAGATGAGGGAACGATAAGGGGTATCGTCCCGAGAGTGATCTGAAGTGATATGGGACTCTAGAGGTTCGTCTAAATGTGGAAGAATATTGGGTCTAGAGTCAACACGACCAGATACACTAGGAGAGTGGTGGAGAATGGCGTCTCGTGGTCTCTCAAATGTGGGTGCCCCCTTACCCAAACATTGGGTTGTGATGTAATGGCCACAAGGTGGATGTGGTGTCAACGCATGGGTTCGATGTAAGGGGGAATAGATAAAGTCAGGGGTGGGAATTTCTTCCATAATGTCGTCATCGTGATAGAAGATGGGGTGACTGGTGGAAGAAGAACCACCTGACATGGTGAAGTGGCCCGAATCATCATCATGAGAAGAGAGGTTCACATGCGCATCGTCACAATGGGTGACCGAAGAGTAAGTAGATAACGGATCTACCGATGTTGAGCCCAAGATGACCGCTGAAGGAAGGTCAAGCGAAACAACAAGGGAGGATTCAGATGGAACGTTCCCCAATGGTCTCATGGATGATGACAGGTACAAAATGGTGACTGAGGGCTCCGTTGGCTTAAAAGCGGGAGGCAGAATGTGAATGTCCTCTGGTCCGATCGAAGCGGCCTTGAATTGGCGGTACATGTCCAAGGAGGAACGGTACTCGTCAAGGCGGGGACAGAGGTGGGTGTAATGGCCGTGAAAATCGCACAAGGCACAAGGGTGGTTTGTGCGCAAGTGTTTGAGTTTTGGGAGGGAGCCGGAGATAGTGACATGGACTTCTGGGAGATCAGAGTCGGGGAATGTCTCGTTGACCAGAAGCTTGAGGTGGGGCAATTCAGGACACATGTGAGTGGCATGACTGACGACATCACACAAAGCGCATCGAATGGCGGGCTTTGGTGGTCGTGGGGGGGTAAGGGATGTCGGGGGGGCTGGATCGTGATGGGTTGCCCCCCTTCGGGCTTTGCCTGTCTTCCCGGGAGCCGTCACAACAGGAGAAGGGTCCTGTGGAGGTGCCGGGGGCACAGTGGCTATGGAGGAAGCGAGGGGGACCGGTTGAACCGGTGTCAAAGCCATGTAAGGTTTGGGGTGACCAGGGGGGGTGGCGGCTGGGGGGTCAAGGTACCAAACCGGAATACCCAAGGTCAAGTTAGGGAGAGAGAGGGTGGCCATTACGGGTACAGAATATACTCCAGGAGGGGGAGCCAAGAAGGGGATCTGTCCAGCAGGGTAGTGACCAGGAGGTACGGCTCCAAGATGGTTAAGGCCGGGGGGGACCGAGCCTAGAGGATAAAGAGGTTCGGGGATACCAGCTGTAGAGGGAGGGCCGGAAGGAGGAGGTCCGGCTGGCGGAGATGAATGGCTAGGAGCGGGTTGCGGAGGGCGGGGGGGAGGGTGCGGACTAGCCGAGGCAGGCCGTTTATGGGTAGCCTGAGACGATTGCATCATGCAAACATTCGACAAGCTGGGATCAGTAACAAGAGGGGGGGGAAGGTGAGGAAAAGTACCAAGCAGGGTGGAATCTTTATAAACGCCGGGGGAGACACTGGTCAAGGAATCGACGGTTTGCTTGTTGGCTACAGAAGAGATGGTCGTCTCGGAGGAGGACTGAGACGACGGCTCATGATACGATAGTTGGTCAATGGTGACTATCTTCCCATTATGTGGAAAAGACATCTTGCGGAAGACCGCGGATGGGACAGCAGACATGGCATAGGTGTAGCTTCGCCCCAATAGAATGTTGTAGTCTAGAGGGGCATCAATGACTTCGACGTCAACGCAAACAGTCTTACCGGCGAGGGTGATAGGGCAATTACGAAACAAGCCAATGGGCTGGGAGGCATGACCGTCCCACGCTCTAAGGGTGATCGTGGAAGGGGCCAGCTCAGGGGATCCGAGTTTCTTCCAAACCGAAGCGGACATCACGCAGGTGGATGCCCCCTCGTCAATGATACACCGGGAAACGATGGCGTTTCGTATTTTGACTGAGATTTGGAAGGCGACGAAAGGAGGGAGGGGAGGGTGGTCCGATTGAGTGGCGTCGAAAACAATCATCTGGTCGTCAGCAGGATCTACAGCGCCCACGGCAGATAGTAGAGCCTTCTTTTGGGAAGGGCATGACTGGAGGAGTTCCAGTGTGGAAATGACAGCAGGGGACCGCGCCAAATCATCTACTATGCTATACGACTGAGCGGCTCGACCGGAAGCAGCATTTCGGCGTAATGGTCCCTTTGGAATCTTTGGATGAACCTCAACTTTGGGTTGAGGGATGTGTAAGGGGCCATTGGATGTCGAAAGAGGCTCTACAGAACCTGAAGAGGGGGGCTCGGGAGCAGACTGAGCAAGAGGCTTGGGGTACTGGCGAGACCGAGTTTGAAGGTTAAGGTCGACGGTGAGAGGCGGATCAGAGTTCATCATGAGGATCTGGTAATTGGAGGAACCAGGTGGAGTGGCCACCTGTCCGTCAGGTGGTTGGGTAGCCATGAATCCCTACTGTGCATCCACCTGTGCTTGAGGGGGCGGGGAGCGCTGTTGCAGGGGTTGAGAAGGCAAGGGAGGCGAAAGGGCATATGCTTGAGGAGTTGGCACGCTAGGCTGAGGATAAGGGTAATGGTTAGGTTGGGCAACATTGAGGTAAGCAGGAGGTTGGGCAAAAGGATGAGGCATGCCGTATCCCGGATGCATGCTACTGGGAGGGGGAGAGGTGCAGGAAGTAGTGCCCCCTCCCCCAGGAAAACCATAGCTCATGTGAGGTTGAACGGATGGATGAGAGATGGGTCCAATGATACTGTTGGCGGCATGAGGTGCCCCCGGTGTATGGGCATCATTGGGTGGGGGAAGATCAGGTAGGACAGTAGGATCATAACCTGTCTGAGCGTAGATCAGGTCATACTTTAACGCCATTTGGAGGGCATCTTCTTCGGTTTGAGGAAAATGGGATGCGACATCTTTCCCGATAGGGGACAAAAGAGATCTAAGGAACTAGTCCATGTAGACACGGTCTTCGAAGGGAGGAGATTGGCATAAGCTCCGTCGTCTTCGCCATTCCTGGACATGGGTAGAAAGGAGGGTCGAAGAGGTTTGCTTGAAGGAAGTCAAGAGTTCGATACCAGTGTCATAACGAAGGGGAAGCTGGAAGTAAGATAAAAAAGCCCGTGCAAGAGTTGCAAAGGTGGTATGAGAGGAAGTGGGCTGGTCAACATACCACTTAGAAGCTTCGCCTGTAAGCGTGCGTTGGAACAGTCTAAGACGAACAGAGTCATCGATAATGGAGGTAGATGAACACCACATGTGGAAAGATCGAACATGATTTGAAGGATCTTCTCCAACACGACCTTCAAACTTTGGGATGTCGGAAGGGAGCTTTGTCGGCATAGCGGGCCAACTAGCGTCATGATGTATAGGGTCGTTTATCAACCGGTCCAGATCGGGGAGGTTGAGGCCTGCCAAGAAGGGGAGCATGGGTGAAGCCGAGGTAGTTCCTGTGGTGGTTCTGCTAGTAGTAGTCCCGGCATTAGGGCCGGGATTCCCGCTAGTGTTAGGCCCTGGACCAGACATAGTGGAGGTGACAGGGGGGAGAACCAGAAGGAAAAGGAGAGCCCAAAGAATCAGCGAAGGACTGGCTCGACGATGGTGGGACGGAGCAGGTCGATCGACCGGAGACAGAGGGTGAAGGCCAAGGAGGCTCCGGGAACGGCGCCTTGGGGGTGCAATGATGACAGGAAGAAGGAAACCGACAAGGGCAGAAAGGGACAGAATCAAGAAGGTCAAGGGAAGATAAGGTGCAGTGACAATTGATTTTAGAGTCTTTGCCAGGCGGTGTAAACCAGGCGCTTCTTCACTTAGGGTCAGTGTGTGGTGTGCGTTAATTTTAATTTTTAAACCCTTTCCGTTGTTGAGAGAAAAAAAGTGTGCTGCGTAGCTGAAAATAAACCTACAGAGAACAGAGTAAAATGCTGAAATAACAGAAAAATAACAGCTACGTATGCATCTATCTAACCCAAGAAGGTGGGTCTCTCAAAACTATGCTGAAAAGAAAGGGAAAACTATGGAAACACACACAAGGGAAGCTCAACAGATCTAGGGTCAAAGGGGACAGAGATCTGGAGGATAAAGCTGCAGATAAGGGGTGCAGATCACAGCCAAGAGACAGAGGCAAGGTGGCTGGAAAAAGGGAAATCAGCAAAAAGCCGGGGGGGGCAAGGAAGAGGCCTTTAGGGGAGGTCCAAACAAAACGACAAGAGGTGATTTGAAAGGAAAAGAGGCTGATTTCAATGGATCTGGAAGTGAGGTCACAGATCTGGAAAAAGAGGGGGCTGAAGCCCTGAAACCGACGGCTGAAACAGCTGAAACTCTTCCACAAAAAGTGGAGGGTACTAAAGCCCTAAGGGGCTGGGTTCCCACTTAGATGAGTAAAAACAGATCAGATCTTGGTCAAGGCGGGCTGAGACAGAGGCTGGAAAACCCTGGCAGAGGCTGCAGCAGAACCTAGAAAAATTAGCGTAAAAAATACTGAAAAATATGTCGCAGAAATAGGCCAAAGGGGGCGGTTTTGGGCCAAAAGGTGCGACCCCCCCGTTCCGGCTGTTTCGGCGGCAGATTTTTTGAAAAGTTTCCGTCTCAGTTGCGGCTGGTGTCGCTTACCTGCGCAATAGGGCCAGAAACACACGGAAGTTAGAAATTTTAGGTTTTTAGGGTTTTATGTGAGAAATATGACATGAAAAGAGAAAAACTAAGCAGCTAAAAAAGAAGCCCTAGGGCCTGAAGTAGCTGGATATGCAGGAATATGAAAAACGACAGCGGTCGTAATTTAAAACCCGTGTGGAGTCGCCATTTGTTAGTATGAATTCTTCGTCGAAGTGTACGAAAAGAACCACTTTAGCTACGCATAACTAATAGCCCTAACAACAATAATGGCTGCAAAACATCTTCAGATCTGCAATTAGTAGTTAAAGTGCTGCAACAAACAGATCTATAAATGGAGAGATATTAAGCAGTAAAGTAAAGAGTTTGCTCCATGCATCCAACAGACAAGACAAGAACACGATTTTTGAATGAATTTTTATATTACGGGGCACCTGGGAGGAAACAAGAAGGTGTATCCAGATCTCCTCAATGGGATGGGTTCTTTGTAGTCCTCAGCACTTCAGATCTAAGCTTTCTCTCTCTTGTAGATGTAGAAAACCCAATGTAGAAGGTAGAGCTCAATGGGAGCAACGATGGCAGAAAATGAGACCGAGTGTATAGATCCAGAGTGATCTAGTATGCAACAAAAGGTGAAGAATGATGGGGAAAACCCTCCTATTTATAACAAAATATTGGGTCTTTCTAGATCTTGGTGCATGATTAAAATAATGTTAATCACATCTAGATCCACCTCTATGGAATATTTTATTATTATTTGTTGGAGGGGAAGGGTGTTTGACTTGGGTCAAATCCCTTGATTAGTGAAAAATAAATAAATAAATGATTTATTTATCTTTTTAAGGAAGTGGTTGGGATATAATCAAATAAATAATGATTTATTTGATTAATGGTAGTTGATTTGGTCATATTTAACAAGGAATATTATTAAATAATTATTCCTAGAAAATAATAAGATAACTATGGGTTTATCTCATTAATTTCTTTGTTTTTGGGTTAAACATGACTGGGAATAATAATTAAATTATGGTTTAATTAATTATTCCTTTTGGGGTTTCTTAATTAACATAGTGAAAGCAGTTTTACTTGGGGTAAAACTGGTCTTACATGGTGTACTTGGGTCCATCTAATGATGAAGAGTTAGATGACCGAAAAATGGTGTAACAATATTATCATCCTTAAAATAGTTAGACATGCCCATAGAATTCAAAGGAGAAAATGAGATGCTACAAGAAACACATGGTGTGCTATAGGAAAGACAGGAAAAGCTATAGGAAGAACATAATGCCCAAGGCCTGAAGAAAAAAAGGCACCAATAGAAGGGAATGTATAAATTTTAATACAATTATGTATTGCTCGATTCTCCTAATCTAAAATTTATATGCCATTATTAAATACATAATCCTTCTACTTAAATCTTTGCAGAAATTTAATCGCCAATTGCAAACACATGAAGAAAAATCAATCACACATAACACAAATGTTTTTACCGGGAAAGCATAAAGCTAAAAACCCCGCTATCATATATTATGTATATATCATGGATCATGAAACAATCTCATAAAAAACTCTACTCTAAGAGTTCTCAGTACAATATACAATCGTCTCACATTGTCATACAAAAATTGGCAAATACATGCACCAATTTACTGCCTCCAGATAGCCTGCCTCCACTGCACAATCCCTGATGGTCAAGAACCTCTGAATGATTCATTCTAGCCTTCCTTGACTGCGCAATAATCATAGGCATCTCCAATGTGTGTGTGGTTGCATGAGTGCACCCACTAATGTCGCAATTGATAGTCAAATTGTCCCTTTCACCTATCTCTCAACTGGGTCTCCACTAGATCTGAAATGCATGTAGTTAACAGTAGTAAATCTTCAGTGGCATGTGAGATCACTCCATGTGAATTGATTTAATATTTAATTCACTGATCTCTCACTAGTGTATCTTTAGTTACAACTAGCACAACTGAGATTAACTCACTTAACTGAGTTAAACTACTTTACAACTCACATAACTACACATCCAACTCTATTACAACTTTGTATCACTCAGTTACAATGAAGTCCACTTGCATGTCCCACCAACCAACCTTAGAACTCGAAATTCCTTTATTCAACTGGTTTGCCACATCATTTAACTGAAATCAAGTGCTTCAAGAGAATAGATTATTATTTATTTTCTAATTATTATTAAGAGATAATAATAATTGACATGAATTCTATTTTTAGACATGCAATCCATGAACAAACTTCACACATGCATTCCAAAAATAGACGCCCATCCATAAATATAATTTTCTCAACCATCTATAAATAGAATCTCGCTATAAATAGACTTTGCTCACTATTCTAAAAATAGACATAAACCTAAAAATAACCTGTGTGGGCCCCACCTAGTGTAGGTGCTTAATTTTCACTAGGATCAAGGATGTTGTTTCCAATGCCAATTTCACTTTTTCTTGTTGCAAAATTCAACAATCCCTCTCAACAAGAAAGGAATGTCTTTGCATGTGACATGCAACTCCATGCATTCACCCTGCAACATTTGCATGCACCCTGCAACACTTCTCTAGTGTTTCTCGCACATGCAACACTTCCGAAACTGAATAGCCTCCAAAAAACTGAATCAGTATAATGCATTTGTCATCAAAGTATTTTGACTTCTGCTGGTACCAACTACACTTGTCTTCAGGAACCACTGCGTTGTTGAACTCTGCATCCATGCACTCTACACTTGCTGTCAACTCTGATTCGCGTTCCAGTATCCAACACTGTCACTTTTATTTCATGTCCTTGTGACATCTAACTGCATCAATCCAACTGATCCTGCTACTTCTGTACTTTGGGCTCCTCGTAGTCAGGTTCGATTCATGAGATCCACACCATCTCCATGAATCCTGCCTAGAAATTTCTTCTTGGGATTATTCATGCATGTCACCCCATCTCTCACCTGGTGGTATAGCTGCATGCACTCCCTCTACCCATATGGCTCAAAATTTCTTTGCATGAGTTGTTGCTCCCACTCCATGATCCTCATCTTGTGGCTGCTCCACATCCTGAGGTTCACTCTTACCTGCATGCAAATCCTTCTCCCTCTCAAGTGTCAATTTCATGGCTTTCTCAAAATTCCCAACAATAGGAATCTCAGTAGAAATCCCATCTACATCAATTCTATAGAGATTCTTAACTCTAATCCCAACCTTATTGGCTTGCCCTGTTGTTTTGTGTCGCAGGAAAACTTTTCGTTCACTAAAGACAACATCATAGCCTCTATCCTCTAACATTGCGACTGAGACTAAATTTTTCTTCAAAGCTGGAACATGCATAACATATTTTAAATGAAAGAGTTTACCTGAATCCCTCTGAAAGGTAATGGTACCAATTCCACTCACACTGTATCATCCATCGTCACCCAACTCAATATGCATCTGGAGATATTTCTCCTCCAAGTCACTGAAAAGTTTCTTATCTATCGTCATGTGAAAGGAAGCACAACTATCCAAGTACCACCTCGATCCCAATGCACTTGACACCATGCATGCAATCAATGAGAAGTAAATCTCAAATTTCGAGGCAAGGGCCTCACTAGTTGCAGCTCCAACACCCATATTGTTCTTCTTCTTATGTGGACAATTTGTGGCAATATGTCCATACTCGTGACAGTGAAAACACTTCACTTTGGACATGTGTGCTCCTTGCCATCTTCACCGACCTCAAATTTAGAATGGAATTTATTCCCCTTCCCCTTCTTTTCCTTGGCAACCAAAGCACAATCCTCTTCATCGTCAAGCTTTGATGAAGAGCCATCTCTGGTGTTCTGCCTGAACTCCTCCTGCACTAGATCTGACCATAGTCGTTCCCAATCCAGCAGTTTTTCCTGTCCGTTGACAGAGTCTTCATAACTGTGCCAACCCTTAGGAAGTACCAATAGATCCAAGCTCACCAAATCATCATCAGCAACACTTACTCCAATACTCCCAAGCTCATCCCTACATTGGACAAACTTTTTTAAGTATACCGGAATATTGTCGTTCTTTTCCATCTTGATCTTTTTGAGTTTATCCTTCAGTGCCAATTTCATATGGTCACTTCTGCTTTGGAAAAGATCCGTCAAAGCCTTCCACATAGAATATGGAGTGGATTTCCCATGAAGGCTTGAGACAATTTTGTCTCGTACACCTTCTAATAGAATCCTCCTCGCCCTTGCTACTTTATTTTGCCATGCATCAAGTAATGTAACATTTGTCGAAGTGGGCTTAGGAACATCACTGTCGATGAATTGCTTCAAGCCATTATCTTCAAGCACCACCTCCATTGTGTCCTTATATGAAATTTAGTTCAATATTCCCTCGATTGCATACTCTAGCCGCAAGCCATTGAAAGCCATTTCGATGTTTACTCAACTGTCGCACCAAGGAATTCTTGCAGCAAATTCAAATTGTTTCCACCAACAAAATTAGCTACTGCTTCAATATTGCTATATTATTTGCTCCGATACCATGTAGAAATTTTAATACAATTATGTATTGTTGGATTCTCCTGATCTAACAATTATATGCCACTGTTAAATACATAATCCTTCTACTTAAATCTTTGTAGAAATTTAATCTCCAATTGCAAACACATGAAGAAAAATCAATCACACATAACAGAGATGTTTTTACCGGGAAAGCATAAAGCTAAAAACCCCGCTATCATATATTATGTATATATCATGGATCATGAAACAATCTCATACAAAACTCTACTCCAAGAGTTCTCAGCACAATATACAATCGTCTCACACTGTCATACAAAAATTGGCAAATACATGCGCCAATTTACTACCTCCAGACAACCTGCCTCCATTTCACAATCCCTGATGGTCAAGAACCTCTGAATGATTCATTATAGTCTACCTTGAATACACAATACTCATAGGTATCTCCAATGTGTGTGTTTTTTCATGAGTGCACCCACTAATGTCACAACTGATAGTCAAACTGTCCCTTTCACCTATCTCTCAACTGGGTCTCCACTGGATCTGACATGCATGTAGTTAACAATAGTAAATCTTTAGTGTCATGTGAGATCACTCCATGTGAATTAATTTAATATTTAATTCATTGATCTCTCACTAGTGTATCTTTAGTTACAACTAGTTACAACTAGCACAACTGAGTTTAACTCACTTAACTGAGTTAAACTACTTTACAACTCACATAACTACACATCCAACTCTGTTACAACTTTGTATCACTCAATTACAACGAAGTCCACTTGCATGTCCCACCAACCAACCTTAGAACTTGAAATTCCTTCAGTCAACTTGTTTTCCACATCAGTTAACTGAAATGAAGTGTTTCAAGAGAATAGATTATTATTTATTGTCTAATTATTATTAAGAGATAATAATAATCGACATGCATTCTATTTTTAGACATGCAATCCACGAACATACTTCGTACATGAATTCCAAAAATAGATGCCCATCCATAAATATAATTTTCTCAACCATATATAAATAGACTCATGCTATAAATAGACTTTTCTCACCATTCTAGAAATATACATACACCTAAAAATAGCCTGTGTGGGCCCCACCTAGTGCAGGTGATTAATTTTCACTAGGATCAAGGATGTTGTTTCTAGATGCCAATTTCATTGTTTCTTGTTGCAAACTTCAATAGGGAAGAGCGCCCAAATTGAAGGACAAGAGGTACAGTGGGAGGCACAATTTGTAAGACAACATCCACAAGAAGATGCAACCTCTCCAAATACTTTTCAAAAAGATATCATAGATTTCCAGGAACCTACCCCATAGCCTAGTTTGAGCTCTTACTACAAGTTCATTTAAGGGGGGAGGCTGATCCTTAAGACTCTCTCAATCTATCTCTTTTATGAGCTATCTCAATCTATGCATAGTCAGCAAGGTGGAGGTACATTCATCAAAAAGGAATATTCCTCAAAATATTCCTTTCCAGCGGGCCAATCATGGTTTGAAAAGGGTCACAGTTTTATTCGTGGTATGGTTTGGAGGAACCAATGAGAGGCTACCACGTGGCCAACCCTAAGACTGCCATGTGGCCCTGAAATGGCATTGTAAAATTTTGTTGAGGGTATGCAGGAATCGACCCCCAGACCTCCCACCGAGCACACGCACGCATTACCATCTGAGCCACATGAGTTTCTTAACCCCTAAGGTCACGGATTTTATTTCTGTTTTAATGTATTTGCGTATGGGGGTTGCGAACCACAGGCGGTCCCAACCCACCAGCAGTTCCCCGAAGCAGATTACATGGCAGTAGTTTAATGTCAATAAACTGCGCGGATAAGTGTTAAACCTAATAGGTAACCTGCTAGCGGTTCTACATCGTTTGTGTCACATGGCTACATTTAAATTCCAACCAACTCCATGCGGTCAGCGTTAAACCCGCCAACATTACCACAACTCAACTCTTCAACTACAATTTAAACAAGAGTTCCGCCCGACGGTTGTAACCCAAGGTTTGGGGATGCATGTGCCCAAAAACAAACATTTATTGCAGTGGTCAAGTCGGTGGACAGTTAGATGGCACGCCATTTTTGGTGGCCTATTCCTATTTTAACTCTAGTTAGGTGGAGTTCTCCACTTTTAGTGGAGCTTACCTAGGTGAAACTGGGAAAAAGTGTAGGAGGCCCAATTTTCGACCATTATGAGTGAATGAAGAGTCATTTTTTACTAATTGGAGCATTTTGGAGTCATTGGTGCAGAGAAGACAACCATTAGAGCAATGTAACTACATGTAATAGAAAAATTTTGAACATAATGAAAGATGGACAAACCATTGGGATTTGGACCAATAAATGTAGCCCAGGAGGGGTGAACTGCTTCATCATGCTTGATGTGTAAATTTCATGTGGTGACTTATTTCTCTATTTTACACTATTTTCACTGTTATTTAAGCTAATTTATGCTTCTAATTCACTAAAAATCATTTACAATTCATGGAAAAACACCTTAAACCTCATGAAAACTAATGAACTGATTATGCACATGTTTTTAAACTGAAAAGACACTTAGCACAAAAAAACTAATATATTCATTTCAAATCAGGTTGGTATCAGAGCGAGAGTTTATTCTATGGCGTTGTTTAGTACAAATAATTTTTTAACTATTTTCAAGTTTTAGATGCTTACAAGGCTCAAGCTCAAGAGAGGGGAAGGAAAATTGGTGGAAGCAGAAGGGTCTCAAAATGAGCTAAAGCAAAGGAGAGCAAGGTTGCCACAATCTTCACCACCTAGTTCACCTCCTAAAGAAGCAAAAGTTCAATTAAGCATGCCTCGTGAGAAAGGAGAAATTCATGAAGAAGTTGACCCTAAGGAGGAAGAAAGAGTGTCCAGGAAAGCATTCCTTGACATGACTGAGATGGTTAGAATTATTTATCAAGAAAGAAATGAGAGACTAGAAGGAGAAGGATCTAAACTTCTAAAGGAAGGACAAGGATCTTCAGGAGGTCATCATGATGAAGATAAGTCAAAGAAGGGTAATGGAGGAAATGGAGGCAATGGAGAGCCATCATCCTCACCCTCGTCATCATCATCCTATACTTCTTCTTCAGTACATCAGCCACACAAGTCCAAGAGAACTGGTAAAATTCGTTTTTTAAAACTTGATGTTAAGTTCAAATTTCCAATGTTTAATAGTGAAGTAAATGCATAAAAGGTAGATAATCGGATTAGACAATTGGAGGAATATTTGAGAATACAGAACCTTCAAGATGATGATACAAAAATTGAATTACCTTCATTGAGAAAGGAAGGTGCAACACTTGTTTGGTGGGAAGCCAAGACAAAGGAGGAAATCAAAAAGCATGGTAAGATTACTCTATGATGGTCAGATTTCATTACTGCTATTAAAAAAAAATTATCCATTAGCTCATATGCAGAAAGCCATCATGAACTAGCAGAACTTTAGGCAATTAAAGGGACAAAATGTGCAAGAATACACCCAAGAATTTAGGATAACAACTCTTTTATTAGGGGTGAATTTGAAAAGCCAAGATAATTTTATCAAGTACATAGGAGGCTTACATAGCTACCTAAAGCATAATATTCTCATGTTTAACCCCACCAGTCTAGATGAAGTATGTGTTCAGGCCGCACATCTAGAAACTAGGGGGAAGAAAATTTTTGAAGAGGGTAGAAAGAAACCTTTTAAGGGTAAAGCCAAGGAAAATACCTCAAAAGGTAAAAAAAAAAATAATGCATCTATTAAGAAAGAGGGAGAAAAAGTGGTTTTTAAACATTGTTCAAAAGAAAGCCATGATGAAACTCATTGTTGGAAATTACATCCTCAATTGAAACCAAAGAAACCTAATAACAAAGGGAAACAAAAAACTGTTGCTACAACTCAACATGATTTAGGATCTGATTCAGGTGATGAATCTAAAATTACATCCATGGGATTGAAGAACATGAAGGGAAAAAAAATTGAAACTAAATCCAGTACCAGTACATCAAACTGTCACATAAACACTCCAAATGAAGAAGAAAGAATAGAACTGTTTCAAGTGAGGGTCATATCCAAGCATACCAAGATTGACACATTGTTTGATAGTGGGTCACAAGAAAGATTAATCTCTAAATATTTGGTCAAGAAACTTAACCTTGAGACCATATCCATTGGGTTGGATTTGTAAGCATGCAAATCTACAGGCTTCAAAGAAATGTATATTGAAGTTTTCAATCACTACAAGCTTTGTTGACATAGTTGAATTAGATGTGGCTCCACTTGATATAACTAGTATTGTATTAGGGAGTCCTTACTTGTATGACAGGAAAACGATCTTGTATCTCCATGAGAAAAAGTATTATTTATTCAAATATGGCAAGGATTTCATTTCTAGATCACATCGCAAGAAGACAAACATTTCTATGGTAAATGTTGGACAGGTAAAGAGGCTGGTAAATTCAAGTACGAATTTTGTTCTTCTTATGATTAAGCCTAAAATTGATATTAATCATGAATATTTTGATGGATGTGATCCTAAGTTGAAATCAGATTTATATGATGTGGTTAATGGACATCATGATATGTTTTAGGAGCCAACATAATTGCCTCCAAAAATGGAAATTAAACATGACATTCAGTTGTTGTAGGATTTTCCTCTTCCAAACATCGATATGTATCACATGTAGATAATGGAGAATGTTGAAATAAAGAGGAAAAACAAAGAGGTGTTGGATAAAGGAATCATAATTCCAAGCACCTCGCCATGCAGTTCACTAATAGTCTTGATACCAAAGAAAGATGGGACTTGGCGTATGTGTGTATATTTTTGAGCTTTGAACAAGATTACGGTAAAAAATCGTTACTCATTCCCAAGAATAGATGATTTTCTTAATCGGTTGAAAGAAGAAATTTTTTTCACTAAGTTATATTTATGAAGTGGATATCATCAAGTAATAATTTCATAAAATGATATATGGAAAACTGCATTCGAAACTAAACAAGGACTCTTTGAGTGGCTAGTTATGCCTTTTGGTTTGTGTAATGCACCGAAAACTTTCGTGCGAGTTATGGATAGTTTTTTGTGTCCATTCCTTGATGAATTTTTTATTGTGTACTTAGATGACATTTTAATTTTCAGCAAAACAAGAGAAGATCATGTCTTTCATGTGAATAGAGTGCTTGATATTTTGAAGAAAGATAAATTGTTTCTTAAGATGTCAAAGTGTGAGTTTGGAAATACTTCTTTGGTCTATTTGGGACATATTGTAGGAGGGGGAGAATTGAGGATTGATCCTTCTAAAGTGGAATCCATTGTGAATTGTCCCACACCCAAAACAGTTATCGAGGTAAGAAGTTTCTTAGGTGAAACTCAATATTGGAGGAAGTTTATTGCTAAATTTTGTTTCATCGCAACTCCTATGCATGCAATGACAAGTGTGAAGAAAGGCTTCCAATGGGGAGGCAAAAAATAGCAAACTTTCGAAGCTTTAAAAGACAAGATCAGTTCAGCTCCAGTCCTTGCATTATCAACTTTGAGACAACCATTCGAGATACAAACTGATGCTAGTGATTGTGCCATGGGCGTAGTTATTTTTTAGCATGGTAAGCCTATCGCCTTTCATTCAGAAAATTTTAATGGTGTTGGGACTAATTATCCTACATATGACAAAGAACTATATTTTTTGGTACAAAGTGTCAAGAAGTGGAAACACTGCTTTATGGGTAAATATATTGTTGTGCATACCAATCACCAACCATTACAGTACTTGCAGTCACAAACAAAATTGCAGCAATCAAGACATTTCAGGTGGATGGGATTTCGTCAACAATTTCACTTGGTTTTAAGGTACAAGAAAGGTATTTTCAATAAAGTTGTAGATATGCTTTCAAGACCAATCATTAGTGCGTCTAATTTACTCAAAAATGATTATGTTGTACATGAGAGTTACATAGAACAATATGCACATGACATTGACTTTCAACATGTGTATGCTAGTTTGAGTGAAGGGAATCAAGTTGAAGAAAAATATTATCTCATGCATAACAAATTTCTATTTCATTTTGGAAAGCTATGTATTCCACATGGAGAGAGGCTAAGTGTCATGAGAAAAGCTCATTCTTCTCTTATTGTTGGACACTTTGGGGTAATCAAAATAGTGTCACATCTACAGAGGTATTGTTATTGGCCTCACATGATAGATAGTGTGTCACGTTTGATAAGAGGTTGTTCTATGTGTGCAACAAGTAAGCCTAGTAATAGGAAGCTTGGATTGTACACGCCACTACTGGTACCATCAAGGCCATGGGAGAATGTCTCCATGGACTTTGTTAGAGGTCTACCTATGTCAAAAAAGAAACATGATTATCTTTATGTAGTTGTGGATAGATTCAGTAAAATGTGTATACTTATGCCATGTAAGAAAACCATTATTGCTGAACAAACAACTGAACTTTATTTTCAAAATATTTGGGTTCATTTTGGATTGCCAAATTCTATTGTTAGTGACAAGGATTCCAGGTTCATTGGGAATTTTTAGTCAAATCTATGGAGAATGATGGACACAAAGTTGAAAAAGAGTACCGCTTTTCATCCACAAATAGATGGACAAATTGAGGTGGTGAACAAAACAATTGTGCATCTATTGAGAGGATATTGCAACAAACATCCTAAGTTGTGGGATGAAAAACTACATTATATTCACCACGCTTACAACCAAGCAAAGCAATCTTCAACACAAACCTCACCTTTTGAAGTATGCTTTGGGTATTTTCTAAAATCGTCATTAGAATTCATCTTTGGGAAGTATGCTGAAATTGATGGCCATAGTGACATTGATAAGGCTCGAAATTTCATTGAGCAAATTCATATTATACATCAGCAAGTTCAATAACAGCTTGAGAAAAGTCAAAGAAAATACAAAGAGAGGCATGAAAAACACCGGGTTGATCACAAGTTTCAAGAGGGAGATGAGGTATGGTTGCACATTAGAAAAGAAAGGATGCAAGGGGAAGGTAAAAAGCTCAAACCCATTCACTATGGTCCTTTCAAGATCATAAAGAAAGTTGGTAATAATGCATTCCAACTTGACTTGCCTTCTTACATGAAAATGTATTTAGTTGTTAATGTTGAAAACTTACGCTTGTATGAGCCACCTTTGATCGATGATCAAGGAAGTGATGTTCAACTACCTTCTATTGAATATTTCTCGCTATAATTTTTGGATGAGCTCAAAGAAGATACAATTCTTGACAGGAGGACAAGAGCATCCAAGAGGGGAAGTGTTAACTACCTTCGAGTTTGGATCAAAGGCACTAAACTAAGAAAGGAAAAATGGATGGAGGTTGGAAAGGTGAGGGATTTGTACCCTCATCTATTGAATAGGTAATCAACTCTTTTGGGGTCCAAAAGCTTCCCAATGGGGACGAATGATCAAGAGTTCATAAATTTTTCTCAAAATTAAAAATTACAGGATTGGTTTGACACCATGATGGTTGCGTAGATCTCATCTTTATGATTCCAGCACCATGAACGATTTGAAAAACCGATGTCGTATGAGGAATATATCATGTTCTGATCGAAATGCTAAACAAGTGAATTTTCGACCGACCAGATTTGACTGGGATGCACAGTCAACAAGGTGGAGGTATAGTCAACAAGAATATTTATTTCCATCGGGCCAATCAAGGTTTGACAAGTTTCATAGTTTTATTCATGGTATGGTTTGGAGGAACCAATCAGAGGCTACCACATGGCTAGCCCTGAGGCCGCCACGTGGCCCTGAAATGGCATTGTAATTTTTTTTTGAGGGTTCACAATAATCGACCCCCAAACCTCCCGCCGGGCATGTGCACGCATTACCATCTGAGCTACATGATTTTATTAACCCCTAAGTGCATAGGTTGTATTTATGATTTAATGTATTTGCCTATGGGGGTTGGGAACCGTCGGCGGTCCCAAATCACCAACAGCTCCCAAAGCAGATCACATGGCAGCAGCTAAATGTCAACAAACTGTGTGGACAAGTGTTAAACACGACAGCTAACCTTCCAGTGGTTCCACATTGTTTGTGTCACATGAATACATTTAAATGCCAACCAACTCCGTGTGGTCAACGTTAAACCCGTCAGCATTACCACAATTTAACTCTTCAACTACAGTTTAAACAAGAGTTCTGCCCGACGGTTGTAACCCGTGGTTTGGGGGTGCATGTGCCCAATTGAAAACATTTATTTTTGTGGTCAAGTCGGTGGACAGTTAGCGGGTGCACCATTTTTGGTGGCCTATGCCTATTTTAACTCCAGTTAAGTGGAGTTCTCCACTTTTAGTGGAGATTTCCTAGGTGAATCTGGGAAAAAGTTTAGGAGGCCCAATTTTCGACCATTTTGAGTGAATGAAGAGTCATTTTTGACTAATTGGAGCATTCTGGAGCCATTGGTGCAAAGAAAACATCCATTAGAGCACTGTAACTACATGTAATAGCAAAATTTTGAGCATAATGAAAGATGGACAAGCCATTGGGAGCTGGACTAACAGAATTAGGCTAGGAGGGGTGAACTGATTCATCATGCCTGCTGTGTAAATTTCATGTGGTGACTTATTTCTCTGTTTTACACTATTTTTCAATGTTATTTAAGCTAATTTTATGCTTCTAATTCACTAAAAATAATTTACAATTCATGGAAAAACACCTTAAACCTCATGAAAACTAATGAACTGATCTTGCACATGTTTTTAAACTGAAAATACACTTAGCACAACAAAAATAATACAGTCATTTAAGATCAATCATTAATATGTTTTAGATTAGAGGTTAGATTTATGATTTAGGTGAATGAGTAGCTTAAGTTAAATTCAACTCATCTTTTCCATTGTTTTACATGATAAGTTGTTAATGATCAATGCATGAGTGAATGTATTGGTTGTATCTTGGGATACAACATCAGATAAGGATCCCCTTTTGAGCACTATCACTTTGGACTTCAACCCTCCTTTAGTTTCCTTCCATTACCCATAACCCTATTTTGAAGAATATCTTCATAACCACTGAGAGTAACCTTCTTGGTGCAAGAAAATACTTCTGAAGGTTCTAAGCTTGGCCAAAGGAGTTGATCATCCCCCATCCTCTTATATCCACCATTCCTTCACCTTTCATGTCCTCCATTCCACCATTCCTAGCCTTGAAACCCTCTCGATCTGTTTCTTGTAGCATTACAAGACTTCTTGTAGCAAAAAGAAGGATCCTGTAACATCTTCCTATAGCAGCATTGGGAGACACCTCCTTCACTCCAAAATCAATTCTCCATCTCACCTGAAATTAGTGTGAGCCTTAGTGTACCCCTAGCTCCGAATTCTTGGTTCAAGGACACCCTTGGGTCACCCAAACTCCTTCTCTTGCTGCAAAACATAGTAAATTGAGTGTGATTATTCCATCATAGAATACATCATTAGCACACTAGCTAGCATGCAGTTAATAGAAGTCAATTTATCATAGATGCAGTGTGTTTGTGTGTGTGAAAGTATATTAGGTCCATTTTTTCAAGTTAATTGAGTAGTCTAGAGAATGAATGCAATCTAGTGTAATTTCCCTTCTTGTAATTAGATTAAGTGCTAGTCTTGTCCATTGAAAAATAAAACATTAAGTAGATGAATGGGTACAATCTAGTATAGTTTCTTTTCTTGTAAACAAAGTAGTGTTAATGGTTTACTTCCAGTATTGAGTTGCAATTAGAAGTGTGACAAAATTTCTCCCTTATAATAGCAATAAATCCCAACAACTCATAGTAGAATTAATATGAGGATGGCATGGGTAGATCTCATCTGTTGTGCATATAACAATGACACCTCCAATTTTGTATGAAAATCAGGTTGATAAGTAAATTTGAGTAGCCTCTGGGAGTTGAAACACTCTTGGTGCAATACCATGGCTCACCACCTTGGTTTTATCAACTTTGGCATAAAGGACGCTCTGATAACCTGAAAAGGCTCCAACTTACCCTAGCACCACTTTGTTGGCCTAAATTGTTCTCAGGCTCCAACTTGAAGGAGACTCTAATCTCCACCTTGCACCACCTTGCCACCCTAAAATTTAAGGATAAAATAATAAGGTAGATCACATTGTTCATGTTGATTAGGCATTGCACTACACTTCATAGCCACTACTTAATAACCAATTTTTCTTAGCACATGAAGTGGTTAAACCCTATTATCAATTTTCATACATCACACATTCTGTACAACACGCCTTATACATGCAAAACCTAGCCATATATGCTCAATAATATATCAATATGTGAATTGTTGTAGTGTTATACATCCATAAATAATAAAAAAAATACATACTTTCTATGGTCACCCAACAACTCATCAAAACATGCTTACTTCCAAACCCTAGATAAAAAATAATCTTCCAAATACATCACAACTATGACTAAAGCATAATAATTTGTAAATTCCACAACATTTCACTGTCGAAACTCTGATTGAACAATATAGTAATTTATGCTCTCTCCTCAATAACCAAGAAAACCCTAACATGAAGTTACAATACTAAAGACAATGAGCCTCATGATCAACATTCAGTAGTACATACTTTCTTCAATCACTAGTTTTTTCCAATGACAATTTAAAAATACATTAACTTCTTAAAAATGTAATTTATTATTCTCAACATGTAAAATATTAACAACAATATGCATGCATCGAATATGCAATGGTGTGCCAAAATCTGCCAAACTCCTACACTTCTCTGTGTATACTTATTTAGGCCTTCTATTTAACTCTAACTTAACCATGAATTGAAAATTTTATAAAACT
This sequence comes from Pinus albicaulis, assembly GCA_034641835.2. NCBI lineage: Eukaryota > Viridiplantae > Streptophyta > Pinopsida > Pinales > Pinaceae > Pinus > Pinus albicaulis. The sequence continues at coordinate 1,159,688,128 of CM076572.1, read as the reverse complement.
TTCCATGTACTTCAATTTATTGATCTGGAGTGTACCTTTTGTTCCACTGATATGCTTCAAACTTTGCTAAGTTTTTAGGCCTAAGGATGACCCCTTGTGTCACTAATTTAGATATTTCTCTTTTCTTCCTTTTCTTTTTTTTTCAGAGGACAAGCTTCATCTTTTCTACTTCAACAAGTGTTTCTCCTTAACCACAACTTCAACCTTGCCTCTATCTCAGACTTCTTAGTGAACTCGAACCAATTTTGTTCTTGTATATCAATTTCAAATTTAATCTTGGACAAGGCTTAATTATTCGTATAAAGAGAGGCCTCAAAATGTCTTCAAAAGATCAATTACGGAACAATATTGGATAAATAATAATAATATGATTTAAAAGGGAAATTCATTCAAAATTCAACCCCTCAATCAGATTGTAAAGAAAAATAAATCTTTTCACCATTCAACCTTCAGAAATAGTAGTCTGCAAAATACCTTAGGAAGACATAGTTTGTTCTTACACTATGTTTTAGATTCTGTATTGAGAATGCATCAAAACAAGCCTTAGTAGTTTCTTGATATTTAGACACTATTTTCCTAAAATAATGTAGAAATTATGTTGTAGATTTACAATTTATCATGAATTTTTCACCAAAATCACATGACACAAACCTACTCTACTATTATGCAGACATTATTTCACAAATTAGAAAAAAAATTTCATACATGCATGAAGAAATAAAACTCATAGAACAAGTATTTTTATCTGGGGAAATAAATATACTAAAAATTCCAATGCCTCTTGTACTAATAAGATGAAATAGAGATGTATTACAATTTATTTTCTCAACTGAGCTCACCATGGAAGTGCACAACCTATCTCTCTGCTCACTGAAGGCCTCTGACCCATACTTACTCTATTTTTTTCCTTAGATTGAGATCCTATTTCCTTTCATTGTTCCTTGAGGAATTAGGCCCCTATTATTTAGGAAATTCCTCAAATTTATTGTGCAATTCCTTTAGGTTGATAATCTGATTGCATGCAACACCTATACACTTACTAGTCTCCAACTGATGTTACACTGCCTTGGAATCTCCATCTCAACTGGGTAACTTGAATTCTCTGCATGCACTAGTAGTGTGTGTGTGTGAAAGTAGATTAGCTCCCTTTTTTCAATTTAATTGAGTATTCTAGAGAATGAATGCAATCTAGTTTAATTTCCCTTCTTGTAATTAGATTAAGTGCTAGTCTTTTCCATTACAAAAGTAGACATTAAGTAGATGAATGGGTAAAATCTAGTATAGTTTCTTTTCTTTTAAACAAATTAGTGTTCATGGTTTAATTCCAATATTGAGTTGCAATTAAAAGTGTGACAAAATTTCTCCCTTAGAATAGAAATAATTCCCAACACCTCATAATAGAACTAAGATGAGGATGGAATGAGTAGAGCTCATCTGTTGTGCATATAGCATTTTCACCTCAAAGTTTTTATGAACCTCGGGTTCATAAGAAAAGTTGGGTATCCTCTAGGAGTTGTATCACTCTTGGTACCGTTATCACTCCATCGGATCTCTAAGGCTGAGAAAGAGTCCAAACAGAGGTAACCACTGACCAATATTTTAGCTTGGTAGCTAGCCCTACCAAACCTGAAAGGGCTCTCTCCACAATTTCACATCCAAGAGGGTTGGATGAATTAGGGTTTTAGGCTAGGTATGAGTACAAGGGTTTATTTGTTTGAATTGGTTTGTTGGATGGGTGAATTAGGTCAAAGAGGCTAGGTCAGGGAAAATAAGATTAGGATTGCAGTCGATTCAATGGGGCAAGGTAAGTAGGAAGGCCAACACTTTAGGGTTTCAGGGTGAGATGGTTCAGAATGATGAGGATCTAGAAAGAACAAAGAAAATCATGTATTCATTCTTTCTAAACTGAATAAAATGAACAAATTATGAATATTTTCGCAAAACAAAGCATGAGAGATGTATTTTTCTTATAAACTTGAAAAATAGCATATAATAGATATGAAATGGATAATGAAGACAAAAAATTCATACATATGCAACATAAGAAGAAACTATGCTAAATTTCCATACCACAGGTATCCCAAAGAAATAGTTGCAACTCTTTCATTAATTTCTTTCCAAATACTGATTACACTAGAGTCTCTGATCAATGCAACAACGTCAAACTGTGAAATGAGTAAAAAAGTACAAGATATAGACCTCAAAACAACTTCTCCCATCCTCAGGGGTTGAATCCATGAGTGGAGGAGTAGTTCCACAAAAAACTGAACTAATACTTAGAGTGTAGGGAGGTCAAAATGACTCATCCCTCACTTTTTGGAAACTGATTCATTACATCTCATCAAAAGTTTTCACCTAATGTATTTACCCTAGGTAATTGTAAAACCATAAAAATTACATTTACATCATTGAATTACATTAGTAAAAACACCATTTTCCAAGGTGAAAAATAAATAACTGAGAAAATTTGGAAATATTAGAGAACTCAGAAAATTTGTCAAAAGCGCAACGCGAAGGTAAAAAGGGCAGCGCCAACTTCAACTCAACTTTTGAGGGGGTTCCAAGTGTCCAAATTAAGCTTGGGATATCTCTTGGAAATCATGTATTGTCTAATATACAAATCTATGATTATTTTCTAAAATGGTTTTGATTTGACACTCCAAAACTTGATTCTCCCGAGACTAGTCAAAAGCGCAGCGCAAGGCTCCAAAACAGGGAGTAAATGTGATTTTTTGGGTGTTTTTTGACTTTTTGACTGCTTTGCTAACCCAAAAAAGTTTTGTAAAGTTGTTTTCCTAGTTTTATTTGGCCTTCTGAATCTAATTTTGATTTAATTTTTGCCATTGGAGGTCCCTAGAAAAATTGCAACGCCTAGGGAGCTGTGCTTTTGGCAGTGTGACTGTGCAAAACTGCCAAAAATGCAAAAATTTCCAAATTTTTCCAAAATTGCTCAAATTTATTCAAAATTTCTTATGTGGGAGGCCTATGAGGTATGTTAGGAAATGAGTGATGCCTTAGCAAGGATACCAAGATTTTCCCCTTCATTTTTCTTGGTTAGGGTTTCAAGTCTTGATTTGGTCATTTGGAGCTTTGACCTTGCAATCTCATTTCTTTTCCAGTAGTGTTTGGCCATATTCCTTTTTAAATCATTTTCCTTATTTTCATTCTCCAATAGCTTCTAAATATTCTCATTGGCCCTGTCAAGCCAATTCTCTCGGTTTGAATTGACCACGATGGAAAACTTCTCATTTAAAATGAGCTCATTGGCAAGTTCAACCTCCTTTCGACTCTAGTTTTAGAGCTCTTTTCAGCCCTCTAGTCCCAGGTCTCCTTTTTGGCACTTGTTCTTCTTCTTCATTTGTTTCACGATACCTCTCATAGGCCTCATCAATCAAAGCCTTTTCCTTGTTTTCTTCTCTTTTTTCCTTGAGAAGTTGCATCTCCAGGATTGCATGTTTGGTTTTGAGTTGTTGATTTTCCTACTCATAGTATGAAATCACAAAATTAGATCTCTCTAAGTTGGTCCAAATCTTCCTGATTTGGGCATCCTTCTCCTTCATAATAAAATTGGAGGCCTCATAATCATGCTGCTCACCCAATTCAACAAGGTCAAAATCTGTTTCCTCATCATGAGGATCCTCATCCTCATCGAATTCTGTCATGTTTTTTTACCCTTCTGTACCTGCTCTGTTGGTGAAGAAGGCAGGGCCCCTCCCACAATATGTGGGGAAAAAACCTGCCTATTCCCTCCCTGATATGTCTTTGCCAATATGCCCATTTCAACCCTCTTAGGTTTGCTGACCATAGCTCTGCTTGGTGACCCAATATGACCATCAAATGGTGATGATGGTGGTGGTGGTGATGAAATAGGTGAAGTGGACTGAGGTGGAGGCATATATGTCACAAGATGAGATGAAGAATGCATATCTTCAGCATGTGGAGCTTGTGGAGTAGTGAAGATCTCATTGGAAATGAAGCTGTCCCATGAGATGTTCAATTGGTCAAGGTGTTGGAGTACAATGATTTTGATCAATGAGTGGTGGAATATGTTGTTCATCTGCTGGTCATAGTTTCTCTTTTATACAATGAATGCCATTTTTTCTATGATCCTGAATAGATAGTATGGGATATTGAGAAATATTACTCTTGTGAAGTTCATAAGAAGTCTAATATGGCATGTATAGAGCCTAGAGAACCTTCCTTCACAAGAGAAGTACTTCATGATGATTTTCATCCTGGGGGCATACATATCGAGAAGGTAGCTGAAATGGAAGACCCTCTTCCTCTCATTTCTGTTTCTTAGTTTGATGAAAGGTTCATAATAATGATCCCCCAAATATTTGTATTTAAACAACTTCTCACCCATGTTTGGAATCCTTGTGGTAGCAGAAATTATATATGTAGATACAGTGAAGGTCACACCTGCAAGGGTCACCTGATTGTCTTTGAGGTTTGAGATGAAGAATCTACTCAACATAGGATGATGTTGGACCCTCTAAATCATGTTGCAAAAATATAGGCAACCTACATACTAAAAAAAAATGATAGTCATAGGACAGGCCATCAGTTCATTTTTGTTGGTGGGCTCCAGCCTTAGGATTCTTCCTCATTTGTGAGGCCTTCTATGTTCTCTATCCTGCTCTTCTTGTATGTCCTCCTCTTCCATATAGTCTCTGTCTTCCTCCATAGTGTTTGGTGGCCAAGAAACCCTAGGTATGAGGTGGATGGGAATGGGGAGTGGGGATAGGTCTAGGGAATAGGGATAAGTCTAAGAAAATTTAGGGAGATGGGGGAAGGGGTTATGGATCTTCGGCAGGTGATAGGAGTTTGAAATGTCAAGGGAGTTGGAAATGATAATTAAATTACAGGTTTGAGGAAGTGGCTGCCTAGGAAATTTAGAAGCCTAGGACTTAGGGTTTTAGGGGAAAGGGATAGGTTTAATAATATAATGTAGGAAGGAATTTCTAGGTTAAAGGGCATTAAATTCAGAATGAGGAATTGAAACTAGGGTTTTCAAGTAGACAAAATGCTAATTTTTTCATGAAGAAAAACACCATTAAAATGATATTTAGGGAAGCAAGGAGGGGATAAATTTGTGTTACTTAATTGATTTAGGATGAAACAAGCATTTTTTGTAGTTTTTGAGAGATTTGGAGGTGATTTTATGCTTCTTGGGAAAGCTAGGAAAAAGCACAACGCCTTGCCCAGAAGTGCAACTCCCGTGGAGAAAATCATAGCGCTGCAAGTTGAAAGCGCAATGCCACCCTCCAGAAGTGCAACGCCACCAAATTGTGAAGAATTTGACCCTGAAATCGATTTTTCCAGCTAAGGGTGTGCAAGCTCGAATTTTGGGAGTGCAAATGAGTTTAATTTTTATGTCTTGGTGGTCTTTATACTTCATGAATTTGATGTTTTGGGCCTTGGGACCCACTTTCTCCTTTCTTCACTTCACTTTACACTTTGAAACTATCCCATTTTCATTTGACCTTTTCCTTGACAAATCTATCATTTAGTGACTTTGAGAACTCTTTGAATTGGACATTTTGATGCTTTGGCATGTTGGAACTCTGAGTTAGCATCTTGGGAATCATGTTATTATTACATTTTGAATGACATAAAATTACATAATGAAAATTAAAAATTACATCTTAAAACCAAAATTACATGCTAAAACAAGAATTTATTTTTACAAATAATCTTCATATGGTGAAGAGATGTTATTTGATCACCCTTTACTTGCTGGTCTTATGCAATGGAAATGAAATTTTATTGGACCTTGAAAAACCCTAAAAACCTAATGATAACCTTGATTGAACCTAAAAGACCTAATGAGACCTTGAAAGACTAGACTTCATGATGCCATGACTTATGTGATGGCATGATGATATTAACTTTATGGATGATGTACAGTCAGAAAGGTATGAAAGTATGCCAGCAAGTAATCAAATTTAAGGAAGAGTGATGTTTTTGGACTAGGGCTACCATCAATGACTAAATTTTTTAAATGCAAACCTAGTGGAATGATATAAATTTCTGAATGAGACCCTAATATGATATGAAAAGAGGATTTTTGACCATTAATGGAAGGATGGAAATACTAACACTAACAGGTACAATACCAGGGTTCACCACCTTAGTTTAATCAAAACTGACGTAAAGGATGCTCCAGCAAACTGCAAAGGCTCCAACCTGCCCTAACACCATTTTTCCACCCTAAAGTGTTCTCAGGATCCAACCTGAACGACACTTTAATCTCCACCTTGCACCACCCTACCACCCTAAAATTAAAGGATAAAATAATAAGGTAGGTCACATTGTTCATGTTGATCAGCCACTGCACTACACTTCATACCCACTATTTAATAACCAAGCCTTCTTAACACATCAAGTTGTTAAACCCTATTAGCAATATGCATACATCACAAATTTTATACAACACACCTTATACATGCAAACCCTAGCCATATCTGCTCAAAAATATATCAAAATGTGATTTGTGGCAGTGTTATACATCCATCAAGAATAAAAAAAATAGATACGTTTTATAGTCACCCAAAAACTCAGTAAAACATAATTTCTTCCAAACCCTAGCTCAACAAAAAGTCTTCCAAACACATCACAACTGTGAATAAAGCACAATAATTTGTAAATTACACAACATTTCACTGTCAAAACTCTAATTAAACAATATAGTAATTTATGCTCTCTTCTCAATAACTAGGAAAACCCTAACATGAAGTTATTGTATCAAAGACAATGAGCCTCATGATCAAGATTTAGTAGTACATACCTGCTTCAATCATTGGATTTTTTCAACAACTCTCAACTGGGCACTGCTGCTCCTTAACTACTCAGCAACTTCAGCCCACTATGGTATTCCTGCGTTGCATCAATGAAGAACAACATAGGGCGCCAAGGGCTTCCACCTATCACTACAAGATGTCCATCTCGTTGGGTATGTGTTATATTATTTCCATGACTAGTCGCACACACGCCGGGGAGTGGGGTCACAAGGGGGGCGACACTCCCCCATGTACGCTACACCGGGCGCAGCGAGGGAGGGTCACTGGGAGGATGACAGTCCCCCCTGTCCAGGGGTTCACAGGGGGCGGGCAGTCCCCTACGCGGAGTCTAGGGTATCACCCCAGGAAAATTATTTTTTCCTTATTTTTCTGTGGGCAGACCTGCCTATAGTTTTGTGCATGGTTTTGCACATGGTTTTTGGCCCCTGGTATTTCATAGATCTGATCAAGGGAACTACGATTATGTTCTAATATAGGGTTAATGGATTGGGGTTTTATGAATGCTTCGACATGTATATATATGTGTTGTAACACTAAAAATAATATAATGAAAAATCAAGCTGGTAGTCCCGATTTGGGATCCAGGGGACAATATCTATTTTATTCTCTCGTTATTGTTCATTTTATGTCTTTAAGAATTTTTTTGCAGACAATTTCTGTACAGGGTTGAAACCTACATTTGGTATTAGAGTTGTTTCGGCTTCAAGGGGACACCTTCGCTGCTGAGGGGTTTTTTGCTCAGGCCTATGGTAGACCCTGTTCAATGGGAGATCTATGGGATCGATTCTTGTGGTGAAAGAATATGGCAAGCAATGGAAAGATATAGATCGAGAAATTTAAGGATCTGTGAAGCTCAAGATGAAGGATCTGTTGGTGGATCACGGTAGATCCAGGTACTAACCCAACTAAAATGTCAGATGAAGACTGGGAGAAGTTGGATCGAGAGACAAAGAGAAAAATAAGGTTGTGTATCTCAAATTCAGTATTGTTGAATGTATATGGGGAATCTACGATGAAGAATTTTTGGGTCAAGTCAGGGACTTTGTACTAATCTATGTCTCTCGTGAATAAATTTCTCCTATGGAAAAAATTGTATAACTTGAGTGTTGGCTTCGGGGGTCCTGACCTAGGTTCAGAGTTAAGGTTTGCAAACAAACCCCTATACTACTAGCCCTTTTGGCAATGGCCTGCTTTCGCAGGCCAAGGTATCACCCGAAGTAGTATGGGTGGGTGCTGGAACCAGGTTTCTACACCCTAGGAGAGAGTAGGTAATTAAGGTAGATCTTGTTGAGTTCTATCGGGTTTGCGTAGAAACAAGCCTATTATTGAGCCTTTAACAATATAATCAACATGTAACCATAAACGAAGCTACTATTATTAACAGATCTGATCAACACATTCGCATCCACGTGCGCATCAGCAATTATCACCACAAAACATTACAATCACGGCTAATTAAAATAACACAGAGGCACTCCAGTAATAAACACAACTAGTTTAGATAGCATGAAGATACTTCAATAGATTCCGTATTAATATCAAAAAACCCAGTTACAAACCCAAGTCACATCCCGCGCACACAGCGAGCGGGGTCCACACATAGCAGGACTGAGGATCTCCACGGACACAGCCAATAGGAGTCCTTACTCAAAACAACCCAAAAAAATCTCAACAATTCGTACGTAGCATCAATCTTACTTACTTCTTACTTTCTAAACCCAACTATATATCTATTTATATCTTCATAGCCTTTGCTATCCTATGGTCCGCAAACCGCGGTTTGCGGACTCTAGGTCTACCCTTTGACCCATTACAAAACATTGGGGGCTTTGACCCACCCCAAAGCCCCTACACCAGACCAATTACTACAAAATTATATAAAAAGCACAACTTAGGGAACACCATTCCAACATTGAGGATGAAGGATGGAGACTCGGTGACAAAGCATCTGAACGCCTTCAATACTGTGGTAATTCAGTTTTCATTTGTTGATATTAAAATCTCAGATGAAGATAAGTGCATTAGTTTTTTGTGTTCTCTACCAGATTTATGGGATATTCTGGTTATTGCAATACTTCAGTGTGAATTCTAATCGTAAACGTACGAAAAAATATCACTTTAGTTGTGCATAACAAACAACCCTAACATCAAAGATGGCTATCAATTTCCTTAGATCCATAGTTAGTTGACCAAGATAAATGCTACAAAATCCAGATCTATGCAGTTAAAGACATTAAACAACAAATAAAAGTAAGAGTTGATCCACGAAGCCAATAGACATGACAAGAATATTTTTAAATAATTTTTTATTTATGACACCTGGGAAGGGAACATAGAAAGAAGTTACCAGTCCCCCTGAATGGGATGGGTTCTTGTATGTGCTCAACACTTCATATCTAAGATCTCTCTCTCTTGATGGTGTAGAAAACCTAGACAAAAATGGAACTCAAGGGGAGTTCACAAGCAAAAAGGTAGAAAAATATGACAATGATGGAGGATCAAAGTCAGACCAAAAGTATAGATCAAGAGTGATCTTTAGGCAACAAAAGGTAGTGAATGAATGGAAAAACCCTTCTATTTATAACAAAATATTGAGTTAGTCTAGATATTGGTGCATAATTAAAATATTATTAACCAAATCTAGATCCAACTTTATGGAATATTTTATTATTTTTGTTGGAGGGAAAAAGAATTTGAATTTGGTCAAATCCCTTTATTTGTAAGTAATAAATAACTAAATGATTTATTTATTATTTTAAGAATGTGGTTGAGTGATAATTAAATAAATAGTGATTTATTCAATTATTTATAAATGATTTAGTCAAATTTAACAAGGATTATTATTTAAATAATGTTTTAAATAATTATTTCTAGAAAATAATAAGATAAATAGTGATTTATCTAATTAATTTTCTTGTTTTGGGTTAAATATGACCAGGAACATTAATTAAACTGTGGTTTAATTAATTATCCATTGAGGGAAACCAAACAAATAGGGATTTATTCAATATTTCCTCATGGGGTTTCCTATTTAGACCATAAACAACTTAATAAATTATGGATTACTAGGTTATTTTTCATAGTGAAAGAAATTTTACTAGGGTAAAATTGGTCTTACATGGTGTACTTTGGCCCATATAACAGTAACAAGTTAGATGACCAAAAATTGGTGTAACACAATAAGTAGCAATACAACTACCTTGAATTTTGATGAAATTGTCTTAGCATTTTTGTCGGAGGAAATGAGACAGAGAAATATGGAGGGCCATAATGGAGATGCCTTATCTGTACGAGGAAGGTCCCATAATAGAAACAAAAATAAGTTTTTGAGTGGTATGTTATCACAAAATCTGACCCTGAGAGGTTGCTCATCAAGTAGACTCTGAGTAACTCTTTCAAACCAATCTTTTGGCCGAGGCTTAGCCTCCTCAACTTGAGAGGGCTCTCTCAATAGGTTTAAGATTTTTTATTAATGATTAGATGGCTAACTCTAGGAATAAAAAGGATAAAAATGTATAACTGGTTGAATCAAAGATTAGCAAACACTCATTGGGCCATGGAGTCAAGATAGTCTTCAAAAACACATCATAATATGTCAAACATGGAAGTCAAGGCACTTGGAGTCTAGGTTTATGAGAAAAACAATAACACAGTGATAAAACACAGTCTATTTGCATGTGAAGGAAGTTAGAGCATTTTCAAATGAATTCTAAGTAACACATACAAATACTACTACAAGTAGGTAATTGAAAAAGCCATAGAAAAATGATACACTTAAACTCCTTGTGAATCTTGAGTAGTCAAACAAATCTCTGTATTAAGTTGAGAAGAACACAGTGACATATAGTAACACAGTTTCCTTGCTAATGAAAAATTCCAACCTTTATGAATTTGACCTTATGCTTTATATAGCGCATTTACAATCTTGGATTCCATGATCCATCATTAGGAGAATTCGAATTTTCATTCTTGACACCTTTTCTATTCATAAAACAAACTATTAATTACAAACTGACAGCCAAACTGTCTTTTAAGATTCCTAATACAAATACGAGTGAAACTCCTAAACATTTTTTAAACAACCTTATCTAAACCTTTAATACTTTATTGATAGCTAAAAATCCATGTTTTTGAACTTTGATTATGCCTCCATCCTTGTTGTAAACCCGTTGATTCATGACCTAACTGTCCTAAAAACCAAGAGACAGAGTTCCTGCTTTTTAGCCCTTAACCTCCATGTTTATCTTCGAGCAGCTTTGTTAAAATTGATGACTGTTTCATATGTGTCACATGTTCTAATATTCCCTTGAAAACTTTAATCCTCCACCTGTGCAGAGAAAATCTTCAAAAAAGTGAAAAAGGCATGAAATATGATTGTGCTACGAAAGTAGCCTGTTTTCGTAGCGCATATTTTACATTACTCTAAAACATTTCCTTTAATCATTCTTTCTACTGTTTTTCAATTTGAGTCTTCACCTTTGATCTTCATATTTCCACCAACAACATTAAAACTTGAAACTCATCAATCCTTATCTCCAAAATCTATATATAAAGTGCCAAAAAATCATCTTTAGTGGTTTCGTAGCGTGCTACGAAACTGCTGTGCAGGCTCTTTCTTTTTTTTAACACAGTCTTCAAAAATTTAAAGTTTGAGGATTTCAAAGCTTCTCCAGGATCGATATCAACATCAAAAAGAAAAAAAACTTAACTTTAAAGGTGTTTTTCCTCAAAATGGTCCTCTTCTTAATGACAAACTGATTTAAGATTTATCATTTACTGCCCTGTTTCTTTACCCTGTTTCACTGTAGCTGTAGTGTCTCTTGATATCTTGTCAACTGAATTTCTAGGTCTTGGGCTCTCAAATGAGTATTCATTACTCTCACAAATCTAGCTTCTTTTATTGCTGGTACAGTCCAAGTGAAATACTGTGTTTCACTGCTAATGATTTCAGGTTTAGCAACCCTTTCAACTTCCCAGAGGGCTTTCATCCTCTTGAAATTTGTCTTTTCAATAGCATGCTTTCTTGCTCTCTTTCTTAGCCTGGAAATTTCAAGATTGGCTGATTTCAACCTTTCCTCCATCTTTGCATAACTGATTTTTTCTATCTAAGTGGGGAATACTCTGTTTTTTACCTTTTCTGGTACAGGTGATGAAAGGTTTATAATTTCTTCATGAACAATGGAAGCTTCCTCTGTTTTCTCCAGCTCAACATGCTCTTGCATATTTTTGGACTGTTTGGTTACAGGATTCCTTGCCTTGAATACTAGTTTCTTGGATAACTTCATATTTTTCTGCTTTCCTTCATCAATTTTTATGGAATCAACTTGAACCAAATGGGACTCTTCTATATCAATGGCTTGTAAGATATCATCCAAGTTTCCCTTTAAGCCTAGAGTATCACTTGCTCCTGAAATCATTTCTTTACCCTTTTCTTTTGCACTTTGAATCCTAGTCAATCTCTGTTGAACCTGTTTATTAGTTGATTGTTCCTGTGTAATCTCTTTAACTTCAGCTATCCTTTGTTTTGCAGGTTTAGGAGTTTCAACAATAGCCACTGATGCTTTTCCTACTGGCTCTTTCACCTGTTTCCTGGGTTTTAGCTTAACAAACCTTTTTGACCTTGTCACTATAGGCTTGTTGGATTTTGTAGGTGGAGTTTCTTTTCCTTTAGGGTTACTACCTGTAGTTTGTGCTTCCACTCCAAAATCACATAAAAACAAAAATGATGACCATTCTATGTTGATATTTTGGAGTTCATGTAAGACCATCAACTTGATTAAACCATGGTGGAATAAATAGGTTTCACACCCTTCATACTTCATTTGAACCTTGTCTACCATCTTAGCTATACTTCTATACAGAAAAAATGGAAAATCTAAAGATATCGTGCCAGTAAAGTGCAACAGAAGTTTAAAATGATATGAATATACTTTATGATACCTTCCCTCACAGGTAAAATACCTCTGGATGTTGTATAACAAATTGGAATATGAATCTTTGATGCAGCTCCTGGGAATTGTGTTTTTTAAATCCATTTCTGCAAACTCTAGCTTTAGAAACACTTTGCATGCCTCCATGTTAAATCTAAAACCTTTGAACCATCTCTCTTGCCCCCTAGGAATCTCTGTTATTAAGGCAATAATCTCAAGTGTAACTGACAAGTTTAAGATTCCAATTTTTCTATTTGAGCCAGTAAAATGTAAAGAAAACTCCTTTGTCACCTGACTATGTCCTCCCTATAAATTTTCACAAAATTTCAAATGCCCTACCTTCTTGAAAGCCTCCAATACTGATTTGTCTTTAGCTAGAGTTCTTATGCTTTCAGGCTTTGTCCTTAAACAATGTCATGACCTATAATTTTTCTTCTCCTCAGTCATTTTTGTCTTTGAATTTCTAAAATTTTCCTATGAACTCTGATTATCAGCCTCACTTGAATTCAAAACAGTCAGCCTCTCTTGATAATGGATAATAGAAGCTTTGGTGTGAGATTACCACAAGTTTTACTCTCAAAAATGGTCTGTTGGAGTGTTTTGCATGAAAACTAGAATAAGAAACTAGCTAGCCCTTTCAAAATTGAACTTAGATTTCATAAATGAAACCTTTACAAATGCAATGATGGTTTTGAATGGATGTTTGTCTTGGAAATGATCTCTAACTGACACCTAATGATGAAAAACTAATGGAATTTGAATGATTTGCTGATTTGACATGACCCGCTACGAATCCGCGCTTTCGTAGCGTGCTTAGTGTATTTTCGGAGAAATGCACTACGAAAGTAGCAACGCTTTCGTAGCACAAAAGAGCTTTTTTCCATTGACTGCGCTACCAAAGTGTGGTTTCGTGGCTAATTTCAGAAAAAAATTTCAAAGGGTTAAAATATGACTTCTAAACAGAATATGGGACCTTTAAACCATGAAATGAGGTTGTCAAACTTTATTTGGAAATGAAAATGATACTTTTGAGACTCTAACCCTATCAGTTACCCCCTAAAACATGAAATGACTCAACACCTATCTAAGACCATGACTAGGAACAAGGTAAACCGTCAAAGTTTAGAAAAATAAAAAAATTATGGTGATAACATGGTAGATCTAAATCTATAGGGAGAAATAAATCTCTAGGAAAGCATGTAAAGGTGTGTTGGAAATGCAGAAAGAAAGGGCACTACAAAAACGACTGCAGATATAAAGCTCCTCGGAAAGGAAAGGGATCTGATGATGCTCCTTCTGTAGAGGCAAAAAACACCTTAGATGAAGGTGGGGATGTGTATTTGGCTTCCTCTTCAAATACACTTGTAGATCATGAGGCATGGTTGATTGAATTAGGTGCATCCTTTCACATCACTCCCCATTGGGAGTGGTTCTGCGAGTATGAGAAGTATGATGGTGGTGATGTCTTCTTAGGAGATGATAGGAAGGCTAGAATCGTCGGATGTGGAAAATTCAAGTTTAACCTACAAGGTGTAAGGATGCGAACACTTCCTTGTGTTTTTCATATTCCTGCATTGGCTAGAAATCTGATTTCTATAAGCAATATGGATGATGCAGGTGTAAAATCAGTCTTTGAGAAAGATACCTGCAAGATGTTTTGGGGGGCACAAGCATTAATGTGGAGAGTTTGGATTGGAAATATGTACAAGCTTCAGGGTGGCACTGTTATTTATGGGTGCAAAATTTCTGTGGTTCCTAAAAGTGGAATGGAAAGCCTAACAGTCTCTGGAGAAAAGACCATACTATGGCATCAAAGGCTTGGACATATTGGAGAGAAGGGCCTTTGGATACTGCATGATAATGGTATGGTAAAAGGTAAGTCTAATTTCTCTATAGATTTTTATGTTTGTGAACATTGTGTATATGGGAAGCAAAATTGGTTGAGTTTTCCTTCTAGTGCTAAGAGGGCAGATATTATATTAGATCTTGTGCACAGTGATTTGTTTGGACTTGTGTGGGTTCCATCACTGGGAAAGTATGTGTATTGTATTTCATTCATAGATGGCTTCTTAAGGAATACACAGATATATGTTTCGAGGAAAAAATCTAAAGTCTTTGATAGATTTAAATAATTTAAAGCTCTGTTGGAAAACCAAACAGAGAATAAGATAAAGGTGTTGAGAACAAATAATGGTGGAGAGTTCTGTTAGAAGGAATTTGAAGAGTTTTGTACAAAGTGTGGTATAGCACAGTAAAAGACTACTACATACACACCTCAGCAAAATGAAGTTGCAGAAAGAATGAACAGAACATTGATGGAAAAGGCAAGAAGCATGCTTAGTTGTACCATGTGAGGATAGGAATTCTGGGTAGAGGCAATGGAGACTGCATGTTACCTAGTTAAAATATAACCTTCATTAGCATTGGAGGATAAGACTCCACATGAGGTATGGACTAGAAATAAACCCTCTCTTTCACATCTAAGGGTATTTGGATGTGATGAATATGTACATGTTCCAAAGGAGAAAAGGACCAAGTTGGATAATAAATATGAAAGGTGCATATTTATTGGGTATAAGGATGGTTTAAAAGGTTACAAGCTTTGGAACCCAGAAACAAGGAAGGTTGTGCACAGTCGAGATGTGGTGTTTAGAGAGGTGAAATATTTTGTTAAACATGAAGTCATACCTAAGGAACCTGATAAGATAGATTTTGAGCTAAAGGAGGATGAATCAGACTCTACAACAAAACAAGATTCAAAAGAGGAAGAGCCAAAAACTCTAGCTATGAGAAGATTAGTTCAGGAAAGAAGGCAACCAAAAAGGTATAGTCCTTCTGCTTTCTATTCAAATTTTTCTTTAACTATCACTGATTATGATCCCAGAACTGTCAGGGAGGAAATGGATTCAGAGGATGGAAAACTCTGGAAGGAGGGCATAATTGATGAAATGACATCCTTGCACAAAAATGAGGCATGGGATCTGGTGGAGTTGTCGGCTGGAAGGAAGCCCATCAGGAGAAAATGGGTGTTTAAGAAGAATATGAATGTAGAAGGAAAGGTGGAGAAATACAAAGCTTGGTTGGTAGAAAAAGGTTATTCCCATGTGCCAGGAATTGATTTTGGTGATATTTTTTCTCCTATTGCCAAGGTTACTTCTATTAGATTACTTTTATATGTTGTTGTTGCAATTGATTTTGAGGTAGAACAGATGGATGTGAAGAGAAAATTTCTTCATGGGGATCTGGAGGAGGAGATCTACATGAAGCAACCTGAAGGCTTTACGATGAAGGGTAAGAAAGAACTGGTATGCAGGTTAAAAGAGTCTTTGTATGGGTTAAAATAGTCACCAAGGATGTGGTATCATAAATTTGATACCTATATATGGGGACTTGGATTCACCATAAGCAAAGAGGATCACTATGTGTATTTTAAATTGGTGATTGTGTTATTTATTTGTTCTTGTATGTGGATGATACATTGTTGATTGTAAATGAAAAAGAAATTATCCAGGATTTGAATACCCAATTGTTCTCCAAATTCGACATGAAGGATCTTGGTGCTGCAAACTATTTTTTGGGCGTGGAAATTAAGAGAGATTGGGAAAAGAGGAAGCTCTAGTTAAACCATAGGAATTATGCTGAGACAATATTGAAGAGGTTCAATATGCAGGATAGTAAACCAGTGAAGGTTCATATTCTTGTAGGTGTAAAGTTATCTGCTGAACAGTGACCCAAGACACAAGAAGAAGAGGAGGATATGTCTCGTCTTCCATATGAAAGTGCAGTGGGTAGCCTGATATATCAAAGCGTTTGTACTAGACCAGACATTGCACATGCAGTGGGAGTATTCAGTAGGTTTATGTCAAAACCAGGGAAGGAGCATTGGACAACAGTGAAGCGGGTTTTCAGATATTTGCGTGGAACTAGTGATTATGGGTTGTGCTACCAGGGAAGACCATGATTGGACAGAGTTTTGGACATCTATGGTTTTGTTGATGCAGACTAAGCTGGAGATATGGACCAAAGAAGATCTACAAGTGGGTATGTGTTTAGCCTATTTGGAGTTGCAGTTAGTTGGATGAGTAAAAGACAGTCTGTAGTGGCTCTTTCAACTACAGAGGTAGAATACATGGTAGCCACTCATGCAAGAAAGGAAGTAGTTTGGTTGCAGAGATTGTGTTCAAGTATGGGGTTGGTGCAACAAGCTATAGGGATAGACTGTGATAGCCAAAGTGAAATTTTCTTGGCTGAGAACCCTGCTTATCATTCAAAGACAAAGCACATTTATGTTCAATATCACTTTGTGAGAGATATGGTTAAGGATAAAAAGGTGTTGCTGGTAAAGGTGGACACTTTGAAGAATGTTGCAGATGCATTGATGAAGTCTGTGAGCACTCAAAATTTTTCTTGGTGTAGAGAAACAATGGGTGTTGTAGGGCTAGAATAATGACTAAGTTCTCATGTGGCCCTCTGTGGAAAAAAAACAAAAAGTGGGAGAATTTCCATGATTAGTCACACGCGCGGGGTCTAGGGCAGTGCCCCGAGAATTTTTGTTTTCCTTATTTTTGGGTGGGTGGACCCGCCTATGGTTTTGTGCATGGGTTTGCACATGGTTTTGGGGCATGATGGTTTTCGGCCCTTGGTATTTTGTAGATCTGGTAAAGGGAACTATAGTTATGTTCTAATCCAAGGTTAATGGATTGGGGTTTTATGAATGCTTCAACATGTATATATATATGTGTTGTAACACTAAAAGTAATATAATGAAAAATCAAGCTAGTAGTCCCGATTTGGGATCCAGGGGAAAAAATTTATTCTCTTGTTATTGTTTATTTTCTGCCTTTAAGAATTCATTTGAAGAGAATTTCTGTATAGGGTTAAGACCTTCACATCTCCCACTGCTAACACGGGTTAGGAGGATTTCCCATCATCTTTTGTAGAATTCCTTCTCCACACACAAGTCTCAGGCTCCATAAATTTCTCTTTTTTGATCAAACCCTTGAGCTCAACAACTTCCACTCTAGAAACCATCTAAATCCATGAAGATAATGCACATCGGGCTCCAACCTTGGGGATTATCAAGTTATCCTCCAGTAGACCATAAATTCCCAATCTCTTCCACACTTGGTCCACTCTCACTCTAATCTCCAAGGGTCCAAGAGTGACCAATACACGTAGCATCTGCACCTAGTTAGGGCATCCAACACCTAGGAAACCCCTCCACATTGTTTCCAAGAGACTTCACCAGTATTCCTATCCTAGGACACCCATCCACCTAGCATTCATTCATCAACAAGAGGACATCTACAACTCACTGGTATTGGCTTCTTGACCTCAATTTCGATGCACAAACTAGAGTAGTTAGGGAAAACATCAACCCTAACCCACTTTCCTAAAAACAATGTGTATCCTTCTCCAATATGGATGTTTCCTTATGCTGTTTTTTCCTAGCCATCAAGGTGTTTTTGTAGGCCTTGGAACTTCTCCACAAGACGCTCAACAACACTCAGATCAAATACTACAAATATGCCCACATCAATACTCATGAAACAAACATAACAAATGGAGAAGGGATTTTTTCAACTATGTTTTATCTTGAGATAGTTGTGGTTGGGTTAGGAAGCTCTTCTAGGCCTATTTTGGCTTAATGGGCCCTAGACCTAGGTTCAAATGTGGATGCACGAACCAAAAAAACCCACTATTTACGACCCTTTCGGCAACGATCTTCTTGCACAAACCGAAGTCTCGCCCAAGGTAATGTAGGGGAATGCTAGAACCCAGTTTCTACATCCAGAGGGACAATGGACTGTGGCTGTATGGATTATCCTCTTTACCAGAGCTTCAAAAAATAGATCTATCAATTATACAAGCATTTTTCAACACATCTCTTGAACTTACTAGCAGACTGCAAGAGCTTACTTAATTATGCATAAAACAAGGTAAACAACCATAAACAAAACTACGCTATGAAATTAAAGATAGGAACCTTTATTCAATGCAGATATCCATAAATAATAGGTAAATTAAAAAACATCAATAGAAACTTAGATCTATCTTCAAAGGTATTTCATTCATATTTAGATATTCATCATACATTCATTGTCACCCTATGCACTCAGCTGCAGTTGTCTGCTAACACAGTTGCAGAATTCCTAAGGTATCAACACACTCAGCTGAAGGAGCATTTCCTCTAACCCAAGACCTTAGAATTTGACTCAAAATAGTCTTACATCCAAATTCACCTCATCAACTTCTACTTTTTTCTTCTTATGACTTCTATCTAGACTCTTTATATATATTTTTCATTTACAATACCATGGTCTGAAAACCATGGGTAGAGTTCAACGTTCACAAAATATTCCCATTAAATTACATAATTAGGGGATTTGACCCACCCCAAAGCCCCTAAGACCAAAAATGGGCTCCACACTACTTGCTCCGTTCCTTGAACTGTGAAATATTTCTCTACTACTTTCTTCACAGGGATCCCATGTCCAACAAGCCCCCAACACAAAATTGTGACTCGTCCTGAGTCAAAAAGGTGATGCACCATATATATTCACTTTGATGTCACTCAAGGCACCCTTCAATGGTGGAACCACTTCGACGCACTGTTTTTCAAATTCTCTGACTTCTCTGAGCAGTGTTTCTGTGACTTTCTTGGTTGCCTGCTACTCAATACCTCTATGTGTCTCACTCAGAGTCTTCAGCTTATTTTCTATGGTTTTGGAGAGCTGACTGGCCTCATCTTCCCATGGCTTCATTCTAGCTACAATTGGTTGATCCTTCCCGCGCAACTCATCGACCTACTCCTATAAGAATTTACCCTCTTGGAGACAGGTAAGTCAATTCATTGGTGCTAAGGTCTTCGT
Source organism: Pinus albicaulis (assembly GCA_034641835.2). Classification (NCBI taxonomy): domain Eukaryota; kingdom Viridiplantae; phylum Streptophyta; class Pinopsida; order Pinales; family Pinaceae; genus Pinus; species Pinus albicaulis. The sequence goes on along the minus strand of CM076572.1, from coordinate 1,159,668,523 downwards.
AGTGACCTTAATTTGATCCAGTTGTTCAATCTTTTCGTGCACTAAGACCACTATCTTTTGTAACTGAGGGTCCTCCTACAGTGAGTACCAAGCATCGAGAACTTCTCCAAAGACATTCACACACTCCTGTATGGAGGACTCAATATGTTCTGTGGTAGCTTTCAACTCTGGTGCGCACTGATCCTGGACATTTAGCGGAATATACAGTGGAAACCTAGAGATATTCTTGACCTCATCGACATAAATTTCCTCCAGTGATAATTCTTCTTCATCAGATTTGATCTCCATAGCCTTCTTCTACAGGTCTTGGGCCCCCTTACTCCGATGTTCCTTAGGTAGTTTCTTCTGGGGTGACGATCTTTTTACTAGATTCTGCGACTTTTTGGATAGTATTGTGCCCATAGTCTTCTGCTTCCTAGGTGACCTTAGCCCTTAGACAATTGTTGGTGGTGTGGTTGTCATAGTGGTGTCTAAACCTGAATGGATTGTGTGGCTGAGACCTACCTTGATCAATGCTTCTCTAAATGCTTCGAAACTATAATCTGACATGCAATAGCTGGCTCGACACTCTTGCGACAAAAACTCTCACTTCTAATTCTTAGCGCATAAAGTGTTCGAATCAGAAGTGGGATCCCTGATTTATTAAAAAATTAAAATTCAAATCCTATCATCTCCTTTAGATATTCCTCATAAATGTCAATTTGGCGACAGATCTGATCAGATATGCCCATTAATTTCATCCCTCGCACTCCTTTTAATGGCCAAGTTTTTGTCCAACCAACTGTTACTATTCCAACAATCACCCTTTGGGCGAGCTCCGGTAGACTCACCCCTTCAGCACAGTCATTCCTCCCTTGGTGCTGTTAGTTCCCCGTAATTTGCAGATTGGCAAGAACAAATAAACAGGGGTAACATCAAACCAATCTTTGGAGTCCTAGGACCTAGCCTTCCTGGACTTAGAGAGGGCTCTCTCTAATGTTTTCTTGTAAATTTTTTTAACTTGATAGCATTTAGTTTTTTATTTTAGGCTAGTTATAGGGATTAGGGTTTGTTTGTTGTTTTGGTTGGGTAGGTTATCAAGGGAAATAAGTAGAGTAAGAGAGGATCAATCCATTGGGCTATGGAGTCTGCAAAGGTTTGAAAAGTATAAAAATGAGTCAAGTATAGCTCAAAGGGCAACTTGACAAGGCCAAATGGATCTAAGTAGGTCTAGGGAGAATGAAATGAACATGGAGGTGTGATTATAGTATGTTAAGGGGAAATCAAGGATCCTTTAATAAACTAATAAACAATAAAAAGCTTCTAAGATGATAACATAATAAACTTGAAGAGCAATAAAGGATTCTCAACCAAACAATAATAAGCAGACCTTAAAAACAACAGATAAGTAAGATAAGAGATCAGTGAAGGATTCTCTAAGACTTGCTTGCAAACAAATAGAAATTTAACATAACATCTTAGTAACACTAAAGAGCATTCAAGGATTCTTTAGCAAAACTTTGAAGAAGAAAACATAGAAATCAAGGACGCAGGCAGAAGAAGGGTGCCAAGAAGGAAAATCCTATTCTCTATTTATGTCTTATGACTAAATGAACCATAAAAATAATGAATAACTGAAGAAAACAAACACAAATATGGAATACATCACCATATAACCAAGCTTAATGAATCCTAAGAGTGAGCTCAATCCACAAATTCACATTCCAAAGCCCTCATCAAGCACCAAAGCCAATTTCTCTTCAATCTCAAAGTCTGTATATTACTCTCAATAAATATCCAACAATTAAAATGAGGCCTCAAGGCTCTATTTAACCATAAAATGAGGAGGTGGAAACCCTAAGAGGCTTCTAGAAACCATAAATGCCTCATAAATGCCAATTTATCAATTAAGACCATGCAAGGCCCAAGGCACAAAATATCTAATGTAATAAATGAAAGATAACCTAAACATAACTCCTCAACCAAATCTGAAATTATTTGCCCAAAAAATCTTGAAAATATCCTTCAGTGTGTTTTTTTGACTTTTTTGCAAGGGGGCAGCTTCAGAGGTCCGAAGGCGCAGTGCCTACATAAGAAAAATGAGTCATCTTGCAGCCAAGTTTTGAAGGCCTTCCAGATGTTAGAATTGGCTCTGTGATGGCTCGTTGGAAATAGTTTTGAGTCTAATTTCCAAAAATTCCCTTGTTTTTCTTATTATTTTCCACTAACCTATTCAAAAATTAAATCTCCCAAGGTTGCTAAAGGCACAACGCCAGTTTCTGAAGGCACAACGCCAGTTTCTAAAGGCATAGTTCCTTTTTGCAGAGGGAATTTAGAGGCCTTCTCGGGGTCCAAATTGGGCCCATGATATCTCTTTGGAAATATTATCCTTTATAATTTCAAAATATACCTTGTTTTTTCTGATAGGAGTTGATTTTACCTATCAAAAGTTGATTATCCAAAGACTGGTCAAAAAGTGTTGAATGATGGTGCAGAAATGCAGAGTGTTGGTGCAGACAACTTTTGGATGCCTTCCTCAACTCCAAATTGATATAATGATAGATAATTGGAAATATATTCCAGTATAGTTGTCATTTTAATCATCAATAAATTCATTTGGACACTCCAGCTATGATAAAACTTGATTTTCCCAAGGTCACTCTAGAAGTGCAGAAAATCTCTTGTGACACCTGTATTTTTGACATTGATATAAAACCATGAAATATGTGTAAAATATGAAGGAGGTTTTTCTTCTAGGACCTATCATGGACAAAAACCTCTCTCATTTTGGTCAAATTCATCTTTGTTTTTTCAGAAACACAATTTGAAGCAAAACTAGCCTTATGAGTGACAAATGGCTTGACTCTTGGAATGAATTCTTGGAAAATGATGGAGGCATGATGTTTATGAGTTGGTATGGATTTATGCTTACTGATATGACCTATCATATGGATCCTCTACTCCTATGCCTCTTTTCCATAGCAAACCCTATCTTAGTTGGAAGAGAAAATTAGGGTTTGGTGTGGGCAAAATAGGGGATTAGGACTACCTTGTAGAGGGAGGGGAATTAAGGGGTTAAGGGTTGTCTAAAACCTTAGGGAAATTTTGGGGGATAGGGATAGATGTTATAGAGTAAGGGAAAGTGGAATTTCAAGGATTTAGTGAGGGGAAGGGGTCCAAAAGGGCAAAACACAGGCCTAGTCTCGAAAAGTGTCAAATTGTAGCAATAGGCTAGGTTTTGTAGAAAAATGATGAGTTTGAGGGATAGGAGTGATGGGAAGTGTTTAGGAAGGTATATTAAGGATATGGGAAAATGAGGCAATGAATTTATAAGCATGAAAGGAGGCTAACAAAGGTAGGTAAAAGCACATAAGAAGTCTTTTAGGTGCAGTAGGGTGACCATGGAATGGAAAGCTAGTGGAATAGTGAAAAAGTTTCTATAAGGATAATGAAGGTAGCGGGATTTCTAAAACTCACAATGTTTAGGGAATTTTTTTTTTTAGAAATCTGTAACCAATATTTAGTCATCTATAGATAATGAAAATTACTGATGACTAATAGGTGCAGTACCCTCCAGCTGTGCGTGTTGTTGTGATGTCGTGCAGTAACTCTTCTTTGAGGAAGCCACCCTTCAGCAGACTTGTTTGTTGTCCTACATGCCCCTTCAAATAGGAATTTGCAGATGTCCTCCTCCAACAAAAACTTGTTGACTGGATCTTTTCAAGTGGACTAGCTGTAACTTCCTCGAGCATTTTCCAACTGCTCAGCCCAATCAGACTGTACCAACATCCTTGGCTCCTTGGTAATCCATAATAGTCCTGCGTTGACTTCTTAAAGAGCCTCATTAATGCACTCCCAACCATCAAAAAAGAAATATGTTAATAAGAATGCTTCTGTCATCTCATCCCAATTCATAGTGCCATGGTACAACTCTGTTTCAAGATACCATTGCTGAGGTATCATATCCAAGGAATGAAACAACATGCGCACCCACTTTGGTTGAGGTTCTAGACCCCAAGCTATTGTACAACGAGATAAATGCTCGCGAGGATATTTATAACCATCATAATTCTCTGCAATATTCATGTCTACATTACCAAACCTCAGCCTCATCAATTTTAAAAATTCCTTCCATCCTCCTAAGATTTCTATGTGCATGCCCCACCATCAGTTTGGAGTAGACCTCAATGCAAAGTCAAAAGCTTTGTATCTCTATTCCTCAGGCACCTTTTGCTCAAATTCTTCCAGAAACAAGACAACATTCCCCATTTGATCATAAAAATGCAAGTCACGTACTTCCGGTTGGACACAATGCATAGATTTGGTAATTCTATTACATCGCTTATTAATGACTTCATGCCAAGCGATTCAACCAATGCTCCAGATCTTCATTAGAATCTGAAACCCATAAACTATCGCTCTCCCAACATATTCTACCATCTATGGTGGGATTAATCCAGTCTTCATCCTGCGTATTAATCTTATAGATCTGATCAATCTCAGCATCCCCATACTCATGTTGGACAGGCTTTGTATAATGTGCACCTTCAGAAGTATGTAATGTCTTAACAACTCAGGTACCATTATTTTCAAAGACCATATGCCTCTTCTTAAGGTGGATTATAGCATCCATGTCGTAAGCCCAATAAAATCCCAATAATTCAGGATAAGGATTGTTATCATCAACGATCTCAATAACTTCGAAGTCGACTAACACGCTTTCTCCATCAATATCTACACTAATTCCCTGCAATCACCCCATAGGAATGATCTTCTACTTATTTTCCATCCTCATCTGAATTAGTGACCATTGCAACTTAGGCCTTCCCATTCATTCCCATGACTGTTTTCGAAGAACATTGGCATCTAATCCTAAATCCGGAATGAATTGATCCATCTCATAGTCTTTGATCTACGCAGTCAACCACATCTTCCTGTCAGTTATTTTCTTGTTCTTTTACACTTTATTTACTTTGTGTTGTTCCAGTTGCATCTTTTCCTTTCCAACATAGTTATCTATCAGCTCCTATAACCTTTCTACGACCTTTTGGTTCCTTAGTAATTTCATACATGTCTGTAAGAAGGATTCCAAGATAGACTGATCAGCTTCCTTTACTTCGATATCCTCCTTAGGCTTATTCTTCATTGGAAATAACTTTCCCTATGCAGTTGATGACAAAGCTTTAGGAGTCATAAATGTCTTCTTTGCTTCCATGAATTTCTCTTTCTCACTCTGCATAGTAAACCCAACAATCTTATCTTCATCTTTCCTTACCCATGTCTCTTTCACAGTCTTCTTTTCTTTCGCATGATTTACTTTGTTATTCACACCTTTGTGCATTACTATGTTAATGCTAGGATCTTCCTAGCGCGATTCAACCCTCATCATTTGTATATTCTAAGTTAGTGATTGGTTGCGCTTCTTCTTCATTTTAGCTAACAAAATGGGACAATATTTGATTTCATGACCAAATTCTTCACAATACTTATAGGAAGTTGCAGTAGGCTTCTAATAATCCATGGAAAAATGTCCTGGTTGTTCATAATTGTAACATATGATCTGTCCTCATTCACGACCAACGCCTCCTCCTCGGCCACGCCCTCGGCCTAGGAAACCTCCTCGCACAGTTGGAAAACCCGAAGCTTCGCGAGCTTCTACCTGCATAATGTATGCACCAGGATTGTTCTGCATCATTAGATCGTAGCTCTTGCAATGTCGTTCATCATGTCCCAGCGAACTGCATAAATTGCAAAACAATTTCTTCGACGATCTGAAAAACTTTTGCAGCAGGTGACAATAGTTCGTTGAATGTTGGCCTACAACTTTGCATATGCTACACCATACATGGGGCCCTAAACCTGGCCCAACACTCGATCTAGGCTTCAATGGACTCGAGATTATAACGCCTAAATGGTCTCTATAGACAGGGCACCGCTCTTTATAGTGACCCTCTTCTTTGCACTTGATAAACCAGACTTCCGACCTTATATCAGATCTATCTTCCTTCCCCCTCTTTAGATCCTGGAGATCCATGTGAAAGCTCTTCAACTGAGTCGGAATCTATTGCACGCCCATGCTTGTGTCAGCTACTGGTGAAGCTTCAAGCTTCATCACGATCTCCAATGCTTCAACCTGAGTTGCAATATTTTTTTGTGACAATGGAAATCTAAGATGAGGCAACAATGTAGCAATGAATCATTCTCTATGTTTTTCATCTAGGATCTTGAAGCTAATTTGGCTCAATAGTGTCTTATTTGTTTGATCTAACTCCCACATGGTCTCAATAGCCAAATGCTTAATCTCTTTGATTTCTGTGATACACTGGGACTGCGAATTTGGTTTCTTGAATTCATCATTCAATGCGGTCTTCATCTCAGCCAATGTAGAATTTTCATTCTTCCTAACATATTTCATGTACTAGGACAATGCTCTATCTTCGAGTGTTGTAACCAACTGCGATTTCTTCATGTTTTAATTTTTAATATTCTGTGAACTCCATATTGCTTCTACAACAAACTAAAACCATTCTAAATCATCTGATCACATGAACACAGGCATATTTGGGGGTTGGGCCATGGTGAATGGGGGAGGTGGAGGTGGAGGTGGAGATGGAGGAATGGAATGGGATGGGGTGATGATGGGGGTGGAAGGTTTGGGAATCTCTAAAGTGCTTTGTTGAATTTCATATCTCAGCGAAAAACTTCTCAAGGTAGCGATGTTGCTTTCTTCTTCAAATAGTAGACGATATTCAATTTCAAAGTAAGTACCCCAATTCATTCTGAACCTTTTACCACTCTGCGTAGCACTAGGTTCTCTTTATTTGAACATCAATTTGAGTGCATCCGTAATATACCCTTTTCAAAAAATAGCATTTTAATCCATAAATTCATTTAATTCATGTACTTACCTCTAGAGCCTTTGAAGAACTTGTGCTCTACTTCACTATAAGACACAAAAGTCCCAATCACGAACTCAATAATCAAACATCCAAGGATATTATCAATCCAATAATCAACAACCCTCATGATCTCGTCATCAGAGTTTTTTAGCTTCTCAATCATATCAAGGGTCCACGTAGTTTCCTTATTATTGAAACGAACAATCTGTACAGCTAGTCTTAATATCCACTCGTACAACTCACTAGAAAACGATGAGAAAAAATCTTATAATAATCTGTATAAATATAATTCTGTAACTAATTTTCAGTAGAGATGCACACACTTCTATTTTCTTGCACAACAAACTTGCATTCTTTTAGATCTACCCAATCTTCAATCTCTTTCTTAGACAGATTCCACATAAAACTATCCCTTAGTTAGATACTAGTCACGGAAATGGAACCATTTGTTGGCATAATGGGGCCTAGAACGAGGTTCAAATTTGGTTGCGTGAACTAAAAAAACCCACTATTACCAGCCCTTTTGGAAATGATCTTCTTACGCAGACAATAGTCTCACCCAAGGCAATATAGGGGGGTGTTAGAACTAGGTTTCTACATCCAGAGGGATAGTGGACTGTGGCTTTAGGGATTTTCTTCTTTAGAAGAGCTTCTCTGAACAAATTTATCAATTATATAAGCGTTTTTAAACACATTTGGTGAACTTACTAGTGGACTGCATGATATTACTTAATTATTCATAAAACAAGGTAAACAACGATAAACAGAACTACATTGTGCAATTACAGATAAGAACCTTTATTCAACATAGATATTCATAAAAAAAAGTAAAGTAAAACATATCAACGGAAACTTAGATCTATCTTCCAAGGTCTTTCAATCATATTCATATTTTTCTCATACATTCACTATCACCCTGTGCACTCAGCTGCATACTTCCTAAGTTTTGCTCGCACTCAACTACAAGAGCCTTTCCTCTAACCCAAAACCACATACTATGACTCAAAACAACCTTACATCCAAATGCATCTCATAAAATTCTATATTTTTATTCTTATGACTTCTATCTAGAATCCTTATATATATTTTTCATTTACAATACCATGGTTCGAAAACCATGGGCGGAGTTCAACATTCACAAAATATTCCCATTACATTACATAATAAGGAGCTTTGACCCACCCAAAATCCCTAAGACTCAAAATGGACTCCGCACTGCACGCTTCGTTCCTTGATATGCGGAATATTTCTCTACTAATTTCTTCATGGGGATCCCATGTCCAACACCTCTTGACCCTCTCAAAATTATGCCCCCACACACAGCTGTAGCAACACCTCAGTTCGGCCTCATGAACATAAATAACCCACACATAAAACATGCAAATACACACCTTTTGACTGCGGGTGGACCTACAAGGAAACTCACACTAGTTCAGGAGATTAATAGCCCTAAAACCATCCTCCTTGCCTCCATGAAAGGTGTATCAGAGTTTCATCTCTACTACTCATAAATTTTCACCCTTAACAGAAGTTTCCTCCCTTAAACTTGTGATCTGACACTTGCATCCTAACTTCCTTCTTTGTTGTTTGATTTCAAAGCTCTTCCTTTGATTTGGATGCACTTGGACTAGTAGAATGGCTCCATCTCATCTCTTATTCATACACTTAAGAGGGATCCATGAATTAGATGAAGAGACATGACTTTTGGACCAAGAAGACATGAATTTTCTGTCCAACAATTAATTGTCAACTTCAAAAATTCATAACTTAAGTTCTAGAGCTATGATTTGAGTGATTTTTGAAGAGTTGGAATCAACACGCCAAGCTCTATCATCTCAAATTTTCTCATGCTCAAATTATTCATAGTTTTGGCCCAAATCCTGATGGTTGAAAAACCATATGCTTGGGTTCCAAGCCCACAAGTGACTCTTGTGGTGCTTTTCCCTCCAAAACCCGAACCCTAGGGCTTGGAGTACCTCCCAAGTTACTCAAAATTCAACAATTATGTGAATATGTTCTATATTATTGAGCATATTTGACAAGTATAACATGTGGGTTCTAGTTATAGCTGGATTCATCAAGATATTTGGAATCCCTTGAGAGAGGATATTTGTATGTGTTTTGTTACATGAAAACATGCTTGGTACAACGAGGTAAGGTAACTAGTATGTGTTATATTTATTTATGCACTGAACATTGTGTTTTTATGGCAATATGAAGCAAGGGGATTGCATGGAAAAATATACTGCAATGAAATCCTGAAGAAGGCTCAGGTTGAGATTTCCCTTAGAAGCCTATTGGAAACCCATGGGGTTGAGTCATGGTTCTTATTGCAAATTTCATGCTTTCGGTGCTTTGAGATTTGTTTGCACTTGATCTTTAGTTTTGTTTGTGAGAGGTGTATGGCCATGCCACTTGGTTTTTTTGTTGTATTGTTATTGGTTTTTCATGGTTTTTCTTCTTGGTTGCTTTTAGTTCTCGCATTTTTTGTTTTGAGGGTCTTCTTTGGATTTGGTTTTGGAAAGGGAAAGTTAATCAATATCGGGGAGAGTTGAATGAAAATTAATAGGTAATATAAGACTCAAATGAAGACCGATGCATTTATAAGGGCAGTTGAAGGAAATAATATGACAACCGATTGGGTTGGTTGGGTCTGTTACCGCTCAAACTAGCAGGGGTCCTAGCAGGGGATCAGATAGGGAAACTACTAGAACAAGGGAAACAATGGAGCGATATCCCACTGTCACCTTAGCTAAGGATCCCTTCTCTTTACGTAATTTCACCAATGGGAGGAGACCAGGTGGTGAGCCCTCGTATTGCACCAAGAGTGTTGCAACTCCTAGAGGCTAATCAACTTTACTTTATCAACCTGATGTTCGTACAAACTTAGAGGTGACAGTGCTATATGCACAGTAGATGAGTTCTACTCATGGCATCCTCTTCTAAGTTCTATAATAAGGTGCTACTTACATGGTTAATTCTAGGAAAGGAAGTCGATCACACTTCTAAATGTAATCTAAGTCTAGAAATAAAAGATGAACATTACTCTATCAACAGGGAAAGAAAATACTCTAGATCACACTGATTCATCTAGCTATATGCAAGAAAGAAAAATTCACACATAAGCTAATGCAATAAAGGAAATTACACTAAGTGGCATTCATAATATAAATTGATGAATTAAATTACAAAATGGGATACTAGTCTATAATACACATATTGAACCAAATGACTAATTGAATCCTATCTATCTTATTCTTAACTTGTGTGTTTAATGATGCATCTAGCAATGAGCTAATCACACTTTTAAATGACTTTTTTTTGCAGCAGAAGCAGGTGCTGAGGTGGTATAAGAGGGTACCTGGCCCAAAGGTTCAGGGATGAAGGCCTGGTTGTGGCTTGGCTAGGCTTAGATGAAGAGAAAGAGTGATTTTGGGCTGAAGGAGAGAGTGGTTGGCACTGCTACAAGAAGCTACTACATGATTTCCTATAGTGCTACAGGATGTCCTGAAAAACTACATGAAATGTGCCATGTGGAGTTTGAGGCTAGAAATAGTGAGGAAAATGTTAGGAGAGGTGGGTTGTGTTAGATTCCTATGTTTTATAGGATGACTTGATTGTAGCTATAATTTTATATATGATATGTTGTAAATAACTTTCCATTCTATAAATTTATTTTGAAAAAGAAAAAGAAAAAGAAAAGAAAAGAAAATGATAAACAAAAGGGGATAAAAAAAAATAGATATGTGAAAAGAAGAATAAATAAATAAAAACATCAAAAAAAGGAAAAAAGAATAAAAATACCCCATAATTTTTTTTTTTTATAGGAGTGAGAAATCCTAAATACCACTCAAAGAAATAAAAAAAATGCACTAGTTAAAACCTTAGAATTTTTTGAATAAATGTGCCGCTAGTTAAAATGCCACATTGTAATAGAAGTAGAATAGTTAGTTTAATCACGCTATTTAAACGTGATTAGGCTGAAATAAAATGGTTTAGGTTAGTGTATAAATCAATCATACAGTTTAATCGTGATTGAAATAGGTTAGTTTAAACAAATATGAAATAATCACACCATTTAATCGTGATTAATTAATAAGTTTAGAGGAAAAAAGTAAAAAATGCCTTGCAAATTTAATTGCAGCATTAGTAGATAGACAAGTATTTTTGGAGGTTAATTAATATTGTATTAGATTAATTTTAATAAGTAGTAGTTAATATCGATTTATCGCAATGTAATGAAGTTGGTTATGATGTTTTAATGCAATTTTTAAACATTAGGATAAAGTCAACAGTTGAGATCAACCCTCACCCAGATCAACGATGGGGGATTTTTTCAAACCCCCCCCCCCCACGCTTTATCTGCACCGGGGGGGGTGTTCCAAAATAGTAGGATCCACCTCTCTACGTGGCACCACCATATCACTTTGCACCCCTCCCCTCTAAAGAGTCATCTTCCCTTTGAATTCGCACTCTCGTTACTCCTGCACCATTGACCATCCGCCACGATGACTCCCCGGACCCCACCATCACTTCCCACCACGGTCCATCCTCCTCCACTCACCATCTGCCACATCAATCTTATGGACCTCACTACCCTAGTTCCCTCTTGTTAAACTATTTCTCGATACTCGTTCCACTCCCAATAAAAATATGTCATCTGGCACTCCCATGTTTGTGTCAGCTGACCCTTACACCAATTAAATTCTTCCCGCTCTTGTAAAAATGGACCCGCTTTTAGTTAAAAGGTAAAAACCCAACGACATGCTTATAAAATTCTATATTAATCATTGTGAAACTGTAATATTCCCTTCTTATCAATTTTAAAATGACCAATAAAAATTTACTGTCTTTGTTGAAAATGCAACAAGATGATGGAGCTTAGTGAAATGAAGTCACCTTCACTAAGTGGGCCTGCAGGCTATATTTGGCGCAAAGTCTATTTTTAGACTATGTCTATTTTTAGACATATGGAGCATGGTCTAGGAGTTGCAGTATGCTATTCTTGGATGATTGGTCGAGTTGGTAAAAATAGATGGACCTCATTTCTTGCTTTTAAGAAACAGAAAGCTATTTTTAGACTGCCTGTCTAAAAATAGAACAGTCAAATATTATTTACCCTTAATAATATTTGGACTATAAACTTCAGTTTATCCTCTTGCAGCACTTCAGTTGGAGCTACGGATGTGGCCCATGCATCTGACAGAAGGAATTATGCTATTCCTAGGGGTTTGGTGAGCTCATGCATGGTTGACTTCAGTTAGAACTCAAGTGGCGGAGTTTGGTGGAGTTGATGAGACAGTTGGTGGAGTTGTGTTCTGTTTAACTTAGTTGAACTAGTTGTGTTTAGTTTAACTGGATAATACACTAGAGATGAGTGGAGTGAATTAAATATTATTTAATTCACTAATTATTAACTCATCATTCAACTCAAGAACACATCAGTTGACTACAGTGCATGAACAGTTCAGTGAAGACCAGTGGAAGAGGTAGATGAAAGGGTGAGTTTGCTATTAGTTGCGACACTAGTTGTGCATGATATTTGCACAAGAATTGGAGGAGATTTCCCATGAGGGTTGCGCAGTTTAAGCCAAGGAGATTCAAACTTGGATATCTCATTACACCAACTTGGATTGCGCATTAGAGGTAGGAAATTAGTGGATGAGTTTTGAACCCGTGACTTGTTCAAAACTGAGCTAGTTTGTGTGTAACTTTTGGAGACAGTACTGAGTACTTGTGAGGATTATTGTATTGAGATTGTTACATGTTCTCTTCTATTATAATATACAAAATAGCTGGAGGTTTTCAGCTATAAGCTTTCCCCATTACATATTGTGTTTATGTGTGCATGCGACTGTTTCTATTTCCGCAAATTGATGATCAATTGTAGAAGAGGTTATGCGTTATACATGAATTCGAATTAGTGTATGATCAGGATAATCTCAGTGGATAAATCTTCATTATTTAGCAAATTTCTACAGTCTTCCATTCTATCCCAACATCCAGTAAATTTCCCCGTAAGGGTGATCAGATCGCCATCAATGACCTCATTTCATCATTCAACTATTAGCTTCAATTTCTAGGTAATCCAAGCATCCTCATCCTTATATTTAAAAAAATGGCCTCTAAATGAAAACCCCCAAGAATAAAAGGCAAGAAACTTGAAGAAAATCCTATGCTACCTCGTGCCATTGACCTTGATCACCTACCTTTGCTCGACCTGCAATACAAGATTGTTGAGACTCTCTATGAATTCGACATGTTCAAACTTCACAATTGGTTGAAGTAGAAGTTTTTAGACCTTACTGATGAATTGGGCCTATGGGAATCTTCCCTGCCCCAAATCATGTTCCCACAAACCCATTATTTCCCTGAACTAATATCCTGGTGCCAAATCAGCTATGTACCCAACCAAAGAGAAATTGTTAGTCGTCATGGTGAATTTATGCTCTCTATTATAGTTGAATCTATTTTACAGATGATGCAAGTGAAAAATCTAGACTCCCACAAGCCACTATCAGTAGATTCTCTCACATAACTCTACACAAACCTAACCTTTCCAGAGAGAGCCAAGATCTTCGAAACTTTTCTCCCCGAGGATGCTCAACTACCCAAGACAAACACTCCATACTCATCTTATATGTTCCCTGAGGTAACCAAGAAGATAATCACAATCATCTCATACATACTTGAATACCACTCTTATCAGTGGGTGGATGAGGCCATTGTTTGCTTATTATAACTTTTTACCATTGGTGAAAAGATTACAATTTTCAATTACAGTGAGTTCATTACAGAGTAAATGCATCATCTGTTTCTAAAGTTTCATATAGAGGGATATTTCAAATACATATATTTTTTATTTTATTTGTTTATTTATCATTAGCCAGACAAGTTTCCATTTTCATTGCAGAAGTTGGATGAGCAAGGAAATTCACAATCAATCATACATTGGACCTCCTTGGTGAGGAAAAATTCCACTCAGTCTACCTTTGCATACTATATTGATCAGTTTCTTTACACAATTTTTTGTTTGCTAAATAGTGATATTGAACCTAGGATAGGAGTATAGATTCAAAGAGTGTTGCATCTAGTGACCAATTGAAGACAAGTGATTAGTATTATACCAAAACTACACAGGGATGAGAGTTTATGAGTGTGAATTTCCACCCTATAAGCTTCCAAAATTTGTTCCCATGAGACTTTTCTCATTATAATATATAAGACAAATGATACATATGGATGATTTACACTTTGTTGTAGATAAAAAAAAGGAACAATTTAAAATCAAAGCACATATTGGGCCATTTGTTTGCAATGCCAGAACAGATGGTAAAGAGGCAGATTTTATTTTGAAGAAAAATAATTTCAAATTGAGTTTCACTTGGTCTTATGACTCTTTCAACTTAATTTTGAATTTGAGAGTGGAGCAAAATACCACTCCTTACACCCACACTCTGAAGCCAGAGAGAGAGAAATTTATGAACTAGAGTCAGTGGGAGGAGAACACAATGCAGGAGGTTGAAGAAAAAATCATATCAACAACCACTTCTCAGACTCCTACACCTCAAGAAAAACAAGAGAAAATGATAAGGGAAGAGGAATATTCTCTAGTGATAGAAATTGGACCTAAGGAGTTCCTGATATATAAGAAGAAAAAAAGACTAACTCTGGACCATTTTTTCAGCAGGGAAGTAAAGAGCAGGAAACAATAATTATGACAGATCCTCATGTTTCTTCAAGAGAGGATGACATTTTCACAAGATATCCCTCTTCATCAACATCCAAATATCCTCCAGATACATCACAAACAACATACTTGTCTCCAGAGACAGTTGAGCCAAACATTTTTGTCAAATACAAGGTAATTAAACAAAGGAATGAAATGCTAAAATCGAACACATAAACCCAATTCTAGAAGAAAAAAACTACCTCACAACATAGGCTTCTCTCATCCTTTGATACAAAGAAAGGGAAAATCCAAATTTCATTTCTTGAAGTGTAGGTTCCAATGCCAAAGACACTAGTAGATTACAAAGAATCTACGTTTTCCTTTGATGCACAACATATTCATCCAATTGACCAAATGGATATGCATAATAAAAATAGTGAGATGATGCATTTTAATCTAACTGATGTTGTCATGTCAGCTTCCATATTGCAGGTATCATTCAACAACATACAAACACAGTTAAAGCTGGAAATGATCTCATCCTTAGCCAAGGATACCAAGATTAAGTCATTGGAAGACTTAGTGATTAAGTTGGGATACAATCCCAGTGACGTAAAGGAAGCAGAGGAGATTGTGGAAAGAAAAAATGCTGACATAACAACATTGAGGAAGCAGCTCAACTTCCCACTACAGAATATCCACAGGCGAAGGAAGTTGGATAAATGGAAAATCAAAATGAAGACATGTTCAAGATCATAATTGAACAAAACAGCCAGATTAGATACATGGAAGTGAAAATGGAGAAACTTCTCAAAGAGAAGCATCACTCATCACAGTTTTCCATATCTCCACTCAGAACAGTCTCTATTTCAGTTGTAACAACCCCAGGGGCATCTACATCAACTTCAGCACTAGCACATAAATCAGATCCTTCAAGTGAGCTAGTTAAAGCCATAGGAAATTTGTCCATTCAAGGGCAATAACTTGCTAAATTATAGGCCCAACTTAAAATGAGGCAAGAATAGAAATTAATAATTGATAGTTCTTATGTTGCATAACTGTAGAAAACTCATAGGCTCACTCAGAGAGTTGAGCAACTGGAAAGTGAATTAGCCATGTCAGAAACTCTGGCATAAGCAAAATAAAGCATATGGATAGAGACAAATGAAACCATCACTGAAATATGGCCTTCAATCCAAATCATTTTTGAGCAGCAAGAATTAATACAAAGATCCAAAGAAGTGGTGAAGGAAATTAAAATAGAATTGGGACATAAACTTGGTGAAGAAACAACAATTATAAAAATCTTAAATTCCAAAACCAGAGAAGAATTGAAAGAGCTTGTAATTCAAGACAGGACATAAACTATCTTGGAGGTAAAAACAATGCATACTAAAAGGAACCTTATGCTACAACTAGAGAATAAATGCAACAATTTGGAATCCAACATTCGAATATTCCATAAGAACTTTCACGTGCTCAACAGGAAAGGGATGCCAAGATTAATGGGGATAAGAGACAAGATGGTTAGCTTGAAATATTATCAGGAGAAATTATGTAATATTGCCCAACATAAATCAAGATTTGCAGGTATAAAAGGAAACATCATAGGGAAGGCATTCATGGAGGCCATAGAATATGAATTATTCATCTGTCACGAGTTCAAGAACCTTTTCATCATCAAGCCTACCTTCCAGAAGTACATAGATGTAGGTGAGTCATATAGAAAATAAACTTTTCTATCCCAAGTGAAGATCGTTGGGAAAAATTGTGTGATTTACTTGGGCGAAAAAATTCATCTTCAACAACAAGGAAAACAACGCAACACTTTTTGAGGTCTAGTCATCAACTGTCATACTCAAGAATAGAGTTAACAACCACATCAGTTTCAGATTTCCTCTTATCTTGCTCTATTTTTGTAAACAAATTTTGATATTTTGTAAAAATATTTAGATTTTCACTCAAGATGTTTTTTATTAAGTTTTTTATAAATACTTCCAAATTCGAAATATTAGTGTTGGGATTTGTATGAAGAAATCTATTATTGAATGTAAAGTTGTTCATAGAGCTCAAGTAGAAAATTTTCAAAAATATAGAAAGTTTTTCAGGATTATTGTGTCAGACTTCTTGGTGATGTTATTCTTCTTTTGTTAATATGTTTCCTTATTTGTTAATTCACATGTTATTACACCTATTTTATTCTTAGAAAAATAAGGATTTGAATTTTTTTAAATACACTCAATTATAGCTTATGAATGAACTCAATGTTTTCCAATAAATTTAAACAATAGAATTCTTAACTTCTCTATGTTCAATGGATTCTTAATATTTCCTTCTTTACCATATAACTAAGATTTTTGGATCTAATAACTCTGCCTACCCTGCCATGTTATTTTTTTTTGTAATTTCTGTAATTAATCAATTGAAAGCTCATTTGATGCCATTTCCTAATGGCTTTCCTATGTTGTTCCAACCAAACCAATTTAAAAATAAAACTCTAAACTTCACATCTAGCCTAAAATTCTAAAAACAACAAAGTTAAATCTGACAGAGAGATCCTTCTATGAAGTTGGAAAGGCTAGATCCTAACTTCCAAAGTGGTTATGTGTTTACCTATGGAATTTATTTCACAACCTTAGGAAATTATGGAGTGATAAAATTTTGGCAACCATACTGGGGACTTCGAATAAATTCATTTAAAATCAATTTTTCTTGGTGAAATTTTCATTTTAGTGCTTCAAGCTATTTCTGAGTTTGTCACTAAGAAATATATCTGATTTAAGGTCATTTCCCACTCAAGATTTGTATATGTTAGATATATTTAAGTATATTATAGTGGATCAAGCTTCTAAAATAATATACACTAGATCAAACCCAGATCCACATCCCCTAGAAATTGTAGATAATCCTAAAAGAATAATTAGGAAGAAAAGTGCAACTGAGAGTGAATCAAGCGAAAATATTCTTCCAAGAGTTAATTCCCTTTATGAATTTTTTTTTACCTTAGAAGACATATAATTTGATTTTGAATTTGAAAACACACTTTTCCAAATTAAATCTAATAGCTTTGTACCTAAAATTGTTTTTGATAAGGACCTTTTACCATATCATAAGTCAGATCAGACTGAGTATAAATGTCAAGGCCATCAATATCCAAAATCATCAAATATTTCTTCTACTGCATCCTCTTCTATTACTCAACCAATTTCACCTATTGGTCTTGTTCCTCCATTAATTCCTCCCAAGAGTTCTACTCCTAGTTCAATCAGTTCTATACCAAGTTCATCTACCATGCCTACAACTTCCACTACAACACATCAAACTACTAAGAAAAAATTAAGAAGAGTGAATCTAGTATTGTTTCCTTTGATTCAGAAAGAAATGAAGAAACTATACAATGCCAAAATAATAGTTCCATTTAGGTTCTCAAAATGGGTTTCCAACCTAGCACCAACCAGAAATAAAATGAAGGAAATTATACTTTGTGTGGACTTTAGGAATTTGAACAAAGTCTCACTAAAAGAAAACTATTCATTGCCTAAAATGGATCACATATTACAAAAGGTAGTTGGTTCTAGTTCATCTTGATGACCAAAACAAAACAACATTTACTACCCCATGGGGCACTTTCATGTATGTGAAAATGTCTTTTGGCCTTATGAATGTTGGGAAAAGATTCCAAAGAGAAATGGACATAGCCTTTGCTGATGAAATTGACATGTTCATTGTAATCTACCTAGATGCTATTACTGTATTCTCAAAAACAGATGAAGAACACTTGCTACATTTGAGAAAGGTTTTTGAAAAATGTGGGAAATTTGGTATCTCTCTTAACCCTAAGAAAACTCTATTTGGTTTAGAAGAAGGAAAAATTCTAGGTCATATCATTTCCAAAGAAGGCATTAGAATTGATCCCAACAAAGTTGAAGCCATACTCAAAATTGATCCTCCTAGAAATAAGAAAGAAAATCAATCCTTCAATGGTAGAATAAACTTTCTTAGGACATTTATCCCTAACTTGGCTGAAATATTAAGATCAATTACAAACATTTTGAAAATAGATACTGAGATTAATTGGAATATTGAAGCCATGAAGTCTTTTAGTGAAGTCAAATTAGATTTAACAGCTGCTCCTATTTTAATAAGCCATTAATTTAATAAGGATTTTATGATTTTTTCTTTTGCATATGAGCATACTATTGCAGTTGTCTTTTTGTAGAAAAACAATGAGGTATATGAACAACCCATAGCCTTTTTCAGCAAATCTATGAGAGATGCATCACTAAAGTAAAACATCATGGAGAATCAAGCCTTTGCTTTAGTGAAATCATTAAAATACTTTAGGGTTTACATCTTACATTCTCATATAATTTCATTTGTCCCAAGTGTTGTGGTAAAGGATATTCGAACACAAACTGACCCAAATGGCAGAAGAGGGAAATGTATTGTTGTGATCCTAGAGTATGACCTAGAGATAAGACCAACCAAGCTCGTTAAGGGTCAAGGATTCAACAAACCAATGCCAGAGTCAACTTTTCATGCCTTTGATATATATTTTGTTGTTGCACTTGATGAACAAGAAGAGTTGGTGACTCCAAAAATATCAAAATCCTTTTCCACCTCACCATGGTATGTAGACATAATTTTTGTACTACAAAATTTACAAGCTCCTCCTGGTTTAACAAAAACTAAAGTTAGATTTCTAAAATTGAAAGCCATGAAATTTTTTATTTTAGATTGGAGTTTATATTGTTAAGATGTTGGAGGTATCTTCCTAAATTGTTTCTTGAAATATGAAGCAGATAAATTCTTACAATAATTACATGAAGGAGACTGTGGAGGACACTTATATTGGAAAACCACAACTAATAAAATTTTAAGAGCTGGTTTTTATTGGCCTACCTTTTTTACATATGCACATGAGAAAGCCACCTCTTGCCACCAATGTCAATTTTTTGAAGGCAAGAAAAAACTTCTACCTTTACCATTAAAGCCTATTTTAGTTGAAGTCCCTTTCCAATAGTGGGGTCTATATTTTATAGTTGAAATTCATCCAACCTCTTCAGGCCAACCTAAGTGGATTTTAAAAACCATATATTAACTTAAAAAATGGATTGAAGCCATCCCATGTAGACAAACCACAAATTATTTCATTATCCAATTTATATAGGGTAACATTATGTCTAGGTTTAGGTGTCCCTACAAACTTATCATTGACAATGTTGTAGAATTTAAATCAAATAAAATGGTGGACTTTTGTGATAAAAGCCATATCAAACTAGAACACTCCACTTCCTACTACCCACAAGGAAATGGATTAGTCGAGTCCTCAAACAAGAGTTTAGTCAACATAATCAAAAAATTGTTACATGAAAATAAAAAGTACTGGTAGAAAAAGTTGATTTATGCCCTATGGGTTCACTGAATTACCACCAAGATATCTATTGGAATGTATTCATTTCAAATAGTGTATGTGATTGATGTAATTTTTCCTACTTCACTAGGAACCCCTGTACTAAAATTGTTGTAGGAATCACAAGTGGAAACAAATGATTTGCAAAGAATAATTAACCAGACCATTCAACTGTAGCAATCTGGAGAGGTGGCTTGCAATAAGACACAATTGAGTCAGGAGAATGTAAAAAATATATATGACAGAAGGAATAAAGCTGATGATTTCCATACGAAAGATTTTTTGCTGAAATGGGATTTAAGGAATGAAGATAAAGGCAAGCATGGAAAATTTGAGAACTTATGAAAGGACCATACAAAATTGAAGTTATTGGAGGTAACAATGAATTTAATTGAATGAATTAAAGGAAGGAGCATTGCTTGGTGGACCTGTGAATGACATACTTCTTAAAAAATACTTTCTTCCAAAATAAATCAGTTTCAGTTAGAATCATTATACATATATCATTTTACTTTTACTGCAAGAGTGAGGTAAGTTTTCATCGCAAGTTGAAGCCTGGAGAGAAGGTCATAATCTTGTAATGATTGGTTGCCCAAATATATTAGTGACAATAGATGGATTAGATTCAAATACAGAAGACAAAAATATTATGCCCAATGGATTTAGGCTACTTATCTACAGTGTTCTTGGCACCTCACAAGGAGAGTGTCATCCCCATTGGATCCTATGTTAGAGTCCTACATTTTATTGGATGATTTTATTGTAGGTGTAATTGTGTATATGATAGGTTGTAAATAACTTTCCATTTTGCAAATTTATTTTCAAAAATAAAAATAAAACGAAAATAAAATATAATCATAAACAAAAGTGGATAAAATAAAAATAAAAAATAGATATGTGTAATTAATAATAATAATAATGTAATATTCCCAAATTTTCCACAAGATAATTGGAATATTATATTTCTTAATTTCCATAATTAATTAAGTAAATAAGAGGGTGGAGGGACCCACAAACCCCAAAGATAGATAAAATCTACTTTTTATGTGTGTATGTTGATATTTCAGATCTAGATCTACATATTGGAGTAGTGGAGCAGCTACTTAATGTGAAAGGAGTGGAGATCATGTCTCATTAATGACAAATATCATGGAGGTTGAAGTAGTCAACTAAGATCATGGAAGGAATCAAATGTAATATCATAGAACATTCATGATGAGATGATGGAGGAGTAGTGCATTTAATGTACACATGATGGAGAAGGTGATCATTACATTCACACATGATGGAGATCATGGAGAGACAACGCAGTCAACATGGAGGCCTATGTCCACATGGACAACGCAATTATGAGGTGGGCCAAGGCATGGAAAGGTTCAAAAAATATATAATGAAGATGAAGGAAACATTGGAGAGGGGATTTTTTAGATTATTGATTTGTGATCTGTTTAGATCTGGATTTTTCATTTGACATTTCATGCACTCTTATGCTGTTTAGTTAAGTATGCAGTGCTATTTAGCACCGGGTGTTCCCGAGCGGGAATACCACCTCTTTCCTTGAGTGACCTCTATGTAAGAGTATTTGCACTAAATTCATCATCAGGCATTGGTTCCATATTGTTCCTAATTTCTGCAGAACATCCATATTCAGAAATTTCACATTTCTAAAGATCAGTTTGAGAGGAGGAGGTTGTCCTTCAATATTTCAGTTCAGGAACTAGTGAAGGATTCATCCTATCACCTTGAGCTTCAATATCAGCCTTCCAGTGTTTCAGATCTATATCAAGCATCGGGCCATCTATTATTCATCTCCCAGTAGCAGCACTTCCATCAGAAATTGCATAGTCCATTCTTATAGATCCGAGGGAGAAGGGAAGTTGCTAGCATTTCAGCTAGTAATCCAGTGGAGGACCATTCCTTAACATTGTATTCTTTATTCCCATCAGTATTGAGATTCATAGCCATATTTTTCAGTAGGCTAGAGAACCTCCTTCCTTTACAACGCATTTTTTGTGAGTAGTTGTGTAGTAGCAGCTGCAATCTTCAAAGGAGGATTGAGGAGCTAGATCTTGAGCTTGTAGCTTGAGGAACTAGTGAGAGGATCAGCCCTTCAATATTAGAAATGATCTTGTGACATATTGAAGCCATCTATTCATTAGATCCATCTTCAGATCTACATGCCCAAGAGTTGTATAGTGAAACCCCAAGAGGGTGATTTTCTTAAATTGACAGATTTGAGAAATCCTTTCAGGGTTATCTTGGATTACCATCGTAGAGCCGAGATCTAGAATCTTGGCATCATCTGAGCTCCATATTTCCATATATCTTCATTTCCCTATTAATCCAGAAGTCATATGTACATCATCTACTGAAGGGACAATGCAATAGTGCTTCCTATAGCTCTCCAATTACGCAGTGCTAGTTTTAGCATGTTTGCAGGGTCATTCTAGGCCACTTCTTTGGCTAGAGTACCTCTATTTTTACACTGTTGTAACTGTGATACATATCAAATGATAATAAAAATATCACCTATTTTGTACATTCTATGATTTTTGAATCGTTATATTTACATATTCTGTGTTACAAATATTGTGTTTGTGTATCAATGCATTATTCCATTTTGGAATATTACAGTGGTATCAGAGCATGATCTTTGGCTCAGCTTGTGGAAATTATTGACAACGTATGAAAAGTAGATAGTAGAGATATACTATGGTGGGATTAAGTTTTGCCTCATCTTCCTTTATATATATGAAGGATATCTACAAGGAGATCAATGAAACAAGAAGAGAAAGGCAAAGAGAAACCTCAAGAAGGTTTGAAGATGAAGAAGGTCCTAGTGCTTCTTTTCAACAGCAAAGAAGACCGAAGAAAAAAAGAGCTTCAAATTATTCCACTAGATCCACTTTATTTGATGAGAAAGAGGACCGGTTTGAATATGATGAAGGCTTGGGGCATGAGACCCTAAGCAAATATCTTTCTAAATACAAAACACAGCCTAGAGCTTTGAAGGAGAATATCTTTGTCCAACGATTTTTGTAATTCAAAGAAGAGGGGAGATCCAGAAGCAACAATAGAAGAAAGAGGCATAGATTCTTCTTGCCTACATTTGATGGATCTTCCACAAGCACATTGAGGGCTTGGAGGGAAGAAATATTTAAATTATTTCTAAAATATCCTATGTCAAAAAGAGAGGTTGTGGAGTTTGCAGCACTACACCTAGATGGTGAAGCAAAATATTGGTGGTTCAGTCATTTATCCCATATGAAAGTGTCTGCTTATGCAGATTTTATTGAAAGGCTGAAGAATATATATGGTAGAAATAAATCAGATATATCTCACATAGTGACATCTCCCATCATCAAGGAGATAGTGCATGAAGATTCAAGAGAATATGTGATCATTATCACTCAAGAGGAGGAGCCTCTACCACCACCAATTGTAGATGTGCTTACATCAAGAGGAGGATCACTTGCACCTTTGCAAGATGGTATTGAGTTCTTGACATTTGGAGCCCCATGCATGATTGGTGAGATGCATGATGAGGAGGAGACAGATTCCAGTGTTGGTACACTTGTAGAAGTGCAGCCATCACTCTCACCAGCAATTAGAGAGATATTTTCACCAGAAGAGGAAACTCTTGTGTTATTGCAAGATGTTACTGAGTATCAGTTGATCCAAGGTATGCATCCACTTTCATTTCATATTGTTTCAGTACCACTTATTGAAAATTATGGGGACATTCCATCAGGGCTATTGCTTGACCAAGGGTTAGAACACCATGTTGATTTGGAGCAGCATCATATCATTGTGCAGAGGACCCTTGATCTAATCAGGGAGGAGATAAAAGGCTATCCCAGTTCATCATTGTTGAGCTACATTTAACCCTTTGAGTTGAAGTGTACAATTTTAGAATATGGGATGAGTATGATCCTATGTACAATGGTTGGCTATGAGTTCAGCATTGTGCCTTGCTTTGAGACAACACATGTTTTACCTTGCATATCTACAACATTCTTAATGAGAAGCAGTGAGAAGAAGAGGACCCATTCCTTATGGGAGTGATCAAATGGAAGCTTCACTCATGAAGCAATGGAGAGAAATATGATAGATGGTAGACATCTTGAGATGGGAAATATTTTCCTCTTTAAATATGACTCTTTCTCAATGAGCATCTCACAGCTCAAAGAGAAACTTCTACCTGCAACAGACCAAGAAACTTATTGGTTTTGGAGGGCCATTGATGAGAATAAGGTCTCATGGAGAGATCTCATTGGAGGTGCACTTCAACAAATCATGGAGTGCAAATTTCTTCAAGTTTGAGGAGCTTGGTGTCCTACAATGGGAGGATGCCAAGTACTTGCAAGATGAGATCCTTCATCCAGATTACGATGAATGGTTGATGATATGGAGCAAGGGGTTGCCAAACCACTTGAAGATCTATGATACAGGGTAGAAAGAAGCATGGATATGGTGGTTTCTCTTGGGTGAGTATGGTTACCACCTAATGGATCCTATTTCTCTGATTCATGCCTTGCACATTACTAGAAGAATGTAGAAGAAAAAGGCATGGTTACTTTGGTTGTTGATGAGAGAGTTTTGACATCTCATGATATATCTTATGTCCATGTATTTACTCTTCTTGGGTATATGTCTCATGTATTTACATTTATTTATGTTTGGAATGTATCTCATGTTCATGTATGTACTTGGGTTTGGGAGAAAGCATAACTCTCACATGATGTGGAATAAGGGAGCTTGTTTGTATTATGTTGGTGAGACATCTCACATTTCCATTACTATATTGGTTCTCCATGACTTACATCATGATGATGTAAGGAGGCAGCAAGAATCCTTATTTCTATGGTTACTATTGGGAGAGTATGGACTGAATTTTTCCCATACATTGCATGAAATTGTTGAAGGATGGAAACATTGAATAGGAGGCCTTACAACGTTGGCTTCTATTGGGGGATTATGTTCATTGTACATGGTATGATGATGATGCGATGGGGTATCAAGATGTGTTATTAAGGTGGCTTCTCTTGAGAGAATATGGCCACTACATTTGGTACAATGATGATGTGGTATAGCTGCAAGAGGCATTGCTGCAGTGGCTTCTATTGAGAGAGTATGTATCTCATACTTGGTTTGATGTTGATGAGGCATAGCAACAGGAAGCATTGTTGTGGTGGCTCCTTTTGAGAGAGTATGGCTTTCTTGTTTGTTTTCATGATGATATAGCATGGCAGTATAAGGCTTTGCTGTGTTGGTTGTTATTGGGAGAATATGGTTTGATATTTTTTATGATCATCCATATGTCTCTGCTTCTTATTTTTCACTATGTTGATGTTATGTTTTATTCCTACATGGCCAACAAGGCTAATGATGTGAGCATTGATAGATGCAATCTACTCTATGTATCATGGGTTGGAGAGATAGTTCATGAGTTGGGACTTTCCACATTGGGAAGAAACCATTTCATTTTATGTATCTTATGTGTAGAGGAGATCTTTGGTCATCATATGGTTGCCACTTGGATACTCATTGATGAGGATGTTTATCTAAATTTTCAGTTGGAGGCCATTCTAGGCATTCTAGAGAGGCAACTTTGGAGCTGGACATGCATGACACATTGTGACATATGGGAAGACCTTCCATATGAGGATGCCATTTGGAGGGAGGATGTTTTCCGTAACATCCACTTTTGCAGTTGCTTGAGGACAAGCAACATTTTTCCGGGGAGGACTGTAATATTCCCAATTTTTCCACAAGATAATTGGAATATTAGAGTTCTTAATTTCCATAATTTATTAAGTAAATAAGAGGGTGGAGGGACCCACAAACCCCAAAGATAAATAAAATCCACTTTTGATGTGTGTATGTGGATATTTTAGAGCTAGATCTACATAATGGAGTAGTGGATCAACTACTTAATGTGAAAGGAGTGGAGAGCATGTCTCATTAATGAGAAAGATCATGGAGGTTGAAGCAGTCAACTAAGATCATGGAAGGAATCAAATGTAAGATCATAGAGAATTCATGATGAAATGATGGAGGAGTAGTGCATTTAATGCACACATGATGGAAAGGGTGATCATTACATTTACACATGATGGAGATCATGGAGAGACAACATAGTCAACATGGAGGCCCATGTCCACATGTACAGCGTAGTTATGAGGTGGACCAAGGCATGGGAAGGTTCACAAACTATATAATGAAGATGAAGGCAACATTGGAGAGGGGGGTTTTTAGATTATTTATTTGTGATATGTTTAGATATGGATTTTTCATTTGACATTCCATTCCCTCTTATGCTATTTAGCTAATTTTGCTGTGTTGTTTAGCACCGGGTGTTCTCGAGCGGGTATCCCACCTCTT
The DNA here is from genome assembly GCA_034641835.2 of Pinus albicaulis. Classification (NCBI taxonomy): domain Eukaryota; kingdom Viridiplantae; phylum Streptophyta; class Pinopsida; order Pinales; family Pinaceae; genus Pinus; species Pinus albicaulis. Next base: position 1,159,642,176 of record CM076572.1, on the reverse strand, counting down.
TCCTTGAGTGACCTCTAGGGAAGAGTTTTTGCACTACATTCATCATCAGGAATTGGTTCCATATTGTTCCTACCTTCTCCAGAACATCCATATTTATAAATTTCACATTTCTGAATATGGATGTTCTACAAAAAGTAGGAACAATATGGAACCAATGCCTAATGATGAATGTAGTGCAAACACTCTTCCCTAGAGGTCACTCAAGGAAAGAGGTGGGAATCCCACTTGGGAACACCCGGTGCTAAAAAACACCACAGAATTAGCTAAACATCATAAGAGTGCATGGAATGTGAAATGACAAATCCAAATCTAAACAGATCACAAATCAATAATCTAAAAACCCCCCTCTCCAATGTTGCCTTCATCTTCATTATATAGTTTGTCAACCTTCCCATGCCTTGGCCCACCTCATAACTACATTTTAAATGTGGAAATAGGCCTTCATGTTGATTGCGTTGTCTCTCCATGATCTCCATCATGTGTGAATGTAATGATCACTCTCTCCATCATGTGTTCATTAAATGCACTACTCCTCCATCATCTCATCATGAATGCTCTATGATATTACATTTGATTCCTTCTATGATATTAGTTGACTACTTCAACCTCCATGATCTTTCTCATTAATGAGACATGATCTCCACTCCTTTCACATTAAGTAGTTGCTCCACTACTCCATTATGTAGATCTAGATCTGAAATATCCACATACACACATCAAAAGTGGATTTTATTTATCTTTGGGGTTTGTGGGTCCCTCCACCCTCTTATTTACTTAATTAATTATGGAAATTAAGAACTCTAATATTCCAATTATCTTATGGAAAAATTGGTAATATTACAGTCCTCCCCAGAAAAATCTTGTTTGTCCTCAAGCAACTGCAAAATTAGATGCTACAACAAACATCCTCCCTCCAAATGGTATCCTCATATGGAAGGTCTTCCCATATGTCACAATGTGTCATGCATGTCCAACTCCAAAGCTGCCTCTCTAGAATTTCTATAATGGCCTCCAACTGAAAATTTAGATACCCATCCTCATTAATGAGTCTCCAAGTGGCAACAATATGATGACCAAAGATATCCTCTACACATGAGATACATAAAATGAAGCGGTTTCTTCCCAAAGTGGAAATTCAAAACTCATGAACTATCTCTCCAACCCATGATACATAGAGTAGATTGCATCTATCAATGCTCACATCACTAGCCTTGTTGGCCATGTAGGAATCAAACATAACATAAACATAGTTAAAAATAAGAAGCAGAGACATATGGATGATCATAAACAATATCAAACCATATTCTCCCAATAACAACCAACGCTGCAAAGCCTTCTAATGCCATGCTAGATCATCATGAAAACAAAAAAGAGAGCCATACTCTCTCAAAAGGAGCCACCACAACAATGCTTCTTGTTTCCATGCCTCATCAACATCAAACCAAGTATGAGAGCCATACTCTCTCAATAGAAGCCACTGTAGCAATGCCTCTTGCTTCCATACCACATCATCATTGTACTAAATGTAGTGGCCATATTCTCCCAAGAGAAGCCACCTTAATAAGGCATCTTGATGCCCCACCACATCATCATAATACCATGTACAGTGACCATAATCCCCCAATTGAAGCCAACACTGTAAGGCCTCTTGTTTCCATCCTCCAACAATGTCATGCAATGTATGGGAATAATTCAGTCCATACTCTCCCAATAGTAACAATAGCAACAAGGATTATTTCTGCCTCCTTACATCATCATGATGTAAGTCATGGAGCAACAATATAGTAATGGACATGTGAGATGTCTCATCAACATAATATAAATAGGCTCCCTTATGCCACATCATGTGAGAGTTATGCTTTCTCCCAAACCCAAGTACATACATGAACATGAGATACATTCCAAACATAAATACATGTACATACATGAAACATATCCCAAACAAGAGTAAATACATGGAGATAAGATATATCATGAGATGTACAATCTCTCTCATCAACAACCAAAGTAACCATGCTTTTTTCTTCTGCATTCTCCCAGTGACGTGCAAGGCATGAATCAGAGAAATAGGATCCATTGGGTGGTAACCATACTCACCCAAGAGAAAACAACGCATCCATGCTTCTTGCTGCCCTGTATCATAGATCTACAAGTGGTTTGGAAACCCTTGCTCGATATCATCAACCATTCATCCCAATGTGGATGATGGATCTCATTCTCCAAATACTTGGCATCCTCCCATTGTAGGACACCAACCTCCTCAAACTGTTGAAGAAATTTGCACTCCATGATATGTTGAAGTGCATCTCCAATGAGATCTCTCCATGTGACCTTCTTCTCATCATATTAACCACAAATTTATAGTTTTATTGTTGCAGTGAATATTCAACCCTAGGGCTCTGATTCATACTTTGTATAGTTGTGTAATTCTGAAAACCATTTTTGGGTTCTTGTTGGAGGTTTTATAGAGCCTAGAGCTACATTTGTTGTATCTTTTGAGGCATATGAAAACCATATATATTTTGTGTACTCATTTACAGTAGCATTGCATCTATGACTGTGCTGTAGCAATGTCTTTGACATTTGGATATAGTAGCAACACCTCATTCTTGAGGGTTTTCTTCATTGGAGGCTTATTGTGTCTTGTTATATGCTTTGTGGCCCATTATTTTATACATATATGCTACTGTTATGATGAATGGAAGGTCTCCATATTGGCCTCTTGTTTTGATGTAATGTTTACACTGATATTTCAAGCATTTTTGCACTATATTCCTGCTTTTCCCATTCATCATTAGGCGTTGGTTCCATATTTTTCCTACTTTTTGTGGAACATCTATATTCATAAATTGCACATTTTTGAAGATCAGTTTGAGAGGAGGAGGTTGTCCTTCAATATTTCAGTTGAGGAACTGGTGAAGGATTCATCCTATCACCTTAAGCTTCAATATCAGCCTTTGAGTGCTTTAGATCTATATCAGGCATCAAGCCATCTATTATTCATCTCCTAGCAACAACACTTCCATCAGGAGTTGCGCAGTCCATTCTTGTAGATCCAAGGGAGAAGGGAAGTTGCTAGCATTTCAGCTAGTAATCTAGTGGAGGACCATTCCTTCACATTGTATGAATTATTTCCATCAGTCTTGAGATTCATAGCCATATTTTGTAGCAGGCTAGAGAGCCTCTTCCTTTGCAGCATAGTTTTTGTGAGTAGTTGTGTAGCAACAGCTGCAATCTTCAGAGGAGGATTGAGGAGCTAGATCTTGAGCTTCTAGCTTGAGGATATAGTGAAGGGATCAACCCTCAAGCTTAGATCTGATCTTGTGACATATTGCAGCCATCTATTTGTCAGATACAACTTCAGATTTGCATACCTAGTAGTTGTATAGTGAAACCCCAAGAGGGTGATTTTCTTAGATTGACAGATCTAAGAATTCCTTTCTGGGTTATCTTGGGTTACCATCATAGAGCCCGGATCTAGAATATTGGCATCATCAGAGCTCCATATTTCCATAGATCTGAATTTCCCTATTCATCCAATAGTCATATGTACATCATCTACTGAAGGGACAATGAATATTTCTTCCTGTAGCTCTCCTGTTATGCAATGCTAGTTGTAGCATGTTTGCAGGGTCATTCTAGGCCACTTCTTTGGCTAGAGTACCTCTATTTTTACACTATTGTACTGTAATCCATCTCGAATGATAATAAAAGGCTCACCTATTCTGTAAATTCTATGATTTTTGAATCTTTATATGTACATATTCTGTGTTACAAATATTGTGTTTGTGTTTCAATGCATTATTCCATTTTGGAATATTACAAAAAATACATCAGAAAAGAAAAAAGAATAAAAGTACCCCATAATTTTTTTTTTATAGGAGCAAGCAAGTGTAAATGCCACTCAAAGTAAAAAAATGCATCAATTAAAAACTTAGAAATTTTTGAATAAATGTGCGACTACTTCAAATGACACACTGTAATATGAGAATTAGAATAGCTAGTTTAATCACATTGTTTAAAGATGATTAGTTGAAATAAAATAGTTTAGGTTAAAGAATAAATAAATCACACAGTTTGATTGTGATTGAAATAAGCTATTTTAAACAAATATGAAATTAATCACACCATTTAATTGTGATTAATTAACAATTTTAGAGGAAAAAAGTAAAAATTCCTTGCAAATTTAAATGCAACATTAGTAGATAGAAAAGTATTTTTGGAGGGTAATTAACCTTGTATTATATTAATTTTTATAAGCAGTTGTTAATCATGATTTATCACAATGTAATGAAGTTAGTTATGATGTTTTTTTGCAATGTTTAAACATTAGGATAAATTCGACAGTTGATATCAACCCCCGCCTGGATCAACGACGGGGGATTGTTTTCGGATCCGCCCGAACTCCTTCATGCTTTATTTGCATGGGGGGGGGGGGGGGGGGCGCTAAATGAAAGAACCCACCACTTTATGTTGCACCACCATATCACTTTGCACCTCCCCTCATTTCCTCTCATCTCACCTCCCCCCCTCTGAAAATTCATCTTCCATTTGACTTTGCACTCCCTTTACTCCTGCACCAATGAACATCCACCACGATGACTCCCCCAACCCCACCATCACTTCTCACCACGGTCTATCCTCCTTGAATCACAATCTTCCACATCATCCTTGCAGACCCCACTCCCCCACCATCAGTTCCCACCACAGTCTATCCTCCTCCACTCACCATCTGCCACATCATCCTTGTGGACCCCACTCCCGCACTTCCCTTCCGTTAAAATATTTCTTGATACTCATTCCACTCCCATAAAAAATATTCCATCTGGCACTCCCATGTCTGCATCATCTGACCGTTACACTAATTAAATGTTTCTCGCTCCTACGACAGCGGACCCACTCCCGGTTAAATGGTAAAAACCCAACGGTATGTTTATATACTCCTATATTAATGACTTTGAAATCATAAAATTCCCTTCTTCTCTGTTTTAAAATGACCAATAAAAATTTAAAGTCTTCCACTCTCTCCCAACATCCAGTAAATTTACCAATAAAAGTGATCAGATCGCCATCAGCGACCTAACTTTAGAGTTTGATTGTTAGCTTCACTTTCTAGCTAATCCAAGCATCCTCCTCCTTCTATTTTTGACAATGGCTACTAAAGGCAAGACCCCCAAGAATAAAGGCAAGAAAACTGAAGAAAATTATATGTTTCTCCCTACCATTGACCTTGATCACCTACCTTTGGTCGACATGAAATACAATATTTTTGAGACTCTCTGTGAATTCGACATGTTTGAACTTCACATTTGGTTGAAGCATAAGTTTTTTGACCTTACTGATGAATTGCGCCTATGGGAATCTTCCCTGCCCCAATTCATGTTCCCACAAACCCATTATTTCCTTGAACTAATCTCTTGGTTCCAAAGAGAAATTGTTAGGTGGAATGGTGAAGTTCTACTCACTATTACAGCTGAATCCATTTCACAGATGTTGCAAGTGCAAAATCTAGACTCCCTCAAGCCACTTTTAGCAGCTTCTCTCATAGAACTCTACAAAAAACTAACCTTTCTAGAGAGAGACAAGATCTTCAAAAAATTTCTCCCCAAGGATGCTCAACTTCCCAAGACAAACCCTCCATACTCATATTCTATGTTCCCTGAAGTAACCAAGAAGATAATAAAAATCATCTCATACATACTCGGCTACCACTTTGATTAGTGGGTGGATGAAGCCATTGTTGGTTTCTTATGAATTTTTACCACAGGTGAAAAGCCTATAATTTTCAATTATAGTGAGTTCATTGTAGAGGAAATACATCATCATTTTCTAAAGTTTCCTATAGAGGGAGGTTTCAAATACACATATGTTTTAGTTTATTTGTTTATATATCACCATGTAGACATGTTTCCATTTTCTTTGAAAAAGTTGGATGAGTAGGGCAATTCACAATCAGTCATACATTTGACCTCCATTGTGAGAAAAAAATCCACTGAGTTTACCTTTGCAGACTATGTTGATCAATTTATTTACTTAGTTGTTTGTCAGCTAAATAGTGATCTGGAACCTAGGATAGGAGCAGAGATTCAAGTAGTGTTGCATCTTAGTGACCAAGTGAAGACAAGTGATTGGTATTTATACCAAAACTATACAGAGATAAGAGTTTATGCGTGTGAATTTCCACCCTATAAGCTTCCAAAACTTGTTCCCATGAGATTGTTCTCATTAGAATATATAATACAAATGCTACATATGGATTACTTACATTTTTTTGTAGCTAAAAATACTGCACAGTTTAAAATGAAAGCACATATTGGGCCAGTTGTTTGCAATGCCAGAACAGTTGGTAAAGAGGCAGATTTGATTTTGAAACAAATGAATTTCAAATTGAGTTTCACTTCGCCTTATGACCCTTTTAGCCTAATTTCAAAGTTAACAGTGGAATAAATTACCACTCCTTACACCCACCCTCCTAGTCCAAATATCGAGCAATTTATGAACTAGAGTCAGTGGGAGGAGAACACACTGTAGGTGGCCGAAGAACAACTCATATCCACAACCACTTATACTCCAACACCTCAAGAAAAATAAGATAAAAGGATAAGGGGAGAGGAATACTCTCCAGTGATAAAAATTGGATCTAAGGAGTTCCTGAAATATACGAAGAAACAAAAAACTAACTTTGGACCAATTTTTCAGTAGGGAAGTAAATAGAAAGAAACAATAATTATGATAGGTCCTGATGTTTATGCAAGAGAGGATGAAATTTTCACAGGATCTCTCTCTTCATCAACATCAAAATATCCTCCAAATACAACACAAACAACAGAATTGGCTTAGGACACAGCTGAGCCTAACATTTCTTCCAAATACAAGGCAATTAAATAGAGCAATGAAATGCTAAAATTGAACACATACACCCAATTCTGGAAGCAAAAATCTACCTCACAACACAATTTTATCTCAACCTTTGATACAGAGAAAGGGAAAATGCAGATTTCATTTCTTGAATTGCAAGTTCCAGTGCCAAAGACACCATCAGATTACAAAGAATCTATGTTTTCCTTTGATGCACAACGGATTCATCCAATTTACCAAATGTATATGCATAAGAAAAATAGTGAGATTATGTATTTTAATTTAACTAATGTTGTCATGTCAGCTTCCATATTGCAGGTATCATTTAACAACATACAAACACAATTAAAGTTGGAAAATATCTCATCCTTAGCCAATGATACCAAGATCAAGTCACTGGAAGACTTGGTGATTAAGCCGGGATATTGATCCAGGTGGATATTGGTGGCCACCCACCTATTCCACTTGGGGCCCCACCATTGTCTCTTTCAGTTTTTTTCACAACTTACTATTTTTAGCAGTTTTTTGGGTCCTGAACTTTCGGAGCCGTTTTGAAGCCCCAAACAGAGATAGTATGGCGAAGTTACGTCCCTGGGAAGTTGAAACACCAATTTACCCAAACAGGGCCCATAGTTTTGGCGCTTCATCTCCTAGGGTTAGGTTTTTGGACATTTAGAGTTCTCCATTGTTTCTCCATAATAAATAGGCCCTTGAGCCTCATTGTAACATAGTTAAGAGGTCTGTAGCTGCCACATCTCTTCTCAGAGATTCGCTACCAGCACCCTAGCTATTTTATTTCCATCATGTTTGTAAGCATATTTATGTGATTTGATATTAATGAAATGAAGCCTTATTTCTGCTGTATTTATATGTTTATGGTTATTTCAGTATTCTTTTGTTCCTGCATAAATCTGGATCAGTGGTATCAGAGCAATCTGCTTTTTTTCTCGATCCTTCTTTGCATGTCCCTAATGATGTCGAGGTATAAGGAGTTAGGGCTCGATCTGGTGGAACCTTTGCAAGATCAGCCTCGAAAACCCCGACGGACGCCCATGGGGGAAAAAAAGAAATATGAGGGAGCAGGAGATCCTATCAAAATATTACTCTAGGAGGCCCTCGAAAAAAAAAGGAACGCGGTGATGGATATCTTTGCTCAGATCCTTCAACGATTGCCCACCGGCGGCGCATCTGCATCCACCAGTCACTTTGGAGGTGCGACTCCCTTTAAGGTACAAGTAAAATTTGATATTCCCATATTTGAGGATAAAATAGATGCAGATGACGTAGATATATGGTTGAATCTATTAGAAGGATATTTCTCGGTTCATGACTTTTTCGACCAGGAGAATATTATTTTTGCACTTCTCAAAGCTACCCCCCATGTCAAGGACTGGTTGGAAACCTACTGTGAGAAAATGGACAAGACAGAACCCTCTTTGCTCTCAGCCATACCCACTTGGAATTCTTTCCAAGATGCCATCAAGGAACAATACTATCCCGTGGGGAGCTATGAGGACAAGTACATACAATGGACCACGCTGCGGTAACAAAGGGATCAAGATGTGCATGAGCTAACGAATCTATTCCATACCCTGCACACAAAGTTGGGTATCAAAGATTCAAAGAAACATTTGGTGCTAAGGTATCGTGGTTTTCTGCACATATACATTCAGGAGGAAATGGAGTTCCTCGACATCTCCTCGCTTGGTACGACATACTGGTATGCTGCCAAGATTGAGCAGAAATTCAAACATAAGAAGCGAGACTTTGGATCTGCAAATCAAAAACAAGGGAAAGGTTCCCCCAAACCACAGAAAAAAGGACAAAGCCAAGGTAGGGCAGCCCAAGACAATCTTCCAAAGACAAAAGCAAAGAACAACACTGCGAAGCCAAAGAAGGACACAGGATAGTGGTGTGAGTTCCATAAGAGCTCCACTCACCACACAAGTGAGTGTCAGGCCAAGCAGTCACTGGTGGCTGAGATGAGGGCTTCTGAATCATATGCATGCTCCAACCCTGAATCAGAACCTGACAAGGTGAATGAAAAAGGGAAGCAGAATATTGATGCGGAGCCCAACGCCACTGTTGCCACTACAAATATCTAGAAGGAGGAACCAGAAGATACAGAGGAGGCAGAGCGTCTCTTCCACTCCCAGATGTGGGTAAAGGGTTCCCTGCTACAGTTCATTATCGAAAATGGGAGCCAAAAGAACCTCATTTCAACAGATGTCATGAAGCGGTTGGGCTTGCCGACCACAGCGCACCCACAACCATACACCATTGGGTGGCTTCACCAAGGACGGGATCTCCACGTCAGCCAGCAGTGTCGCCTTCCCTATAGCATCAAGCCCTTCACGAATGAGGTATTATGTGAGATTGCTCCTATTGATGTTTCTGATGTATTATTAGGCCAACCATACTTGTGGAAGCGACATGCTATGTATGAGTCCAGGCCTCACACTGTTATTGTTACTTTGGGAAATAAATTGTACAGGATACCAGAGGTACCACCGCCTCCCACTATCTCTTTGGTTACTACAAAACAATGCAGTAAGCTCATTTCCAAAACTAGGAAAATTGTTTTCCTGATGATCCGCCCCCAGGTCAAGAAGAAGATTGTGTCCATGACCTCCAGACATGGCTCCTCTGCACGACAACAACAAATGGACAAGGTTGTGGAGGAGTACGGGGACATCTTCACCTCACCCATAGGGGTGCCTCTACACTGTCAAGTCAAGCACCCCATTGACCTAACCCCAAGTGTGCCACTACCCAATGGATTGATCTATAGGTGCTCTATTATGGAGAATGATGAAATCAAGAGGTAGATTTAGGAGCTGCTGCAGAAAGGTCACATCTGGCCAAGTTCATCACCTTGTGGGAGCTCAATCGTGTTGGTACAGAAGAAGGATGGGAGATGGAGACTCTGTATTGATTATCGAGCGTTGAACAAGATCACTGTCCGAAATAGGTACCCAATCCCATGGATTAATGACCTTCTGGACCAACTCAAAGGGGAAAAATATTTCAGCAAGATCGGCTTGAAGTCTGGGTATCACCAGGTACCAATCGAACCCTCTGATGTGTGGAAGACTGCCTTCAAAGCTAAGGAGGGCCTTTTCGAATGGCTCGTCATTCCTTTCGGATTGACAAATGCTCCCGCAACCTTCATGAGGTTGATGGATGACATATTTTGTCCATTCACCAACTCATTTGTAGTGGTATAATTGGATGACATTCTGATCTTCATCCAGACTTGGGAAGAGCACCTCCACCACATCTAAGAAGTCCTCCAAACACTGCGGCAACACAAGTTGTGTGCCAATTTGGAGAAGTGCACTTTTGGCATGACCTAGGTTCAATATCTAGGGTAAATTATTGATGAACAGGGGGTGCATGTGGATCCAGCCAAGATCCAAGTCATTCAAGATTGGCCAGCCCCAACCACCCTAACAGAGCTTCGCAAATTTCTAGGCATTGCTAATTTCTACTGTAGGTTCATGTTGAGATTCTCTCATATCACTTGGACCTTGAGTCAAGTCACTAAGGGAGGAGCAAAGGCAAAATTCTTTTGGTCGGAAGCTCAACAGAAGGCGTTCGTAGAATTGAAACATTGCCTCTATTTTTCCCCAGTGCTCACATTACCAGACTTGCAACAACCATTTGAGATCGAGACAAATGCCTCTGACTATGTTATTGGGGAATTTATTACTCAACAGGGGCATCCAGTGGCATATCGCAGTGAGACATTTTCTGACACAGTTTGAAAGTATCCCACTTATGACAAAGAAATGTATTCCGTTGTGCAGGCTTATTGAAAATGGAAGCATTACATTTTCGGGAAGGAGACAATCATCCACACAGACCACCGACCCCTACAATTCATACAGACACAAGGGAAGTTGTAGAATGATCGCCATCAGAAGTGGTCCACATATCTGTAAAAATTTCATTTGAACATCAAGTACAAGAAGGGTAGAACCAATAATGTTGTAGACTACCTCAGCCGACCATTGATCTATAGAAATTTGAATAATAGCTAAATTATTCACCGAGATTATCCTCATTACACACTATTTAAGCTTCATGCATAATACATAACCTCTTCTACAATTGATCATCAATTTGCGGAAATAGAAGCAGTCGCATGTGCACATTAAAACATAATCAAGCACACATATAACACATTATGTAATGGGGAAAGATTACAGCTGAAAACCCCCAACTATCTGTATATTATAATGATAGAGAAAATGTAACAATACATAGCACAAACTCCTCACAAGCTCTCAGCATTATCTCCAATTGTTACACACAAAACAAGCTCAGATCATGCACATCCCATGCTCCAATCTTCTCCACCTTTCTGCCTGCCTCTACTGCGCAATCCAATATGAAGAATGAATGGATCCAAGTTCAAATATCCTTGGCTTGTACCACGCAATCCTCATTGGCAATCTCCATCAATATGTGTGTGCAAATCTCATGCATAGCTATAGTCACAACTGATAGTAGACTCACCCTTTCACCCACCTCTAACACTGGTCTCCACTGAACTGTCCATGCAATGCAGTTAACTGATGTATTCTTTAGTTTATTTATGAGTTAATAATTAGTGAAGTAATTAATAATTAATTCACACCACTCATCACTAGTGTATTTATCAGTTAGACTAAATACAACTAGTTCAACTAAGTTAAACCGAACACAACTCCACCAACTGTCTCATCAACTCCACCAAACTCGGCCACATGAGTTCTAACTGAAGTCAACCATGCAATAGCTCAACTAACCCTTAGGAAAAGCGTATTTCCTTCTGTCAGCTGCATGTGCCACATCCAAGCATCAAACTGAAGTGCTCCAAGAGGATAAGATAATGTTTATAGTCCAAATATTATTAAGGGCTAATAATATTTGACTTATCTATTTTTAGACTGGCAGTCTAAAAATAGACTTCGCCCAATGTCTAAAAATAAAGGTCCATATATTTTTACCAACTTGACCAATCATCCATAAATAGTATCCTGCAACTCATAAACCATGATCCATATGTCTAAAAATAGACAATGTCTAAAAATAGACATAGTCTAAAAATAGACTTTGCGACAAAAATGACTTGTGTGGCCCCCACCTAGTTTTGGTGATCACTTCCCAACTAGGATTAGGAAAGATGTTTCAGGATGCCTCCTTCACTGTTTCTTGTGGAAATATTCAACACTCCCTCTCAACAAGAAAGGAATGTCTTTGCATGCGACATGCAACTCCATGCATTCGCCCTGCAACCTTCACAAGTGCCATGCAACTCCATGCATCTGCTCTGCAACTCCTCTGAAACTGAATAGGCTCCAAAAAACTCAATCAGTTTGATGCACCATGCAACTCCATGCATCTATCATCAAAGTATTCGACTTCTACTGGGCCCAATTGCACATGTCATCAGGAACCACTGCGCTGTTGAACTCTTGCACCCATGCACTCTGCACTTGCACTCAACTCCGATTCACACTCCAGTATCCGACACTGTCACTTTGATCTACCTGCATCAATCCAACTGATCATGCTACTGATGCACTATGGGCACCTCGTAGCCAGGTTCAATTCATGAGATCCACACCATCTCAATGAATCCTGCCCAGAAATCTCCTCTTGGGATTATTCATGCATGTCGCCCCACCTCTCACCTGGTGGTATAGCTGCATGCACTCCCTCTGCCCATCTGGCACAAAATTTCTCTGCATGAGTGGTTTCTTCCACTCCATGATCCTCATCTTGTGGCTGCTCCACATCCCGAGGTTCACTATTAGCTACATGAAAAACTTGCTCCCTCTCAAGCATCAATTGCATGTCTTTCTTGCACTTCCCAACAATAGGAAGCTCCGTAGACATCCCATCTACTTCAAGTTTGTAGAGATTCTTTGCTCGAATCCCAACCTTCTTGACTTGTCTTATTGCCTTGTGCCGAAGGAAAATTTTTCCTTCACTGAAGACAACTTCATACCCTTTATCCTCTAACATTGCGACTGAGATCAAATTATTCATTAAACCTAGAACATGCACTACATCTTGTAAAAGAATGAGTTTACCTGACTCCCTCTAAAAGTTTATGGTACCAATTCCAGTCGCATTGTATCATCCATTGTCGCCCAACTCAACATGCAACTGGAGATCTTTCTCCACCAAGTCACTGAAAAGATTCACATCTCCCATCATGTGAAAGGAAGTGCCACTATCAAAATACCACGCTGATCCCAATGCATTAGACACCATGCATGCGATCAATGAGAAGTCAATGGCACTCCTATCAGGACTCTGTCAATGGTCGGAAGAAATTGCCAGGATGGGAGCGACTTTGGTCGGATCTTGTGCAAGAGGAGATAAGGCGGAGTACCAAGGATGGATCTTCATCAAATGCATCTGATGAAAAGGATTGCGCTTTGGCTGCCAAATCAAGGAAGGGGAAGGGAAATAAGAATGCTTCTCAATCCGGTGTGGATGGTAAAGAGCGTGACATGTCTAAAGTGAAGTGTTTTCACTGTCACGAGCATGGACATTACGCCACAAATTGTCCACAGAAGAAGAAGAACAAGCAGGCTACTGGAGCTACAGCTAGTGAGGCTCTTGCCTCGCAAGTTGAGCCAATGCTAAGTACAAGCAATGACATGATCATCATCAGGTGCCACACAACTTCCACGTGGGTGAAAAAGTGTGGCTACATTTGCAGAAGGAGCACCTCACTGGACCCCACCGTAAGATTCTCCCACTTCGATATGGGCTGTACACCATCACCAAGGTTATAGGGAACAATGCCTTCGAGCTCAGTATTCCACCATTCCTTGGTCTGCACCCAGTATTCAATGTAGACTGCCTTCATCCCTACTCCCCACCTCTATTGGAAACCTCTGTCATTGCAGAAGAAATCACACCAAAATATTTAAACCCAGACTACATGGAACAGGCCACCACATATTGTATCATGGACATGCAAATCAATAACACTCGCCGAAAGAAGATCCAACTATATTGGGTTGTCAAAGCTGGCCAACTCCTGCACCAAGGCAAGTGGTTCACCAGGGACCAAGTTCAACAGAATTTTCCTCATCTCATGGAGGAACTCAACGCAATGGGGACCATTGCTTCCTAAGGGGGGAGGAATGATCCAGGTGGATATTGGTGGCTACCCGCCTATTCCACTTGGGGCCCCACTATTGTCTCTTTCATTTTTTTTCACAACTTACTATTTTTAGCAGTTTTTTGGGTCCTAAACTTCTGGAGCCGTTTTGAAGCCCCAAAAGGAGATGGTATGCCAAAGTTACGTCCCCAGGAAGTTGAAACACCAATTTACCCAAACGGGGCCCATAGTTTTGGTGCTTCATCTCATAGGGTTAGGTTTTTAGACGATTAGAGTTCTCCATTGTTTCTCCATAATAAATAGGCCCTCGAGCCTCATTGTAACACAGTTCAAAGGTATGTAGCCACCACATCTCTTCTCAGAGATTCGCTACCAGCACCCTAGCTATTTTATTTCCATCATGTTTGTAATAATATTTATGTGATTTTATATTAATGAAATGAAGCCTTATTTCCGCTGTATTTCTATGTATATGGTTATTTCTATATTATGTTGCATTCCTGCATAAATTTGGATCAGATACAATCCTAGTGATGTAAAGGAAGTAGAGGAGATTGGGAAAAGGAAAAATGATGAAATAGCAGCATTGGCAAATTATCTCAAACTTCCCACTATAGAAGATCCACATGCCAAGGAAGTTGGAGAAATGGAAAAGAAAAAGGAAGACATGTTCTAGATAATAATTGAACAAAACAGCCATATTAGAGACATGGAAGTGGAAATGGAGAAAATTCTCAAAGAGAAGCGACAATCATCATATTTGGCCATAGTTCCACTCACAATAGTTCCTATTTCAGCTTTAACAACCCCTAGGGCATCTACATCAAATTCAACACCATCACATACATTGGATCCTTCAAGTGAGGTAGTTAAAGCCATGGAAAATTTGTCTATTCAAGGGAAAGAAATTTCAAAATTACAGGCCCATCTTAAAACGATACAAGAACAGAAACTAATAATTGATAGTTATTATCTTGCAGAACTGTAGAATACTCATAGGCTCACTCAGAGAGTTGAACAACTGGAAATTGAATCACCCATGGAACAAACTTTTTCACAAGAAAAAGAAATCATATGGATAGAGACAAATGAAACCATCACTAAAATATGGCCTTCGATCCAAAAGCAAGAATTAATACAAAGATCCAAAGAAGTGGTGAAGGAAAGTAAAATATAATTGGGACAGAAACTTGGTGAAGCAACATCAATTATAAAAATCTTAAATTCCAAATCTAGAGAAGAATTAGAAGAGCTTGGAATTCAAGACATGACATAAACTATCTTGGAGGTAAAAATAATTCATATTGAAAGGAACCTTATGCTGCAACTAGAGATTAAATATAACAATATGGAATCCAACATTCAAATATTCCATAATAAATTTCACGTGCTCAACAGGCAAAGGTTGCCATGATTAATGGGGATAGGAGACAATTTTGTTAGCTTGAAATATTTTCAGGAGAAATTATGTACTATTGCCCAACATAAATCAAGATTTGCAGGTATAAAAGGAAACATCACAGGGAAGGAACTCATGGAGGCCATATAATATGAATTATTCATATGTCATGAGGTCAAGCACTTGTTCATTATCAAGCCTACCTTCCAGAAGTACACATATGTAGATGAGTCATATAGAAAGTTAATAAAATTTTCTATCCCAAGTGAAGATCAATGGGGAAAACTGTGTGAGTTACTTGGGTGAAACAGTTCATCTTCAACAACAAGGAAAATAGTGTAACACTCTTTGATGTCCAGTCATCAACAATCATCCTCAATATTAGAGCCAACAACCATATCAGTTTCAGATTTCCTCTTATCTTGCTCTATTTTTGTAAACAATTTTTGATATTTTGTAAAAATATTCAGATTTTCACTCAAGATATTTTTTATAAATTTTTGTATAAATACTTCCAAATTTCAAATATTAGTGTTGGGATTTGTATGAATAAATCTACTATTGAATGTAAAGTTTTTCATTGAGCTCAAGTGGACAAATTTTAGAAATACATAAACCTTTTCAGCATTCTTGTGTCAGAATTGTTGGCGATATTATTCTTCTTTTGTTAATGTGTTTCCTTCTCTGTTAATTCACATGTTATTACATATATTTTATTCTAAGAAAAATAAGTATTTGAATTTTTTTAAATACACTCAATTCTTTCTTATGAATGAAATCAATGTTTTCCATTAAAGTTAAACAATAGAATTCTTAACTCCTCTATGTTTGATGGATTCTTAATCTTTCCTTCTTTACCATATCACTAATCCTTTTGGATCCAATAACTCTACCTACCTTGTCCCGTTAAATTTGTTTGTAATTTTTACAATTAATCAACTGAAATCTCATTTGACTGCATTTCCCAATAGCTTTCCCATGTTGTTCCAACTTAAACAATTTAAAAATCAAACTTTGAACTTCACATCTAGCCTAAAATTCTAAAAACAACAAAGTTAAATCTGATAGAGATATCCCAGCTTCCAAAGTGGTTATGTGGTTACCTCCGGAATTTATTTCACAACCTTAGGAAATTATGGAGTGGTAATAGGGTGAAGGTAGATCTAGGTGGATGAAGGGTATCCAACCCCTTGGCCAATCTCGGAACTCTTCACAAAGTCTGTCTTGCACCTCCAAGGTGGTTTTGGGTGATGTGGTGGTGATTTAAAAAAATAGGGCTGAATGTGACTTGGATGGACGGTGGTTGATAAAGTGTGAATACTGAAGTTGATGGTGTTGAAGGGGTCCTCCTCTATTTCTCTATTAAAACTTGCAATCACGCTACTTGCTCATGAATTCATCATTGATAGATTTATCATAAACATTGTGGAAAATATGAGTTGAATTTAAATACACCTACCTATGCAACTAAAACGGAGATCTACCTTTGCATCTACAACATGTTCATGAAAAGAAAAGTAAACTATCTAAATTTTCCAAGAAATCATAAACTAAAAGACATTTTGGTCTGTGATGAAGACCTTCCTCCTCAAGCTCCAATGGAAGAGGTGAGACAGGGAGGCTTAGCACACATTTTTGAGATTTTATGTGCTACTGAACATGAAATGAAAGAGATTAACTAGTACAACATAAGAGAAAACATAAGTACATAAGAGATACTGAGGTAAATGGATTGGGCCCTAACCCACAAGCTCAGCTCCCTGAAACTAAATGCTCATTTTATTTCATAACCAGTCTTGTCCATAATATATGAAATTTATAAATGTATGATACAAGAGCCAAGATTTCTCTACCTACATCCAAAAATCAAATCCTAGTGAGTTCTTTCTCTGCCCTATTTATCCTAAATGGTAGCTACCAACAACTCCCTAAAAATTCGGTATTGGTTCCCTTACAACTCGAGAGAAGTGGAGCTTGGCTCCCTTTGATCCTTCACTTACTTGGTTGCCTTTGATTTCGAGCTGTTGGAGGAGAGTCTTGAAGATCTATTGGTTACCTTTAGGATTTAAGGAGGTGGTCAACCCTCCTATAATCACTCCTTGTTGTCTACTCTGAGCCCTAATTGTACAATCTTCCTAAAAAATTTCATATTCCCTTGATTTTCCTTCATTTACACCACATTAGGCCTCGAAGCATGAAAACCCTTGATACACCATTATCACTAAGGAAAACATGAAAAAATGCAATTAAATGTGAGAAAGATAGAATAATTAGGCTAAAAAGGTGACAATTAACCCCTTATAGTGTACCTAATGATGGTTCTCATCTTCACCCCCATACCAAACGGTTGCTCATCCTCTGAGAAACTTATTCCTCTTTCTTTAGTTCTTTTAGTGCTCTTATAGCCTCTCTAACATCCCAAGGTACCATGGAAGGATTCCCCTCGGGAGGGTAGAACCCTGCATTATTTTCTACTTGCTCCCATTATTTGTCTTCTTCCTCTTATGCCTCGATGCCCCTTTTCCAAGGATAGAGGCAGGGATATCTCTAGGAATGATTGTTTGTATCCCAATGAATTCTTCTCTATTCATGTCAATGAAGGTGGACCAAGGTACAGGGATGTGGAGTCTATTGAGAGCATCTCCGACTATGAGTTTAATGAGACCATGGTAAGATAGGTGTTGATACTTTCTTTCCCTTACCCTTTGGCTCATATCTATGATTGAATGCAGGAGGAAGTACGGGAGATTGAGTCTTTGCTCTAGGGGAAAATATCCTTTGAACCTAAGCTCATGAAATAATATGAAATGGTATCCATAGACCACACTTAATATTCCCTCACAAGATATATATTTCATGAGATGATATGCTACCTCATCCCATGGGTAAGGGAGACTTTCCCTTCTTACCCCATTCTTATCTTCGATTTATTATTCATTAGGAAAGAAGAATATCTTCTTAGAGGTAGTACTAGAGAATCTATCCTCTCTATTCCACTTAACTACTAGAGGTAAGGTGGTGACCCTGCTAATTAGTTTAGGTTTTATGGTAATTTCTAGCCCTCTAACCACTGTGGTGGCCCTATCATTTGCTTGGGAGTGCAAGGCTACTACAAATTATCGATCCACTTCATCATCGAATCCCTTAAGGAGCTCGAATAACCCCAACCACTGGTGATTTCTAAAGATGTAAACCATGGGAGGGTGTAGTCTAATTATTTTTATGTCATTGGGCTCCCTTCTATTAAAACATCCCCCCATCTTGCGATTGTGTTAGAGAGATGGTGGTATATGGGTTGTGTCCAAAATAACTTGTGATATGGGACCCCACAGTTTTCAACTTAACACAAAATGTGATTTTCTTACCCCTACTCCTTTGAACAACCTCATAATTTCATGAATTATGGCTTTACTGTGTGTAAATTACCATGAACAATTTTTGCAACTTGGTGGGGTGATGGCCACTTAGCTCTACAATTCTGATGTTTTATTTCTTGAAGGATCATGTGGGGGTGTCAATACACTTTGAGGTTGGCGTACGTGACACTTTCTAGCACTATGTGGCCTCCCTAGCAAAATTCTTGTAGAAATCACAAACTTTCCTGTAAGACAGGCTGCATGCAAATATCGAGCATGGATCGAAGCTCCTTGGTGTCTATTTTCCCTGTCCTTCTCTAACCAATATCAGAATGCACAATAGAATGAGGAAGAATGAGCCAAAGCACACATTTTTTTCCAAATTGAGAAAAATTGGACTGTAGTTGTGATGTGGATTTGGCACAAGGTTTCCTCATTTAAACCGTTGGTCCCACTCGAGCCAATCATTCCCACCTACCTTGGATTCAACTCCAAATCCTCGTGATATTTCCCTTAACTTATGTGACAGCTCCATGTGCCATGCAAACCCCAATAACTCTTTACTTTAACTCTTCGAGGGTGTACAAGCTAACTGGCCACCTTTTTTCCTATTAAAATCTCTATTCTCGACATTAACTCATTTTAGTCAAAGGATGCATAGCGAGAGAGTGAGGGAGCCATACCTGAACCTAACTGATGCTAATTAGTGGCAAGATCCTTTGTTATGAAACCAGCTCATAAAATAGAAGAAAAGAGAGAACAACGACTTAAAAATCAACCACTTTGAGGGGGAAACCTCCTTTATATTACATAAATGAACAATTCTTGGATGACACAAATGACAAAAAATCATTTCTATATGTAGGAGTACATGGGGTCACAATATAATCTTAGCTAGCCTAATAATAATAATTTAAGGGCACAACAATAATAATAGTGGGCTATTACAGGGCACAATAATAACAATATGGGGACTACATGGGTACAGAAATAAAAATAAGGGGGATACACTAACAAAAACAAGGGACTAAACTAGTAATATAAGGCCCTAACATGCCCCTTTCCTTCAGAAACATGTTGTCCTCAACACTTGAGTAGTTCTGAATGCTTAAGTATAAAATTCTCATCCTCCCATGTGGAATCTTCAGTGGGTAAGTTCTTCCACTTGATGAGATACTCTAAAATTGATCGATTTCATAGCTATCGAGTTATTACTTCCGTGACTACTTGAGGTTCCAATCTAATTTTTCCTTCCTCATCAAGTTCTAGCAATATTGTTTAAACTGGAAGTTTGTCACCTATAACCTTCTTTAAGCATGAAACATGGAAAATTGGGTGCACTTGGGAATATGCAGGAAGCTTCAATTTGTATGCCATAGTACCAATATTTTGTAACACCTTGTAAGGACCTTAGTACTTTGGCGATAATTTGTTATCCTTCTTAGCTTGCTTGAGGGACATTTTTTTGTATGGTTGTAGCCGTAAAAATACCCAATCTCCTACATCATAACTTCTCTCACTGTGATGTTGATATCCCTATTGTTTCATTCGATTTTGTGCCAAATTTAGGTTATCCTTTAAGAGTTGGAGAAATTTTTATTTATGCTGGATGTGAACTTCCACTACTTGAACCTTAGAATTTTATATTAAACATGATGTGATGGATAGTGGATGATATCCATAAAGTGCCATAAATGGGGTTGTATTTGCTGCAGTGTGGAAGGAAGTTTTATTCCACCATTCAACCAGAGGTAACTAATTGACCCATTGTGTTTCTTTATCATATACAAATCAACGAAGATATCCTTCCAAACATGTGTTCACTATCTCAATTTTCCCATCAGATTGAGGATGATAAGATGATCTATAAGCTATTTGAGTACCCAAACAAGAAAATAATTTCGTCCAAAACTTTCCAGTGAAAATGGGATCTCTATAGCTTACAATAATATTTGGGTTTCCATGTAGCTTTTGAATTGTTTCCAAAATCTAGTAGCAACTGTACTCACTTTAAATGGATGAGATAATGCACAAAAGTGTGCATACTTGGTAATTCTATCAACTACCACCATGATGACACTCTTTCCTTCGGACTTAGGTAAACCCGTGATTAAATCCATTGAAACCTCCTCCCAACGTTGATTTGGAATGGATAAAGGCTCTAGTAGTCTCGGGGTCTTAATTGTCTCAACTTTATTTTGCTGGTAAACCAAACATTCCGCCACCAAATTTTGAATATCAGATTTAAGGCCATCGCAAAAAAATTATTTCTTCACCCTGTGGTAAGTTTTTAAAAATCCTGAGTGTCCTCCTAAGGGAGAGGTGTGAAATTCCAAAAGAATGTTTTCTTTTAGTTGGGAATTCTTACAAAGATATAAGAGATATTTGTACCATAAGGAATCCTTTTTCCAACTAAACCTATCAGATGTACTGGGATATTTCTGTAACTTTTGAATGATTTTCCTTACTTCTTCGTCATTCTTCCATTCCTCCCTTTCTTTGGTTATCCAATCGGGTTGTATAATATAAATGGCACAAATCAATGCTTCCACATCCTAATCCTTCCTTGAGAGTGCATTTGTGACAACATTTAGCTTCCCTTTTCTATAGATGATTTCAAAATCATAACCCAACATGTTTGTGACCCATTTTGCTGGTCTTCTGAAGATAATCTTTTTTCCAAAAAGTATATAAGACTATCATGATCATTTTTTACCTTGAAGTGTCTTCCCATTAGATAAGGTGCCATTTCTTTTGTTCATGTAGTATTTCCAACATTTCCATCTCATACATAGATTTCTATAAATAATTTCCTTTGATTGGATGCCTTTAAAAAGCAATGGGTCTTCCTTCTTGCATTAAAACAACACCAATTCCATTTCCTGAGACTTCACATTCCACAATAAAGGTTTTTATGAAGTTTGGTGTAGCTAAGACTGGTACTTGGCACATTTCTTCTTTAAGATGTTCAAAGGCCTTAGTTGCTTTAGGAGTCCATGAAAATGAATCTTTATTCAATAATGTTTTTATATGTGATGCTATTCTCTGATAATTATTAAAAAACTTGCGATAATACCCTGTTAACCCGAGAAATCCTCGCAAATACTTTATGGTTGTGGGGAACTTCCATTCCTTAATGGCTTTAATTTTGTTAGGGTCTAACTTAACACCCTCCTAAGATACAATATGACCTAGATATTCCACCTCTTGTACTCCAAAGAAAAATTTGGAGGTTTTTGCATCTAATTGTTTCTCCTCCAATAATTTGAGCACCTGGTCAACATGTTGAACATGATCCTTCCAAGACCTATTGTAGATTAGCATATCATCAAAAAATACTAACACAAATTTTCTAAGGAAGGGTAAAATGGAATTCATTAACCAATGAAATGTAGAAGGTGCATTTGTAAGGCCAAATGGCATGACCAAAAATTCATAATGACCCTCATGAGTTCGAAATGTTGTTTTCAGAATGTCTTAAATCTTCATTCTAATTTGATGATATCCTGAATGGAGATCCAAATTGGTGAAATAAATTTCTCCATGTAATATATCCAATAATTCATCAATTGCAGGAATGAAAAATTTACCTTTAATAGTGACCTTATTGATCTCCCTATAATACAGACACATGCACTATAATCCATCCTTCTTTTGCACCAATACTACTGGAGTAGAAAAATAACTTTGACTAGGTTGAATTATACCAACCTCTAGCATTTGTGTAATCATACGTTCAATTTCGCTCTTTTGGACATAGGGATATCTGTAAGGTTTGATGTTTGGAGGAAAAATTCCTGGAATAAAATGAATATCATGATCATGATCAAAAATAGGTGGGAGTTATTTGGGAGTTTCAAACACCCTAGAATGATTGTCCAATATTTTTTGGAGATCTAGAGAAATAGATGATTCTGATGTTGGAACTTCTAGTGAGCATAATTGTGCAATGAAGCCTCATTTTTCTTTCTTCAGAAGATTTTTCATGAGATTAGAGCTTATTATCTTTCCCATATTCCCTGCGATACCTCGTAATTCAACTTCCTTTCCTTCCGAAAAAAAAAATTCAAGAAAAGTTCTTGAAAATTAAAAGCTACCGTCCCCAAAGATTGTAACCATTGTACTCCTAGTACAACATCAGCACCACCCATTGGAATGGAAAGAATTGGAATATTCAATACATATTCCCCCATGGTTAGCTTGATATTATGAAACTTTCCAGATCAATTTATAGTTCCTCCATTTTCCACCATCACTTGACACTCTGACGTTGGGTATAAGAAGCAATTAAATTCCTTGGCTACCTTACAATAAATAAAATTATGGGTACTACCCAAATAAATAAGCATTATTACATTTTTCTTCTTGATATGTCCTTCTTTCTTGTGATTTTGAGGAGTGGTAATTACTACCAATGCATTACAAGATATGGCCAGGTTCGTTTCTTCTTCCTCTAGGGTTGGTTCTTGGTGTATATCCTCTTGTTTGAAGTTTCTTGTTCCTTTTCTTCCTCCTCTTCAAAATCTATGTAAAATCATTTCTTCTCAGCACACTTATGAACTTTAGTGTATTTTATATCGCAATTATGGCAAAGCCCTTTTGATTTTTTTTTCTTCTAATTGCCGTGGTGTCAACCTTGTAGTTTGTGGAAGTCTAGGAGTAGCAACACTTCCATATTTATACTTGTAAGTGTTAGGATTCCTTGCCGCCATAATTTTTATTTTAATTTTTCTTGCCAACCTAAATGCCCTCTCCAATGTGTCAAGTTCCCAAAGGCGAACCTCATTTTGGATGTTATTCTTTATATTCCCTACGAAGACATCAATCCTATGTTCCTCTAGAATATTATTTACCCTTATATTCAATTTTTAGAAGTCCTCAATGTGCTCCATCATTGAACCTTTTTGTTTGATATTTATCAATGGGATAAAGAAGGTGTTGCTCTTTTTATCCTCATAATGTGCTATCATTTCCTCTGTAAAAATTGACCAACTGACCAATGACTTACGAAAACAAAGCCATCGATACCCTACAAACTGATTTTGTTCTAAATATAAAGTTGCAATGCATAACTTTTGTGTTTTTTGCGTATTATGGAGCTCAAAGTATTGCTCCATTTATAGTATCCAACTTATCAGATCTGTTAGGGTCCTATAAATAATAGGATCTCAAGGTGATTGAGTATTTTGTCTTAGTAATCTTATATTGTAAATAATGTTTAGTATGAAAATGATTTCCAAAAAAATGTATATGTAAAAGAAAATGAAAAGAGGGTATATCAAAAAGAAATAAAATTTGAAAAGAACAAAAGAAAATAAGAACCCCACAAAAGAAAAAATAGAAATAACACTGAAAGTGATGCAAATTCAAATGTCACTACTGATAGACTATTTTTCTTTATATCATCATCAAATAATATTGTGTGCATCTTGTTCAAAAATACCACAATGACTGGATTTTTTTTCAAATCATAGAGCTTAATCATGATTGAAA
This sequence comes from Pinus albicaulis, assembly GCA_034641835.2. Taxonomy (NCBI): domain Eukaryota; kingdom Viridiplantae; phylum Streptophyta; class Pinopsida; order Pinales; family Pinaceae; genus Pinus; species Pinus albicaulis. Next base: position 1,159,617,941 of record CM076572.1, on the reverse strand, counting down.
AAATGTGAATTTTCATTAATTAGGTTAGTGAATAAATATTACCAAAAAATTTTATCTTGGTAAATTAGTAGTTAGGTAGAAAATGAAATTGATTCAACTGTTTAATATGAATCAATAGGATAAATCAGTGATACAACAGATTATATTTTTTCATAAAAAAGGTGATGTGGGTTTTCTAGCCTAAATGCACCCTTAGAAGGAAGAAGAAAAAATGTTAGTCTAGAAAAAGAAATGAAATTCAATGGGTAGGTAGAAGTGCTTTTGGATCTTTAGAAAGGATTAAAATGGTTACCCTAAAGTTTGATTTTCAAATGTATCTATGCATATAAAAGGAAAAAGTAATACCATTAATTTATCCTAACTTTAAGCATTTGGCCACATAATGAAAATATTGGGACATCAACCATATATCCTAAGTTTTTACTTTGACTAAAACATGCCCCTACCCTACAACTCATTAAATAACTTCACTTTAAATTCCCCATACCTATCTTCCCATCATCATCCTCTACCTATAGATCTACAGTCCACATCCACTTTCGGTCCCCCCTCTCCATCCGAGCTTTACTGCCGGGAGGGGGGTGAAAAAAGTTTTTTTAAGCTGCGGGCCCACGACAACGTGGCGGCTTCTCCACATTTCACACCCCCCTCCTCTCATACCGCTTACCACTCCATACCCACCCCCCCTGAAATCTACATTCTTCGCCATTCTTATGCCACTCACCTATCTGTTGTGCTCGCTAGTCCAGTCGCGCTAGCTCATATGATCATTTCCAATCACGTCCCATCCCACAGAAATCAATCTATTAATTCATTTAATCAAACAAATGACTGTTAATGTAATGAATCTGCGCCATAATCAACGCAAAAATCCAACTGTGTATAAAACCAGGGACTACAAACAAATTTAACCTTTACTCTGCTAATTTTTATGCCATTTCCACTATTTTTGATAGGTTTTACATCACTCCTATTCGATTCATTCGTTCATCACTAACCCCAGCACTGTGTTCACTGCAACTTCATCAACCAATCCAGAGAATTAAACAATCTCTGTAAACCTGTTCCCTGCTAAAAATCCTTTGAATTCCTCTGAACCTAATTCATAATGCTTCCTAAGAAGAAAGGCCAGGAGGAGCCATTTAACTCTCTAATCCATCCTCCTATTGATTTGGACCATGTCCCTCTAGTTGACAGAGATTATAAAATCTATGAAACTCTCTGTTAATTTGAAATATTCGAGATGTATTGATGGTCAGAAGACAAATACATAGATAACTCAGATGACATTGGACTGTGGGAGTCAAATTACCTCACTATATTTTCCCCCATACTTAGATTGCCCCTGAATTCATCTGAAAATGTCAGGCTTGCTACATACCTAGCCAAAGAGCCATAATTTCCCCCACAGGTGAAATTATCTTCACCATCACTGCACAGTACACTGACCAAACGATGCAGGCCCCTTCTATAGAACTGTATCAGACGTTAGATTTTTCCAAAAGGGCTAAAACCTTTGAACTTTTCTTAGTTGAGGACACTCAGTTGCCTAAAAAGAGCCCTCCTTACTCTTCCTCCATTTTCCCTAACAGAGTGAAGAAAATCATCACAGTAATTTCATACCTCCTTGGCTACTATTTTGACTAGTGGATATATGAGCCAATCATAGGTTTCCTCTCCATATTTTCCATATATTCTAAACCAACTATCATTTTCAATTTCAGCCAATTCATAGCAGATAGTATTCATGACCAATTTGTCAAATTTCAGACAGAAGAGGTGTTTAAATATTCCTTTGTTCTAGTCTACATGTTTCTATATTTCTAGACAGATAGGTTTAAATTTGCAATGTAGAAATTCGAAGATGATGGAAATCAGTAGTCAGTCATATTTTGGACCACATTAGTAATGAAAGAGAAGAAGGATTTTTCATACAAATAGTTCATTGAACTGTTTGTACATCTAGCAATGAGCCTTCTTAGCATTACAACTGAACCAAGATTTAGTGAAGACATCAAAATGATTTTACATCTATCATATCAAGCAAAGACAGGATGCTGGTATTTATACTAGAACTACATAGATTTGAGAGTTTATGGTTGTGAGATTTCTCCTTACAAGCTTCAGAAATTCCTCCCAATGAGGGTTTTTTTCTTAGAATACATCAGGCAGATGTTGAATGTTGATGAAATCCACTTTGTATCAACAAATAAGAAATCACACATCAGGATTAAAACACAGATTGGGCTATTTATTTGCAACAGCAGGTTAGCAGGGGAGGAAGTAGACAAGATCTTGAAGGAAATGAAGTTTAGTCTCAGCTTTACCTGGTCCTATGATCCATTGGGAACCATTTCAAAATTAAGGGTAGAAAACAAGACTACTCCTTATATACATACTCATAGGCCAGAGATAGAGAAGTACATGAACTAGATGGAGTGGTCTGAAAACACTTTGTAGGAAGTTGAGGAGAAGATAGTCTCTACATCAACATCACAAACTCCTATCCCACAAGAAAAAGTAGGAAAAATACTGAGAGAAGAAGAGTCACCTTCAATGACTGATACTACAAGAAAAGAGTTCAAGATAATGTACAGGAAAAGAACCAAACTTAATCCTAAAGTCAATCAAAATACATATTCAGAATAGGAGGTTGTCATAATCACTAAGGAGACACCTACATCCTCTCAAGTTGGTGGCCAATCCACCCTTTCTCCTACTACTTATATAGCTTCATAGGACCAACAACAAGCTATTCAGACAACTAAGGTTGTCCTAGGGGAGAAAGCGAAAACAATTTTTGATACACTCAGGGAAATTAAATTGAAGAATGAGATTTTGAAGAATGGTACATACAGACAATGCTGGAAGAAGAATTCCAGTTCTTAGAGTAGGTTTTTGCCAGTATTTGATGCTGAGAAAGATAAAATGCAAATGGCCTTTCTTGAGGCACATATTTCACAACCTAAGACTGCAGCCGATTACAAGAAGACTTCATTTGAGTTTGGCATTAAAGATATTAATCCCATTGATCAAATGGAGATGCACAAGAAAATAGGTGAAATGATTTCCTCTACCTTACCTAACACAACCATGAGTTTATCTAAATTGCAGGTTTCCTTGGAAAGCATTCAGTCATAGCTAAAGATGGAGAAAATCTCCTCTCTTGCCAAGGATATAAGGATAAAGTCTTTGGAGGACTTGGTAGTTAAGATAGGATATGCTCCCTCCGACATGAATGTTGCATAGGAGATAATAAAGAAAAATAATGTTGACATAGCAACATTGATGAAACAACTAAAGTTGTCAGCAACAGAATACCCCCTCACCAAATACATTGAAGAAACAGAGTCTCAAAAGACCGATATCGGATGAAGCTCATCATGGAGCAACATGCACAGTTGAGACAAATGGAGATAGAAATGGAAAAATTGATCAAGGAGAGGGAGCAGACTACAAAAATTTCCATGGTTCCGTTGGATTTTGTACCTCTTACATCCATTCCCACAGCTACAACTTCTACAATGAAAACAAAAAATGTTGCATAACATTTGACAAAGGCAGTGGAGAATTTTTCTATCTAGACAAAGGAAATCAAGAAGCTGCAAGATCAATTCAAAGTGTTATAGGACCAGAGATCAAGGAATGAAGCCTCACACTCAACAGAGACTCAGAGAGCACATAAATTAATAGAGAGATTACAGAAGTCAGAGAGAGAAACAACCATTAGACAAACCTTAGCCCAAGCCAAGGAAATCATATGGGAAGATATTATGAACTCTAATAATGAAATTTGGCCCTGCATCTAGATAATTTTTGAATAGAAGGAATTTATTAAGAAATAAAATGATGTTATCATAACTATCAAAGAAGAGCTTGGAGGTATGCATGTTACAACAAATAATATCATCAAGTTCCTGAACTCCAAGAACAAATATGAGTCGGATGATTTGGGAGTGGATGACAGAACAAAGACCATTTTAGAATTAAAGAGGATTCTTACCAAGAAGAATATGGTTGGTCAATTAGAAGAGAAATTCCATTGTTTAGAGATAATAGTGAATATATTATTCAGCAGGATTGAACCTTTAACACAGAAGGGTCTTCCTTCTCTGTTTGCTATTAATGATATGTTAATAGCTCAGGAAGATTATGTGAATAAATTGAAAGAAATTTCTAGGGACAACGCTAAATTTTCTAGCATTAAAGGTAGTATGATAGGCAGAGCATTCCTGGAAGCAATCAACAATGAATTTTTTATTCATCATGAGGTAAATCACATCTTTGTGGTAAAACCTACCTTTTCTATATATACTGAGGTTGATAATATTTACCGAAAGGTAATCAAATTAACCATCCCAGATGAAGATCGATGGGATAAATTATGTGAGCTAGAGGAGTGAAAATTAAATGAGAAAATTCATTTGCATCTAGCACATCAGCCAACACAACCCACAAATAGGTCCACTCAACAATTGTTTCCTCTAAAACAGTGCCAGTGTTCTAGATCACCTCCACCGAGCCTATTTTTTTTCACAACTAGAGTTTTTTTTTTCAATTTTTGCTAATAATACACTGTCTGTTGAGACAACATTAATGTAATCAATTTTGTAAAAAAATAGTATAAATACTTCATTGTTCGAAGTATTATAGGTTTATTTCTGAGTATATTTTTCCTGCTGAGCAATTGTAATTTTCAATTTTTGTTGGAGCATCAATAATACAAGGACTTATTACAATATTCATGTGGTGTATTCACTGGTGAAGTTTCTTCTTTCGTAACTATGTTTTTCATTATTTTTCCTTTCTCTGTAAATCTGAAAAATCTTAATTGTAAAATAGAAAATGTGATGAATAGGATATGTTAATAAGAACACCTTATTCTGGCTGCTTTTTCAATTTATATGTTTTCTATTGAATTTATATTGAAGAATACATAATGGATTTTCAATCTCTACTGAATTTCACTTTTCTTCCACCTCCATAATCCATTTAAAATATTAAAGGATCTAGTTAATGAAACCTATCTTGCCCTATGATAACTTTTTTAAATATTGATGCAAAACCAGTTATATTTTTGACTCCATATCCCAATGGGAATATAGTCACTTAATAAACCAAACAATAAAAATAAAACAAACAATCAAACATAATCATAACTGGCCTAAAATTTATTAAAAACAAATTTAAACTCTATAAAGAGATCCATCTCTGAAGATGGAAGGGCTAGATCCTAGCTTCCAACGCAGTTTTGATGTTGTCCTCTGTGTTTATTCTCACAATCTCATAAATTACAGAACGATAACAGGATCCTTGCCATCAAACTAACTCATATCAATCTTAGGAATATGGTGGGTCTTAAATCCAACATTAGAGTCTATGAAATCATGATTAACATTTCTTTTCTTCTCATCATGAGTTTCCTCTACTAATTTTTCACCATTATGAAGCTTTTCTTGTCGCGAATAATCCAAACCTTCCATATCTTTCTTCAAATATTCCATGTTTCCTTCTATACCATCCTTCAAACCATCCATCTTAGCTTCCACGCCCTTCTTCAAACCATCCATATTAGCTTCCATGTCTTTCTTCAAACAATTCATCTTAGATTCCATGTTGCCTTCCACACCGTCCATATTAGCTTCCACACCCTTCTTCAAACCATCCATATTAGCTTCCACGTCTTTCTTCAAACCATTCAACTTAGATTCCATGTTGCCTTCCACACCGTCCAGCTTAGCTTCCACGCCATCCATCTTATCTTCCATGTCATTCTTAAAACCATCAATCTTAGCTTCCATGCCTTTATTAAAACCATCCATCTTAGCTTCCATGCCTTTCTCCAAACCATCCATCTTAGTTTCCATTTCATTTTTTGTTGCTCTTTGCAAGAGCGAAATTTGTTACACTTGTTCTTGCAATTTTGATATATCATGTTGCAATTCTTCCTCTTCATGAGTCATATTAGAGACTTCTTAGGGCTTAATGGGTGTTGAATTCTTTTTAGGGGCCATTTTATAATGCAATACTAATATCTGTGATTCAATATGCCCTTTGAATCCCTTTAAACTGATTTTTCAAACAAGACTTATGCAATTTTAAAAAAATACACACATTTTTCCTTCTTTTGAGGAGCTAGATATTGAATCTGATGTATATATGTGATTTAATATCCCCAAGATTTTATCTTCATTCATTTATTATCCCTCTGAATCTTCTTTCCAATTCCATAGGTCTAACTTGATTTGGATTCGTTAATACAATGTTATGCCCAATCTCCCACATTAACCTAATTATGGACTAGTTCAGTAGAACGAACTTGTACAGCGTGCCACGTGTCATTGTTTCCTCCTTCGGCTATGAAATTGATACATAGGAAGCTATAATCCATGTAATTTTGGCCAATTTTTACAGAATTCAATTCTGATGCTCAGAGAGTGAGGTATGATGGTTTTCGCAAGGTCAACTCTTTGAGATGAAATTTGGGAGCCTGCCAAAACCCTAACTTCCACAACTCATATATCCAAAAATATTGTTAACCAACATCTGAAATTTCTAGACGAAGTTACCCAGGAGTTATTCGCAACTGGTTTTTTTTTTTAGCATCTGAACCTTCTTATAAAAAAAGTTATAGTGAAAATTCCACGATGACCTATTTGAAGCAGTGAAACCCTAGAACCCAAAGCCCTGATACCAAATGTTATGAAACCAGGTGACAAAATAGAAGAAAGAGAGATCAACGACTTAAAAACCAACCATTTCGATGGGGAAACCTCCTTTACATTACATAAATGAAAATTTCTTGGATGAAACAAATGACAAAACCTCCTTTCTATATATAGGATTCCATGGGGTCACAATATAATCCTAGCCGACCTAAAAATAATAATGTAAGGGCACAACAATAACAATAGTGGGCTATTATGGGGCACAATAATAAAAATATGGGGACTACATGGGTAGAACAACAATAATAATGGGGATACGCTAACAACAATAAGGGACTACACTAGTAATATAAGGCCCTAACATCTTTTGATGTAGGGAGCTGGAGCATGGTGATGGTCATTAGTGATTTGTTTCATTTGTTGTTTTTTTTTTTTTCCTGAGTGAGAAACTTATTTTTCTAAGTGAGATGCTTATTGCCTTTGCTTGCTAATTTTTTTGCAGGTACCTCATGGAGGCCCTAAAGTGTTATTTATCATGTGGCTTCTCTTCTGGAGTCCTCTGGTGATCATCAGGAGCCATCTTCATCAGTCATCTTATGCTTTTTGATGTGTTGGTTGCATGTGCATAATTGCTACAAGAAGTGATCATCATCTTGTAGCAGTTCCCTTGTTGCAAGTTTGGAGCTCAAATGACCTGAGGATGAAAAACAAAATAGTGTAGGGATGCTAGGGGTGGTGTTAGGAAGTGGGTGGAGTGGTGTGGTGGAGGAGGATATGAGAGGAGAGGCCTTGTGTGAGGATTTAACTAAACTAGCTCACAATGGTGAAATATAGGGTTTGATGAGTGAATGTTTATGCATGGGGTGGAGGATGGTTAGGAATGGTAGGTATAGGTATAAAAATGGTTTTTCATGCCTTTTTGAGGGTTAGGTGGCCTTATGTGAGCTTATTCATCCTCTAGTGACTTTCCTGTAGCATCACAGGGTTTCCTATAGCACTACAGGAAATATTGTAGCACGTTAGGACATCTTGTAGCATTGCAGAGTATAAGGGAAATGATGGAATGTTTTCTCACCTGGTGGGAGAAATGGATGAATGAATGCATGTTGGGGCTCGATATGGAGTGGATAGGTAGAGGACACACACACACACACACACACACACACACACACACACACACACACACACATATATATATATATATAAAGAGAGAGAGAGAGAGGGGGGGGGGGATGTTGCCCTCTTGTCCAAATTTCCCTTGATCAATAACCTATAAAACAAAAAGCAGGTTAGTGCATAGGTGTTATGTAATTATTTTGGTTTTTTTTTTCCTTTTTTTTTTTAAGATAGGTGGGCTAACTCAATAGATGTTTTCAACCTGCAAAACTGCCTTTGGCGCCTCATAATTCACTGCTACTAGCTTCTTGACCTCAATTTCTGTGCACAAACTAGACTAGTTAGGGAGCACATAAACCCTAACCCACTACCCTAAAAACATTGTTTATCCTTCTCCAATATGGATATTTCCTTGTGTTGTTTTTTCCTAGCCATCAAGGTGTTGTTGTAGGCCTTGGAACTTCTTCACAATATGCTCAGCAATAGTCAGATAAAATACTACAAATATGCCCACATCAGTACTCATGAAACAACCCTAACACATGGAGAAGAGATCTATCCAACTGTGTTTTCTCCTGAGATAGTTGTGGTTGGGTTAGGAATCTCTTCTTTGCCTCTATACCCTCTCAAAATTATTCCCCCACTCACAGTTGTAGAAAAACCTCACTGTAGCCTCATGAACAAAAATACCCCACACACAAAGCATGCACAGACATACCTTTTGACCTAGGTTGGACCTGCAAGGAAACTCACACTATTTCAAGAGATGAATAGCCCTAAAACCATCCTCCTTTCCTCCATGCAAGGTGTATCAAAGTTGCATCTCTACATCTCATAAATTTTCACCCTTAACAGAAGTGTCATCCCTTAAACTCATGCTCTCGCACTTGCATCCTAGATTCCTTCTTTGTTGTCTGATTTCAGAGCTATTCCTTTGATTTGGATGCACTTGGATGAGTAGAATGACTCCATATCACCTCTTATTTATACGCATAAGAGGGCTCCATGAATTAGTTGAAGATACATGCCTTTTGGACCAAGGTGACATGGCTTTTCTGTCCAATAATTAATTTTCAACTTCAAAAACCCATAACTCAAGTTCTAGAGCTATGATTTGGGTGATTTTTGAAGTGTTGGTACTAGCACACCAAGCTCTATCACCTCAAATTTTCTCATGCTCAAATTCTTCATATTTTTGGCCCAAATCTCGATGGTTTCAAAACCATATGCCTGGGTTCCAAGCCCATAAGTGATTCTTGTGGTTCTTTTCCCTCCAATCCCCAAACCCTAGGGCTTGGATTACCTCCCAAGCTACTAAAAAATAAAAATTATGTGAATATGTTCTATATTATTAAGCATGTATTTGGAAAGTATAACATCTGGGTTCTATTTATAGTTGGATTCATTAAGAGAATTGGAAACCCTTGAGAGAGGATATTTGTATGTGTTCAGTTATAGGGCATCATGCTCGGTACAATGAGGTAAGGTAGCTAGTATGTGTTATATTTATTTATGCACTGAAAATTGTGTTTTTATGGCAGTGTGATGCAAGGGGATTTCATGGAAAAATATGCTGCCATGAAATCTTGAAGAAGGCTCAGGTTGAGAATTCCCTTTGAAGCATTTGGTACCCATGGTGTTGTTTCATGGTTCTTATTGCAAGTTTCGTTCTTTTTATGTTTTTGATATTTGTTTGCACTTTATTTGTAGTTCTGTTTATGATAGGTGTATGGCCATACCACTTGGTTGTGGTGTCATATTGCTATTATTTTTTCATGGTTTTTCTTTTTGGTTGCTTTTGGTTCTTGCCTTTTGTGTTTTGAGGGTATTATTTGGATTTGGTTTGGGAAAGGGAAAGTTAATGGATATCGAGGAGAGATTAATGAAACTTAATAGGTAATATAAGGCTCAAATGAAGACCAATGAATTTATAGGGGCAGTTGAAGGAAATAATATGAAAACCGGTTGGGTTGGTTGGGTTTGTTACCGCTCAAACTAGAAAGAGTACTAGGAGGGGATCCTATAGGGAAAATACTAGATCAAGGGAAATAATAGAGTGCTAGCCCACTGTCACCTTAGCTAAGGCTCACTTCTCTTTACTGAATTTCACCAATGGGAGGAGACTTGGTGGTGATCCCTGGTATTGCACCAAGGGTGATGCAACTCTGAGAGGCTACTCAACTTTATTTTATCAACTGGGGGTTCATACAAAATTGGAGGTTACAGTGTTATATTCACAGTAGATGAGTTCTACTCATGCCATCCTCTTCTAAGTTGTACAATGAGGTGCTACTGCTAGGGTTACTTATAGGAAAGGAAGTCTTCCAGACTTCTAAATGTAATCTAGGACTGGAAATAAATCATGAACATCACTCTATCAACATGGAAATAAACTACTCTAGATAACACTAATTCATCTAGCTATCTGCAAGGAAGAGAAATTCACACTTAAGCTAATTCATGAAAGGAAATTACACTAAGTAGCATTCATAATATAAATTGTTGAATTGAATTGCAGAAAGGGAAACTAATCTAGAGAAAACCTATTGAACCAAATGACTAATTGAATCTTATATATCTTATGCTCAACTATTGTGTTTAATGATGCATATAGTAATGAGCTAATCACACTTTTAAATTACTCTGTTTTGCAGCAAAATAAGGAGGCGCTGAGGTGGTATAAGAGGGTCATTTTCCCAAAGGTTCAGGGATGAAGGTCTATTGGTGGCTTGACTAGGCTTAGATGAGGTGAAATATTTATTTTGGGTAGAAGGAGAGAGTGGTTGGAACTACTACAAGAAGTTGCTACAGAATTTCTTGCAGTGCTACGGGATGTCCTGAAAAGCTGCATGAAACAGGTCGTGTGGATTTTGACGTAAGAAATGGTGAGGAAAATGTTAGGAGAGATGGGGTGAAGGTATATCTAGGTGGATTAAGGGTATCCAACCCCTTGGCCAAGCTCAAAAGTCATCATAAAGCCTGTCTTATACCTCCAAGGTGGCTCAAAAACGGGGTTGAATGTGACTTGGATGGAAGGTGGTTGATGAAGGGTGAAGGCTAAAGCTCACGGTGTTGAAGGGGTCCTCCTATGCTGCTCTATTCAAACCTGCAATCACACTACATGTTCATGCATTCATCATTGAAATATTAATAATAACACTAGTGGAAAAAAATATTTTAATTTAAATAAACCCACATATGCAACTAAAACATAAATCTACCTCTGCATCTACAACATGTTCATGATAAGAAAAGTAGCACCTCATTAATGATTTAATAAAGAGAATAATTAAATTTGTGAATAAATTTCATTCACTTTCTTTCATTTAAGGTCAGGCACCTATTTTTCCATCCATTCATATTCACACCCTATTAATGATATCTTGGGTTGAGATTTGACTAACTCATTGATATATCCTAATGATGAACCATGGAGGATTGGTTAGAAACGTTGATTCAAACAAAAATGGGTGTGATAAATCTGCAAAAATATACGTAAAATACAGATCTCAGAAGCCTCAAATCTACAAATCATAAACTAAAAGAAATTTTGGTCTGTGGTGAAGACTTTCCTCCTCAAGCTCCAATGGAAGAGATGAGAGAGGGAGACTTAGCACACAGTTTTGAGATTTTATATGTTATTGAACATGAAATGAAAGAGAATAACCACTACAACATAATAGAATACACAAGTAAATAAGAGAGACCAAGACTAATTGATTGGGTCATAACCCACAAGCTCAACTCCCTGAACCTAACTCAGTGGAGAAGAAACCAAATGCTCATTTTATTTCATAACTAGTCTTGTATATAACATATGAAAGTAATAAATATATAATACAAGAGCCAAGATTTCTCTAGCTACATCCAAAAATATAATCCTAGTATTCTCTTTCTCTAGCCTATTTATCCTAAACGGTAGCTACCAAAAACTCCCTAAAAAGTAGGTATTGGTTCCCTTGGAACTCGAGAGAAGTGGAGCTTGGCTCCCTTTGATCTTTCACTTGATTGGATGCCTCTGATTTCAAGTTGTTGGAGGAGAAAATTGAGGATATATTGGCTACCTTCAAGAGTTAAGGAGGTGGTAACCCTCCTACAATCACTCCTTGATGTCTACTCCAAGCCCTGATTGTGTAATCTTCCTAAAAAATGGCATATTCCCCTCATTTTCCTCCATTTAAACCACATTAGGCCTCCAATCATGAGAAAACTTATTACACCATTATCACTAAGAAAAACATGACAAAATGAAATTAAATGTGAGAAAGAGAGAATAATTAGGCTAAAAAGGTGGAAATTAACCCCTTAGAATGTACCTAATGACGGTGCTCATCATCACCCCCCTACCAAATGGTTGCTCATCCTCTGAGAAAATTAGTCCTCTTTCTTTAGCTCTTTTAGTGCTCTTGGGGATTCTCTAACATCTCAGGGTACCATGGAAGGGGTCCCCTCAGGAGGTTAGAACCCTACATTCTTTTCTGCTTCCTCCCATTCTTTGTCTTCTTCCTATTCTGCCTTGATGCCCCTTTTACAAGACTAGAGTCAGGGGTCTCTCTAGGAGTGATGGTTTGTGTCCCAGTGAATACTTCTCTATCCATATCAATGAAGGTAGACCAAGGTATAGGGATCTTGAGTCTGTTAAGAGAATATCCCACTATGACTTTAATGAGACCATGGTGAGCTAGGTGTTGATACTTTCTCTCCCTTACCCTTTGGCTCATATCTCTGATTTAATGTAGGAGGAAGTATGGGATATTTAGTCTCTTCTCTAGGGGAAGATCTCCTTTGAACCTAAGATCATGAAATAATATGAAATTGTATCCATAGACCACACTTATTCTTCCCTCACATGAGATATATTTCATAATATGATATGCTACCTCATCCCATGGGTAAGGGAGACTTTCCCTTCTTACCCCATTCTTATCTTCGATGTATTATTGATTAGGCAAGAAGAAACTCTTCTTAGAGGTAGTACTAGAGACTCCATCCTCTCTATTCCACTTAAATCCTAGAGGTAAGGTATGTGGCTTGTGTCAAAAATCACTTGTGATATGGGATCCCAAAGGTTTCAACTTAACACAAAATGTGATTTTCTTACCCCTAATCCTTTGAACAACCTCTTAATTTCTTGAATTATGGCTTCATTGTTTGTAAATTACCATGAAAAGTTTTGAAACTTGGTGGGGTGATGGCCACTTACCTTTGCAATTCTGATGTTTTCTTTCTTGAAGTATGGTGTGGGGGTGTCAATACACTGAATTTGGCCTAGATGAAACTCTCTAGCACTGTGTGGCCTCCTTGGAAACTTCCTGTAGCAATCACACAATTTTCTATAACACGGGATGCATGCAAAGCTCGACCATGGAGCTAAGATCCTCGATGTCTCTTGCCCTATCCTTCTCTAACTGATCTCAGAATGTGAAATATAATGAGGAAGCATGATCCAAATTACATCTTTTATTCCAAATCGAGTGGACTTGGAGCGTAGTGGTGATGTGGATTTGGCACAAGGCTTCCTCATTTGGAACATTGGTCCCACTTGAGCTACTCATTCCCACCTGCCTCGAAATCAACTCCAAATCCTCATGACCTTTCCCTTAACTGATTTTACAGCTCCACGTGGCATGCAAACCCCGCTAACTCTTTACCTTAACTCTTTGAGGGTGCCCAAGTTAACTGGCCACATTTTTTCCTATCAAACTCTCTATTCTCGACATTAACTCATTTTAGTCAAATCATGCATAGAAAGGGGGTTAGGGAGCCATACCTGAGCCTACCTGATGTTGATTAGTGGAGAGATCCTTTGATTCAAGGAGCTGGATCATGGTGATTTTCATCAGTGATTTGTTTCATTTGCTGTATTTTTTTTTTTCCTGATTGGGCAACTTATTTTTATGAGTGAGGTGATTATATCCTTTACTTGCTGATTCTTTTACAGGTGCCTCATGGAGACACTCAGGTGTTTTTTTAGTGTGGCTTCTCTTATGGAGTCCTCTATTCATCATCAAAAGCCATATTCATCAGTCACCTCGTGATTTTTGATGTGTGGGTTGCATGTGCATAATTTCTACAGGAAGTGATCATCTTCCTGTAGCACTTCCCCTGTTGCATATTTGGAGCTCAAATGACCCGAGGAATGAAGAAAAATAATGTAGGGGTTCTAGCGGTGGTGCTAGGAAGTGAGTGGAGTGGTGTAGTGGAGGAGGATATGAGAGGAGAGGCCATGTGTGAGGATTTAGCTAAACTAGCTCACAGTGGATAAATAGAGGGTTTGATGAGGGAATATTTATGCATGGGGTGGAGTGATGGTTAGGAATGGTAGGTATAGGTAGAAAAATGATTTTTCATGTATTTTTGAGGGTTAGGTGTCCTTGGGTGAGCTTATTAAACCTCAAGTGACTTTTTTGTAGCATCACAAGTTTTTTAGTAGCACTACAAGAAATCTTGTAGCAGCCTAGGACATTCTATAACACTAGAGATAGTAAGGGAAAAATGGAATTTTTTATCACTTGGTGGGAGAAATGGATGAATGAATGCATGTTGGGGCTGGACATGGAGTGGATAGGTATAGGAGAGAGAGAGAGATAGAGATAGAAGGGATGTTTCTCCTCTTTTCAAAATTTCCCTTGATCAACAACTTGTAAAACAAAAAGCAGTTTAATGCATAGGTGTTGTGTCATTCTTTTGATTATTTTTCTTTTCCTTTTTTTCCTTTTTTTTTTGAAGACAGGTGGGTTTCCTCAGCAGATGTTTTCAAGTCACAAGCCTGCCTTCGGTGCCTCAAAGAGGTTTTCACCCAAGAATATTTTATTTCTCTATTTTTTCCTTTTCTATTTTTTTTTTTTTTGCTCTAGGATTGCCTCAAGGAGGTTTTCAACCTAGGATTTGGCCTTGTGTGCCCCAAAGAGGTTTTCACCCAAGCCTCTTTTTCTTATTTTTTTTTCTAGGAAGGTGAGGGGTTGGAAACTATGGAGCTTCCAATGAAATTCACCTCCCTGTTTATTGTGTTGATAAGTTCAGCCTTAGACAGGTGCTTCTTATACATCTTTAGCATGTAACCATTGACAAGAAGACAAATCCCCTCCTAATCTATGGTTCTAATATGAGCAGCACCATTTTCATTTCAATTCTCTAATTGATAAGGTCCTGGTCATCTTTTCATTAACTTTCCCTTGAAGTCCCTGGATCTGGTCCCTGGATCTGGAGTCATAGAGAATAGCCCAATCTCATGCCTAAAATGTCTTTTCTTTGATGTGATTATCATGCCAAAATTTTATTCACAGCTGGATTACTTTTGTGTGAAGTAGGGATTGCATTTTGAATTCATCCAAACCATTTAGCAGCAGAAACATTTCATGTTGTGCCTTTTTTATTTCCAAGTCCAACTGTGAGCTGCCATCCTAGGGGAGTGATCAGAAGTTCATAAATTTTGCTCAAAATTTGAAGTTATAGGATTGGGTTGAAACCATGATGATTGCGTAAATGTTGTCCTCCTGATTCTAGCACCGTGAACGGTTCAAGATGTTAGCCATCAGTAAATTTTGTCACAGAAAATGATGGCTAAAACAGGTTGTGAGCCTTCAAGAGGTTATTTTCATAGAAAATCACTCATTCTTGAAGTCTGTTGTTCCTTAGCACTACTGTTCCCTAACAGTGTTGTTCCTTAAATAGTGTTGTTCCTTAAACAATGTTGTTCCTTAAACAGTGATGTTCCTTAAACAGTGATGTTCCCTTCAAAATTCTGATGTTCCCAAAGAAATATGTTTCCTAAAAGACTCCATTTTCCTCATTTCATGCCCTCATATCACTCTTTTTCCTCTAAAAAAAAACTTTCTCATTTACCTTTCATTCTCCTAAAAAGCCTTCAAAAATCATTTTTTCGAAGTTATAAAACCCTTTTTATGGTTTAAAACCCTTCTTTTTCACTCTATCGGAACTTGGAAAAACCTTTAAAAACCCATGAAAACCCCTTTCTGGCCTAAACGCGCCCTTTTATTAAAACAAATAGGATTAAGCCCTCTGTTGGCTTAGCCCCCAGCTCCTTTTCTGCATATTTCCCTGCACCTGTGACCGAGCACTAAGCGCTCATCGCATCGCAAATTTTATGTCGCATCGGCACCGTTCCTTACCTCGCTTCCCTCTTCCCCACCGCCGATGCGATAAGCACCCTTACTCTAGCCCCTGATCACTTATCCTCCCATGGGACCATGCCCCTACGCTTATTCCTAAAAACCCCATCGCATCAGCCCTTGCTTCTTTTCCTCCCATTCCCTTTGTTCCCCCACCGATGTGATAAGCCCCAACCCTTTCTTTTCACTCTCGGTCCCTTTTCCTTCACAGGACCACCTACCAGTGCCTTCCCTTACCTTTTATTTTAGCCCTGTTCCCTTTGTAAAGCACCTCTTCCACTATTTTTGCCCGCCATCATTACCATTCTGCAGAGCAACCATAGCCGTTGATCATGGGCCTCAAGCCTTGATCCAACGGCTATCATGCCTCCCCTTCTATCCCTCATATTCCTGAATCCTTCCATCCATCCATCCTATGATCAAATCTTCGCCGTCGATATATATAATCCAATGGCTCTCAATTAAACCCGGCACCCAACCCCTTTGGGCCTACCATCCACTACGTAAACCGCTCCCCCAATCACACGTTGACACCTGGCCTCCACTTAACCAATCCACTGAGCACTTCTCTCCATCGCGCTCCCCTGTAGCTCTTGGATCTCCCCCCCCCAAATCCAACGGTCTACGATCAATATCGCGTGATTTTTGCATCCGAGATTTAACGCTCCAAAATCATGCAAAATAGGCGGTATTGCAAAGGCCACGTGGCACATCTCAATTGGATCGCATTCGTTTTATTGAAAACCACTTACCGCCCAATGGCCACGTGAAAACCATTCGCCATTTTCATGAAACCACCAAGCTACCTTTTCACGCCAAAGTCATTTTAAAGCTAGGTTTTCACAAAGTTTCTCCACAGAGCCTTCTTTGCCCACATTTCATCTCCTCTACATACGCTCCTCCGCCTCCGCCAGCCTCTGAAGCAATTTCATCCACACATCGCAGGTTTTTATAACATATTGTGTTGTTTTTTGCAGGTTTTGTAATGGTCCTTGAAGTAGAAACCCTCCCCATAGTTCATAAGGGATAGGGCAAAAGATGAGGACCCTCGCAGTCTGGATACAGGTCGAAAGCGCATAACTAATGGTCTAAATCAATTGAATGAGGCAAAGGATAGTTTAAATGAAACAAACAAAGTGGTTAAAGACTAAAACAATGGATCAAAGGGAAAAACCCATCGAATGGTAAAAGTTAAAAGGATTAATGCATGAGGTTGAAGATTAAAAACATAATATTACAGTTTAAGGGCAAGGAACACAAATAAAGAGATCAAAAGAAAAGATTAAATATTCAGAGGGTTTAAATCCCGAAAGTTAAGGATAAAGCACCGTTTGAGGGATTAAAGCACAAGGTTTCAAGATTAAAGGTTTAAATCATGCAATTTTAATATTAAAACACACTTTAAAAGTAAACACAGTCAACAGATACAGTTTAAAAGCCCCGAAGATGATTATAGGGGCATAAAGCAGAATGAAAGTTATAACAGTGTTTTAAACCACAAAAACAGACAAATCAATAAAGGAAGCCTTCGAATGCCACATCATTGAGGCTATTACTCCCCAAAATGCCACCTACCAGCTAATATCACCTAAAAGAGTGCATATTAATTACACAGTCAGAGATATTTATAAAGACAACTCAAAAATAAATACCAGCCTACCAAAAGCCCCCAAAGTCACCAAAAGTGACTGAAGTTGATGAACTTTAATGTAATAATCAATTAGCAGAGTTGAAACATTAGATAACTTCTCCATTTGACCCTTCAAAAGCCAAGAATTACTTACTCTTTATTAATTGAACAAATATACCTTTCTTTCACTCCACCTCTTCATTCTTCTATAAATACTTCTCTAGAAGACAATATACAGGTTGGTCTTTGGATACTTGTTGAATGTAAATAGTTGTTGAAGCATGATGTAGCTCTGTTTTTTAATTGAAGATACATAAGTTGAGATGAGAAGATTGAAGATGTAAAGACCCACTGGACTTGAAGATTGTGACTGGTTTGAACATCAAATACAATAGCTGATTTATGGGATCTTGGACTATGTCAATGGTGATGTGTTTCTTACTGTAATTGTTATTTTCTTTATGTTTTCATTCTGTCCACTTTTCTCTGATAAATAATAGCAAATATAGATTAGGATTTACTTCTGAAGTACCCTAAGTCTCACTGATAAATCTTTATCCTTTATGTTTTCTTCTAATTGTGTTTTGAAGATAATTTAATAGAGTATAACCAGTGAAGTAATGGTAGGCCCATATTTCCTGAGTACAACTTGAGATATTATCTTTGAATGTTCTTGATAAGTTTGCTAATTAAATATTGAGCTAGAGAAGTCTATGGTTAGCCATGTCCTCTAGTTTCTTCTCCAACAGTTGCTTTGAAAAGCTCCCTTAAGAGTATGTTGAAAGCAGGCTAGTTTAAAAGTACTTACCTGATCTTAGACTATTTTTATGTTTATCATGAATGTTTTCCTTTGAGAATATGCTGAAAGCAGGCTATGTTAAAAGTATTTACTTGATATTAAGCTATTATTTGTTTTTTAATATTTTTCTCTTGAATGTATATCAAAAGAAGGCTAGTTTAAAAGTACTTACCTGATCTTAGGTTGTCCTTTTTTTTCTTGTGTGTTTACTTCCTTCACAACATTATTACTATATCATTCCATAAAATCAACTTAAAGAGATCCTTTGACATAGATGACTTTCCCCATGGACCACTCTTGAAACTTGCTGTAAAATTAAATCCTCTTATGACTCCATAGCCCGTTGGATTGATGTTGTTCCTTGCTTATCTTATCAGCCAAAACATTCTTTCATTTACTCACACCTTCACCCTTCATACAGACTTCCTTCATCTTCATGTTATCCTACCCAACCAAAACAAACAAAACCTTGTTCTTCATAACTAGCCTAAAATCATATGTGAGCATAAAGAAACATATTTGAGATAAACATATATAAAGAGATCCCTCTTTGAATCTAGGATGGCTAGGTCCTTAGATTCCAAAGTGGTTTTGATGTAGGCTCTGCAGGGTTTGTATTTTCCAATCTTGCAAACTACTGAGACCTAACATACTGGAGACCATACTAGGGATTTCTGAGTAAAATCCTTAAAACAAAGTACTCAGTATTCACTTAAGTGAAATCAACTTTCTTAAAGCACTACCAAGCATATTGGTGATCACAATAGGACTTGTTTGAATTAGTGAAAATCTAAGTAACCCTTAGGATTCTAACAGACCCTCATCAAACCTTGAAGAAATCAACTAGTGAGCCATAGTGTAAACTTCTTTTGTCTCATCACCGTAGCTAAGTGTTGAAATATATATAGGACACTCTCACAACCACACGACTGTAAAAAAAAAAAAAAAAAAAAAAAAATTAACTCAGAAAAACCCAAAACATTTCAGATTGGTATTCAGAAAAATTATTGGTGGTGGACCATAAAACATTTTACCTTCCAAAGCTAGAAATTTCCACCTAGCGACTCCTCATTTCTGAATTGACCTAAAGACTCCATTGGGAAACCCTTTTCTATCATAACATCATACAAACTCAATTAAGGAAACTTTGAAGATTAAGTTTTCTTGTTAAAAGATCAGTTAGCCTATTAAAGATTGTCATACTTGGTTAAAATTTTCTTATCATTGGGTCTAAAAACACAACATAGTGGCTTCTAGAAGAATTTATACTAGAGCCTATCCTGACCCAAATCCTCCTGAGACAGTTGATAATCCAGAAATTATCCTTAGGAAATCCTCTAAATCTAAAACTGCAACTGTTGTCAGACTAATTCATAGAGCTGACTTTGTCCCTGAAAACCTTACAGCTCTACAAGATTCACAAGTTGACTTAAGAAACCCAGTCAGAACTAGGTCACTTGGTGATATTGATTAGATATACTTTGAGCCTTCACACTCACCCCAACATAGTGGTGAACACACTGATAGTAGAGAAACTACCCCACCTGATTTTCACTTCATTCATAATTTTGGTTTCTCTCATCCTAGATATGCTCAACAGTCTCTTGCTGGTCCATCCACTTCTGTTATCCATACTCCTACTATTCAAACTACTCCATTCCATCAACCCCCTCCTATATTACATCCTCCACCTGTAAACCTCCCATTTTTTCCACAACTTCCTATCATGGCAACATGGTATGCTCCCCTAGTCCTTCCTTTACCTTTAGTCAATCTGCCACAGGACTATCATTCCAAGATTCCATTATATGATGCCATTGGTTCTACTACTGCTTCACAACATGTGGACAAGATGAATGACTATTTTGATAGAAATGAGATAGACGATGAAACTGTCAAACTCAGATTGTTTGCTCAAATTTTAGGGGGAGAAGCAAGAAAATGGTTTAAAAGCTTAACCCCTAATAGTATTAATGACCTCCAAGCTCTCCATCAGTCATTCCTAAACAAATGGGAAGTCAGAAAAAACCCTCTCCAAATATTGTCAGATTAAAACAACCTCAAAAGAAACACTGGGGAAAGTTTTCAAAATTATTGCACCAGATTCAATATTGTTTATAATGCACTACCCCCAGACTTGAAACCTCCACAAGGCTCATCTTTGGACAAATTTCTTGAGGGATTTGATCTCGAAATGGCTTATCAGCTAAGAGAAAGAGACCCCTTGACTTTGGAAGACATGCAGAAGGGAGCTCTTGCTGTAGAAGTAAATCTGATTGAGAAAAGAGCTAGGATGAGGAATGAAAAGAAAGTATCATTTAGGGAGGAAACTGCACCTTCCACATCTAGTTCAAAAATGGATAGAATGATGGAGGAAATGATGAATAAAATGAGCATACTTGAGAGAGCACAATCTAGGGAAAATCAATTAGTTCCCCAAAACAGAAATCAGTCTCAAAATCAGAATCAAAACTTTAGGAGAAATCAACCTCAAAACAGATCAGACCCCCTTTCCAAGAAAATTATGTGAATGAAGATGAAGAAACCAATGAAAAAACAGAGGATGATAACATAAACATGTTGGGAGTAAGCAATGAGGATTTTGTTTTCCTCCATGAAAGAAAACAAGGTCTATATACACCTTATGATGACAGAATAACACAAACTGAATATTATGAACAAGAATCTGAAAATGCCATCATAGGATCACCTAAACAATATGACCTGAGAAGTAAAAAGAATCAAGAGAATCCTAGGAACAAAACCTCTGACAAATCTGCCCAAAACAACCCTGAAAATGTTTCCAAAAAGACAACAGAAATTCATAAAACAATGGGTGTAAATTCTGATCCAAACAAAAGTAAAAAAACCCAAGACAATGAAAAATAGAGTGTTGACCCCAGCAGCACTAGCACCTCAGCTAATGCTCCTGAAAAAACCATTTTAACTGCTGTAAATACTAAAAATCAGCAAGCTGATTTTGCTGAACAAGGAGTGACTAACAAGGCTGAATCAAACATTTCGAAAAAACAGATTCCTTTTAGCCTAGAGAATGAAATATCCAAAATCAAATTCTCTGTCCCACTTACTGAGTTAGTCACTCAAAATTTATATAGAGGTCAGATTTTGAAAGCTTTGAACATAGAAGATGTTCATGACACTATCAACTTAAATGATGATACCCCAGAGCTCATATTTGGACCAAAAATTGAAGGAAAATTTCAAGAAGGAACTACCCTTCCATTTTACATTAGTTTAAACATCCATGATAATATTTTTCACAATTCCATGCTTGATTCAGGAGAATCACACAACCTCATGCCCAAGGTAATAATGGAAAGATTAGGCTTAGAGGTGACTAAACCCTACAAAGATTTATATTCCTTTGATTGAAGTAGGGTGAGATGCCTAGGCCTAATAAAGGACCTGTGTGTTAACTTAGCCCAAATACCAACCAAGAGCTTAGTGATGGACATTTTAGTGGCTGGTATAACCCCCAAATATGGCATGCTCCTTTCAAGGTCATGGGGTGCTAAGTTACAAGGTACTATGTAGATGGATATGACTTATGCCACCATCCCTGTCTTCAGCCAACCTAGAAGACTCTATAGGGAAACACACATGAAATGCATGGTGAGTAACAAAGAAAGACCAGAGAATTATTCCCTCTATTCCATACACACTGACCTTGAATCATTAATTCTTTACAATGATGATATTCTTAATGAGTAAGAGTTAGTCAGTGAAACATCATCCAATGTAGTGGTCACTACACATCCAAACATAGTGGCAGCAAATGATGAAGAGGAAAGTAAGGAGGAAACTAAAAGGTAGTTTGCTGATTCAGAAAATTACAACAAGCATATTACAGGTCTTAAGGTTCAAAACAATCATAAAAATAGTGCAGATCACGGAAATCAAGGAACAAAACCTCAAAACGTTGAACATTTTGAGGAAGAAAACAAAATTTAGCATAGTACAGACCTGCAAGAACAACACAGTGACATATTTATCAATCAAAACAAAGAGGAAAGTAATGAAATGAATGACAAATCTGAAAATAGTCCTCTTTGGAGCATGAATTTTGATGGGTCTTGCACTAAAAATGATGCAGGAGTAAGCATATGGATACACAACACTGAAAATAGTCATGCTGAGGGGCATTCCTATAGATTAAATTTTCAATGTACAAACATCATAGCTAAGTATGAAGCTCTCCTTTTAGGCTTGCATTTATTGAAAAAATTAGGGGCCAAAAGGATAAAATTTCATGGGGATTCTGAGTTTATTATTAGGCAAGTAAATGGGGAGTACAATGCTAAACATCCCAGACTTAGAGCCTATAGAGATGATGCCATGGATTTATTAAAAAAATTCGATCAATTTCAACTTATCTTTGTCCCAAGAAACCAAAATGTCCTTGCCAATGGGTTAGCCTTTGCTGCTAGAACTTGTCTTACACCTTATGAAACAAAGCAATGTACCGCCCAAGTCAAATATAGACTAGCTGTCCCAAATAATGAAAATTATTGGCAAGCTTTTGATGGAGATAAACAAATAGAAGACTTCCTAGAGTCCAAAAATGAATTTGAAACCCCAAACTCATATTCAGATTATGATGAAGACTGTCCTACTGAACAAAACCCACTTACTAAAGAAGAAAAGTCTCCAGAGATTGCTGAAATAAATCTGTTAACAAATGAACCCAAACAGATAATAGAAATTAGCACTACTTTGGAAGATGAAGACTTAAAAGTGCTGCAATCTAAAGACCAAAGCTTGCCTAAAGGACTGGTCCCTTTAGAGGAGATGTTTGACTTGAATGATGTGGCTAAGAAGCCAAAGCTGGAACCCATTGAATCTGAAGTGGAAGAATGCAACATAGGCAGTAAGGAAAAGCCCAAAATAATCAAACTATCTAAAACACTGCCAGCTCATATCAAATTGAAATACATTGAGCTGTTTAAATAATTTTCTGATGTTTTTGCATGGAGCTATGAAGATCTGAAATCATATGATACGAAAATAATTCAGCATAAGATACCCCTCAAAGAAAACTAGAAACCTTTTAAACAAAAATTGCGCAGAATCAACCCTGTTCAATTACCTCTGGTAGAGAAAGAAATTAGAAAAATGTATGATGCTGGAATTATAGTCCCTGCTAGATACTTAGAGTGTGTGTCTAATCTTGTACCAGTTAGGAAGAAAACAAGAGAAATAAGGCTTTACATTGATTTTAGAAACTTAAACAAAGCCTCATTAAAGGACAATTATCCCTTACCCAAAATGGATCATATCTTACAAAGGGTAGTTGGTTCTAAAAGAATCTCTTTGCTGGATGGATTCTTAGGCTACAATCAAATTCTGGTACATCCTAATGATCAACTCAAAACATCCTTTACTATACCTTGGGGTACTTTCATGTATTTGAAAATTCCCTTTGGTTTAATGAATGCTGGTGCCACATTTCAGAGAGCCATGGATATTGCATTTTTAGAGGAAATAGGTTAATTCATAGTGATTTACTTAGATGACATCACTGTCTATTCTAAAACATATGAATAACACCTAATACACTTGAGAAAAGTCTTTGGAAAATGCAGAAAATTTGGATTGTCCTTAAATCCAAAGAAAACATTGTTTAGTCTCCAAGAAGGTAAACTTCTTGGAAATATCATATTAGAAGAGGGAATAAGGATAGATCCAAAGAGGATTGATGGTATATTGCAAATCAACCATCCTAGAAACATCAAGGAACTTCAATCTTTCATTGGAAAGATTAATTTCTTGAGAAGGTTCATACCCAATCTAGATGAACTCCTTAGAAACATGACAAACATGCTTAAAAAAGAAGGAGTTAAATGGACCTTAGAAGCAAAGAAATCATTTGAGCTGGTAAAACAAACACTTACCAAAACACCAATTCTCATTAGTCCTGATTTTACAAAGGATTTCTTCTTTTTTTTATTTGCATCAGAACACACAGTAGTTGCTATCCTATTACAAAAAAACATGAATGGACAAGAGCAGCCAATTGCAGCCAATTGCATTTTTCAACAAGGAATTAAGAGATGCACCTATGAAGTACAATATAATGGAAAAACAATCCTTTGCCTTAGTCAAAGCCTTAAAGGATTTTAGAGTTTATATTTTACACTCCCACCTAGTAGCATTTGTGCCTCATTCAGTTGTAAAAGACATATTGACCCAAGATCCAGATGGAAAAAAAGGAAAGTGGATTGCTGTAATTTTGGAATATGACTTAGAAATCAAGCCCACTAAGCTTATTAAAGGTCAAGGTCTAGCAAAAATTATGGTTGAATCCAACTTTCAAGCTCTTGATGAACAGGAAGAGTTTTCAACTCCAATTATTGAGGATCATTTTCTGAATTCATCTTGGTATGCTGACATTTTGTATGTTTTGATCAATCTTAATGTCCCTCATAGTTTGTATAAACAAAAGGCAAGATTATTAAAGTTGAAAGCTATAAATTACTGAATTTTCAATAAATGATTATATTAGAAAAATGCTAGTGGATTATTGCTTAAATGTTTGCCTGAGAATTATGCAAATAATATCAAGCATGAGTTTCATGAAGGAGAATGTGGAGGCCACCTCTACTGGAAATCAACTGCTAACAAAATCTTTAGAGCTAGTTACTATTGGCCCACCCTCTTTCAAGATATCCATAAAATGATTATTGCCTGTCACAAATGCCAAATATTTGAAGGCAAAAGAAATTTTCTCCCCTTACCTCTGCAACCAATCACTGTTGAAGCTCCTTTTCAAAAGTGGGGTCTAGACTTCAATGGAGAAATCCATCCTCTCTCATCTGCCCAACATAGATGGATCCTCACAGCAATAGACTATTTTACCAAGTGGATAGAATCCATCCCATCTAGGAATGCCATAGACTCAGTCATTATTTCATTCCTTGAAAACCATATACTGTCTAGATTTGGTTGTCCTAGGAAGATCATAATTGACAATGATGCTGCATTTGGGTCTAAAAAGATGGTAGAATTCTACCATAAGTATCAGATTATACTAGTTCATTCCACAGCTTATTACCCGCAAGGTAATGGGCTTGCAGAATCCACAAATAAAATTTTGGTAAAAATTATCAAGAAGTTGCTGGAATATAACAAGAAATCATGGCACAATAAGCTAGTACATGCTTTATGGGCAAACAAACTAACCATTAAAAAATCCATTGGAATGTATCCCTACTAGCTAGTTTATGTAACTGATGAAATAGTTCCAGCCAGCTTGGGAGTGCCAGTCATGAAGCTGATCCAAGAAGTACAGTCTGAAGATGATGATGTAACAAGAAGAATAAACTAGACTATACATCTACAACAAACTAGAGAGGAAGTATACATCAGATCACAGAAACTACAAGAAAACATCAAGAAGCTATTTGACAAAAGAACCAAGGCAAGTGATTTCAAGATTGGTGATAAAGTTTTGAAATGGGATTCAAGAAGAGAAGATAAGGGCAAACATGGAAAATTTGACAATTTATGGCAAGGCCCTTATCTCATTCAATCTACCATTGGAAACAATGCATTCTTTCTGGAAGAATTGGATGGAGATGAATACTTTCGAAGCCCTATCAATGGCAAGGTTCTCAAACATTACTTCTTTTAGCTGATATTTTAAGTTTCAGAGCTTTCTGTTCATTGTATATAGCACTGCTTTTCAATTTAGAAAAAGAAAAAACACAAAAACAATAGAAAAAGAAAAAAAAAGAGTGCATAAATAAAACAAGAAAGGTATAGCCCCATACCCAAAAAAGAGAAATTTTGAAAGTGTGCAAGCTTAAATGCCACTACTTAAGAAAACATTGCTATTTTAGTCATACAGCCTAATCATGACTAAAATAGATTTCAATTTTTTGATGATAGGTTAGTGAAGAATATTTTCCAAACTGTTTAATCTTGGTTTATCAGTAGAATAGATTAGGATAGAAAACAGTGGTTCTAACAAGCTTAAATCCTAAACCTATAAATTTTGATGAGGAATTGGTTCTAATATGCTCAAAATCTGAACCAATAGAAAGAAAGAACAACTTTAAAAAGATTAAAATCAAAGCTGCAAAAAAGAATGAAGGATGCTTTTTTATTTTCAGATCTTAAGCCTTCACAATTTTGTTTCAAATTTCTACAAATAAAGTCTATGTGCAGCTTGTTTTTATGCCATAGTCCCACAACAAATCAGACTACTTAACCCCAGTTTGACTGTCTTTAAATTTCTGTGTTAGAAAATAGAGAATAAAATCTGTCAGACAGTCTAATCCTGGCAGATAGTAGCTTAGGTAGAAAATTTATGAGTTCAACAGTTTAATCTGAACTCATGAAAGAAATAAGGGTAGATTTAGATTAGTTTTTTCCTGTTTTAAAAATAATTGAATGTTGATGTTTAAGGTCTGCAAGTCCAAGTGCACTTGCTGAATAAAAAATGGTAGGAAGTAGGCTATGTAGGTAGTTGTTTGGGAAATGAATCATTCGGTTTGATGTAAGTATTGATCATCTTTTAAAGCAGCATGCTCAAAGAAGAAAAAAGGTGTTCAATGGATCAAGGCATAGGTCTACATCCCAGAAATAAAATCTAAAGTTCTTGACACCTCCAAGGACCTGCCATCCCCAAGTGGAGCCACTGTTAGCCATCAGTAAATTTTTTCACAGCAAATCATGGCTAAAACAGGTCGTGAGCCTTCAAGAGGTCATTTTCATAGAAAATCACTCATTCTTGAAGTCTGTTGTTCCTTAGCATTGCTAGTCCCTAACAGTGTTGTTCCTTAAACAGTGATGTTCCCTTCAAAATTCTGTTGTTCCCAAAGAAATATGTTTCTTAAAAGACTCCATTTTCCTCATTTCATGCCCCCATATCACTCTTTTTCCTCTAAAAAAAACCTTCTCGTTTACCTTTCATTCTCCTAAAAGTCCTTCAAAAATCCTTCTTTTTTTAAGTTATAAAACCCTTTTTATGTTTTAAAACCCTTAGTTTTCAGTCTATCGGAACTTGGAAAAACCTTAAAAAACCCATGAAAACCCCTTTTTAGCCTAAACACGCCCTTTTATTAGAAAAAATAGGCTTAAGCCCTCTGTTGGCTTAGCCCCCAGCTCCTTTTCTTCATATGTCCCTGCAGCCGTGATCAGGCGCTAAGCGCTCATCGCATCACAAATTTTATGTCGCATAGGCACTGTTCCTTACCTCACTTCCCTCTTCCCCACCGCCGATGCGATAAGCACCCTTACCCTAGCCCCTGGTCACTTATCCTCCCATGGGACCATGCCCCTGTGCTTATTCCTAAAAACCCCATTGCATCGGCCCTTGCTGCTTTTCCTCCCATTTCCTTTGTTCCCCCACCATGCGATAAGCCCCAGCCCTTTCTTTTCGCTCCCAGTCCCTTTTCCTTCACAGGACCACCTACCAACGCCTTCCCTTAGTCCTTCCCTTACCTTTTATTTTAGCCCCGTTCCCTTTGTAAAGCGCATCTTCCACTATTTTTCCCCGCCATCCTTACCATTCCGCAGAGCAACCATAGCCATTGATCATGGGCCTCAATCCTTGATTCAACGGCTATCATGCCTCCCCTTCTATCCTTCATATTCCCGAATCCTTCCATCCATCCATCCTATGATCAAATCTTCACCGTCGATATATATAATCCAATGGCTCTCGGTTAAACCCGACACCCAACCCCTTTGGGCCTACCATCCACTACGTAAACCGCTCCCCCAATCCCACATTGACACCTAGCCTCCACTTAACCAATACACCAAGCACTTCTCTCCATCGCGCTCCCCCGTAGCCATTGGATCTTCCCCCCCAAATCCAACGGTCTACGATCAATATCACGTGATTTTTGCGTCTGAGATTTAATGCTCCAAAATCACACAAAATTGGTAGTATTGCAAAGGCCACGCGACACATCTCAATTGGATCACGTTCATTTTATTGAAAACCACTTACCTCCCAAGGGCCACGCGACACATCTCAATTGGATCACGTTCATTTTATTGAAAACCACTTACCTCCCAAGGGCCACGCGAAAACCATTCGCGGTTTTCGTGAAACCACAAAGATACATTTTTGTGCCAAAGTAATTTTAAAGCCGGGTTTTCACAGAGTTTCTCCACAGAGCCTTCTCTAACTACATTTCATCTCCTCTGCATACGCTCCTCCGCCTTTGCTAGGCTCCGAAGCAGTTTCATCCACACATTGCAGGTTTTTATAACATATTGTGTTTTTTTTTGCAGGTTTTGTAATGGTCCTTGAAGCAGAAACCCTCCCCATAGTTCATAAGGGATAGGGCCAAAGATGAGGACCCTCGCGGTCCGGATACAGGTCGAAAGCACATAACCAATGGTATCAATCAATTTGAATGAGGCAAAGGATAGTTTAAATGAAAAAAACAAAGCAGTTAAAGACTAAAACAGTGGATCAAAGGGAAAAGCCCATCAAATGGTCAAATTTAAAAGGATTAATGCATGAGGTTGAAGATTAAAAACATAATATTACAGTTTAAGGGAAAGGAACACAGATAAAGAGATCAAAAGCAAAGATTAAATATTCAGAGGGTTTAATCCCGACTGTTAAGGATAAAGCACCGTTTGAGGGATTAAAGCACAAGGTTTCAAGATTAAAGGTTTAAATCATGCAGTTTTAATATTAAAACACACTTTAAAAGTAAACACAGTCAACAGATATAGTTTAAAGGCCCCGAAGATGATTATAAGGGCATAAAGCCGAATCAAAGTTATAATAGTGTTTTAAAACCACAAAAATAGACAAATCAATAAAGGAAGCCTACGAATGCCACATCATTGAGGCTATTACTCCCCAAAATGCCACCTACCAGTTGATATCACCTAAAAGAGTGCATATTAATTACACAGTCAGATATATTTCTAAAGACAGCTCAGAAATAAATACCAGCCTACCAAAATCCCCCAAAGTCAGCAAAAGTGATTGAAGTTAATGAAATTTAATGTAATAACCAATTAGCAGAGTTAAAACATCAGATAAATTCTCCATTTGACCCTTCAAAAGCTGAGAAGCACTTACTCTGTATTAATTGAACAGATAGACCTTTCTTTCACTCCACCTCCTCATTCTTCTATAAATACTTCTCTAGAAGACAATATACAGGTTGGTCTTTGGATACTTGTTGAATGTAAATATCTGTTGAAGCATGCTGTAGCTCTGTTTTGTAATTAAAGATACATAAGCTTAGATGAGAAGATTGAAGCTGTAAAGACCCACTGGACTTGAATATTGTGATTGGTTTTAACATCAAATACAATAGCTGATTTATGGGATCCTGGTCTATGTCAATGGTGATGTGTTTCTCACTGTAATTGTTATTTTCTTTATGTTTTCATTCTGTCCACTTTTCTCTGATAAATAATAGCAAATATAGATTAGGATTTACTTCTGAAGTACCCTAAGTCTCATTGATAAATCTTTTACCTTTATGTTTTCTTCTAATTGTGTTTTGAAGATAATTCAATAGAATATAACCAGTGAAGTAATGATAGGCCCATATTTCTTGAGTACAACTTGAGATATTGTCTTTGAATGTTCTTGATAAGTTTTCTAATTAAAGATTTAACTAGAGAAGTCTATGGTTATCCCTGTCCTCTGGTTTCTTCTCCAACAGTTGCTTTGAAAAGTTCCCTTAAGAGTATGTTGAAAGTAGGCTAGTTTAAAAGTACTTACCTGATCTTAGACAATTTTTATGTTTATCATGAATGTTTTCCTTTGAGAATATGTTGAAAGCAGGCTAAGTTAAAATTCTTTACTTGATCTTAAGCTATTCTTTGTTTTTAATGTTTTTCTCTTGAAAGTATATCAAAATAAGGCTAGTTTATAATTACTTACCTGATCTTAGGTTACTTTTGTGTCTTTCCATTAAGTGCATGCCAAAAGCAGGCTAGTTTAAAAGTACTTACCTGATCTTAGGCTATCCTTTGTTTTTCTCGTGTGTTTACTTCCTTCACAACACTATTACTATATCATTCCATAAAATTAACTTAAAGAGATCCTTTGACATAGATGAATTGCCCCATGGACCACTCTTGAAACTTGCTGTGCAATTAAATCCTTTTATGAATCCATAGCCCAATGGATTGATGTTGTTCCTTGCTTATCTTATCATCTGAACCATTCTTTCATTTACTCACACCTTCACCCTTCATACATACTTCCTTCATCTTCATGTTATCCTACCCAACCAAAACAAACAAAACCTTGTTCTTCATAACTAGCCTAAAATCATACGTGAGCATAAAGAAACATCTTTGAGATACACATATATAGAGAGATCCATCTCTGAATCTAGGATGGCTAGGTCCTCAGATTCCAAAGTGGTTTTGATGTAGGCTCTGCAACATTTGTATTTGCCAATCTTGCAAACTACGGAGACCTAACACAAGAAACCGATATCGTATGAGGGAGATATCACGTTCTAATTGAATTCCCAAAAAACTAAATTTTGCGACAGGGTTGACTGGGATGCCTAGTTGTTACACTAAAATTGTCACCATGGCGTTTTACTGTCTGTATGGATTCATAATTACTCATACAATACTCCCTTAGAAGTCTACAAACATCAAGTTCCTAAAACCAAGCCTTGAAATTGAGAGAAAAGCTTATAAAAGTCATAAAAATCCTTGTACCACACTTTCTCTTAGTATTACCTACGGTGCCACATCTGTTTCTTATAGAACATGCAGAACCGGCTGCACTTTTCCTTCATTTAAGGTGTGTTTCCCTGTAAAAGGTAAAGTGAAGGCAGAAGTAAAATTTGGAAGCCCAGCTGGTTGAATCTGGAAGCTTCTGGAAGCAATTATTCGGTGGAAAGTTTGCTCCTTTCATGTACATTCATCCCTCCATTAAAGAAGCCTAACCCTTGGTATGTGGAACTTAATCCCTTTGAAATAGGATTCTATCCCCTCTTATTTGTAGCTGCAACCTCTTCTCTTTTGCTATAAATTGGGGCCATAGTTCAGCCTCAAGAGGAGTTAGGCTTTGAGATTTTTTTAGGAGAATTGTTGGAGAAACTCAAACTCTCTTAACTGATTATCATATGGGAATGATTACACACTCATGTGTATGTTAGTCGAGAGAGTGCAAAGACTTGTCAAAGTAGAGGAAATGCTTGTTCCGAACCTCGAAAGGACTTGTACGACATCAAGGCGAACACGGTTGTAAGGCTCTTTTTTCATCAAATATAATACAAATGGATCTTGTTTTCTCAATGAGTTGTTTATTTAAATGGTTTATTTATTGAATTCCTTGATCATGAAGATAGGTTTATGGTTTATGAATTAATATATATTATGTAGGTGCTTCTAATTCTTTCATGTTTTTGATTGCATATCCCGAAAGGAGAAGTATTCAAAGCAACAGGAAAGAAGACTATGATCAGCGTTGGACTACAAGAAAGTCCTAAATCCTTCATTGTAGATAATTCTAGATCAAATATAATCTAGAGAAATTAGTTTACATCTGTCTGTTTGTTGCTAGTTATTGTAAGATACTAGGGAGATCTATCTTGTCCGCAAGAACAATTTATCCGTACAACAAAATGGCGACTCCACTGGGGAATGGATCTTGAACTTAGTTTTCATTTTTTTTTACTTGTGAAACTATTTTTCTGATTTTGATTGATTGATACTGGCTTGGGTAATTTATTCTTGTAGAATCCCTGAAAAGTGCTTTAGAACTTTTAATTTTTGTTTAAGTTTTCTGGTCTCCGCACTTTGTCTTTAGGCACAGTGTGGCCATCTCCCCTATTTTTATGTATACATAGTGTGACACCACACCTGTTTACACTAAAACGAAATTTTTTGAAAAGCTTAAAATTATCTTTTCTAGGATCAACTTGTAAGATTCTCAGTATATACCCAGACTTGTATTTCTATCAGAAAGCTTTGTGTGAGAGTTTCTTTCAGCTTTTTTAAGTTTTGAATGATTTTCTACAAGATCTGCATGTTATAAGTGATTTTTACTTTGTCTTTGTGTCACTCAAAGATTAGAAACCTCTGTATACCTTAGATCACTGGTATTTCATTTTTTTCTTGCTGAGTCTTTGACTTCATAGCAGAAATTGCTTTATGAGAATTAGATCCCATTTTCTCATTTGAAAATTTTTAATAACTTTTTCATTAAGTTTTGAATTTCACTTAAAAAACCATAATTGGATGTTTTTGAGTTTTGCTCATTTTAGCAAAGAATTTCTTAGTTAGATTACAAAATAAGCAAAACATCCTCAAAATATTTAAAGTTTTGATTTCAGATTTAATTCTTGGCATTTTTAGGTCTCGAAATTAGTGTTTTTAGTTTTAAGTGTTATTTCTAGAAATTGTAGTTTTCTTTTGGAGAATATTTGATTGTAGTTTCGATCTTGAATAATAAATGGATTTCTTTTTGAGCAATTGATCATTCTGAGTTCTCATGAGACAAGATTTATTTTCATATGTTCTTGTTTTAAAGGAAATAATTATTTTAAAAGATTGCATTTCTCAACTCTTTCTTTTAGATAGAATTCATTGAAAGGAAATTAATTGTTTCTCATAATAGATTCTTTTTTAGTGTGTTTTGAGTCGGGTCACTATATATCATCAAAGTTTCAGTTTCTCATCTATTTTCCTAAGAAAAAACCTATTAAAAGCAACGCTTAAATTAAAATCAATCTAGTAATTTTTATATTTCTAAGACTCTTTTCACCAACATTGCTTAGGCTAGTGTCTTGGATTGGGGAGTAATTAAATCTTCGAGATGATTAAAACAAACAAGTAGTTATTGTCATCAGAAACCAGATTATCCATGAAGATAATCCAGTTTCTCGTCCTGAAGATGGATCCCCATTGGGATTCGAAACATCGACTAGTGTTCTATGATACCATGGATAATCTGGTTTTTGATGACAATAACTATAACCAGGAAAGTTTAAAAACCATAAACAAGTAGTTGATCTTGCGGTAGGAAAAATCCAATAGTAGCTTGTATGCTTCAGGAAGCTCCTCCTAAAGGAGTCAAGCACGAGATCATATCTGAACCAGTGAGGTGATCAATTCTACCTCATTGGGAACGATAGAAGATGTGCGCGTATTAACAACGGTAAACCTCAGATTGACCATCGTCGAGGAGCTTGGGGTCACTTGTTGGTATACCTTTGATTATGTCCAGGAGCCTTCAAGGGGATTGAACTTTGTTACTCTACCCTTGCGCATATATCGGATCGTAGACTGTTCCCCCAGGTATATTTGTTCCTGTTGGTGACCTTAGTGGCCATAAACTTTAAGATTTTTTCCTAAGGTGACGGTGGAGGAAAGATTCCACTGTACTTGGAGCAGACATCGACTAGACTCACTTGGACTCTCTGGAGGGTTATCTTCACTCAAGATGGTTTAAGTGGAGAAACTTGCACCAATCTGTTTCATTAAGCAGGTTGTCGGGGTAACTGTTCCAACCGCCATTTCTACATTAAAATACTACGATGTTGGATTTCATCACCAACTAGTGTTTTTAGTGTGGGAATCTACTGTTTGTGTGTGGTTTGATCTCCTAGATTTCATAAGCATTTGATCATTTGATTGTCTCCTTAGTGACTTTATGAATTTTTATTGGAATTTTATTTGATTGCATGTGATTAATAATTTTTAATTGTGGCTGAATTACCAAGACAATCGCGTAGACTTCAGGGGAAACCCCCTGAGTATACACCAAGCCAGCTTGAAG
Organism: Pinus albicaulis; assembly: GCA_034641835.2. Lineage (NCBI taxonomy): Eukaryota > Viridiplantae > Streptophyta > Pinopsida > Pinales > Pinaceae > Pinus > Pinus albicaulis. The sequence goes on along the minus strand of CM076572.1, from coordinate 1,159,583,842 downwards.
GACTGAGAGCTCTGGTACCACATACTACCAGTAGAATTAGATCAATGGAACTAGGAGAATCATCCATAATTACTCATCCTAATTATCATGAAGTAAATCAATTAGAAACAACAAAATATATTCAAGAGCCAGTTTCAATTTCTGAAATCACTGACATTGCTTCTGCAACCAGTGAATTACCTGAAGAAACTAAAATTTTTGAGCCAGAAACTGAACCCGCTGTATTGGAATCATCTTTAGGATTTGTTACTTTGACTTCTAGTGATCCTGATTCACCTAGAGTAAGACATCGCATTACCAAAAAGCTTCCTTCTGATCCCATATGTATTGAAGAACTTGTTGGTCCAGACGAAGACGTAGTTCTTCCCAAAACCCAAGAAAATTTAAATCTTAGAGAGCGTGAATCAATATTATACGGTCCTTTTAGAATTGATGCTTGGTATTTATCATTGACATATTTTTTACAAAGCGCAGGTCTTACTTATTCACCACCCCGAATTCCTTTTTACCCTACACCGAGAGGTTATCAACCTTCATTAGCTATGTCGGGTGAGTAATCTATGTTTTTTGAATCTCCAAAAACATTTTTATATGATGGTTCATCTGTTCCTCCGAGATACCATTCGCTCTCTGGTACCTTCTCAGGAGAAACTCCTCAAACAATTGAACAAATGTTATCATCTGGTACAAATGGAACAAACAATGACACGTTGAACACAGAACAGGTTTTTATGATGTCTGGCAATATTCCAAATCCTTAACCTCAAGGAAGTCAGTTACCGCCTGGTGGGTAGCCTCAAAGAAGTCAGTTACCGCCTGGGGGGAAACCTCAAGGTAGTCAATTATTGCCTGGAGGGCAACCTCAGGGTAATTTTTTACCACCTGGAGGTCAAACTATAGGACAATATTTCCTACCTGGGGAGCAACCTCAAGGACAGTACATACCTCAAGGTCAATATCAACCCCAAGGACAGTACATACCTCAGGGTCAATATCAGCCCTAGATTTTGTACATGCCTCAGAGTCAATATCAACCTCAGGGTCAGTATCCAGCTCAAGGTTTTCAACCTCCTTTAGGTCAGCCATTATTACAAGGAGCTGGAAATTTTCCAGTTAATTATCAAACTTACGTTAAACTTGGTTATGGTCCTTCATATGCACAACCTTCTATGGGTCAATACCCTGGAATTAATATGGTGTGGGATCCATCTCAAATTCAACATACTTTACAACCCAATGTGCAGTTTCCTAATCAACCTGGACAGCCCATAGGTTTTGGTCCAACCCAACAAGCTGTCTAGCCTACCATTCAAGTCTCTGCACCTGGTTTTGTTCAGCAGCCTAGCCCTAGTACACCTAGAACTCTGACTCAAAATTTTGTTGTTGCTGCAACTTCTGTTCAACCTACCACACCTATTTCTGGAGTATCCACAGCTCCTGTTTCTACTACCCCTGTCTAAGTGAAAATTTCTCAAGTATCTGTGCCACAGTCAGGATCTACAATTGAGACTAAGACCTAGATGCCTACAGGACAATATGGTACAAGTACGATTCTCACTAGTCAACCACAATTTACTTATCAACTGTACTAGGGGCAGTATCAATTTGGACATGCTACACAAAATCCAACATACCAGTATCAGTCGTATCCTGGGTATACTTATCAAGTACCTCAACAACCCCAGTATGGTCCAGTTAATCCTGGTTATCCAGGAGGTTTCACATTTCCCAATGCAAATCCAATTCCAGTATATCCTAGATATACTCCTCCTGGAACTAGTTTGATCACACAAAGTTATCAAGACCTTAGTCGTCCGTTACTGTTCATAGCAACTTTAGATTTACCTGATTTATCGCGCCTTATGAATGATCCGATCTTTTATCTTTTGTATTGGCCGTCAATGCCTAATAATTTGCCCAGTGATATTCCAAAGTTTGAAGGTAAGTCAGGAGAAGATCCATCTAATCATGTTATGAAATATCACCTCTGGTGTGCGTCCAATTCATTAATCAATGATTCGATTCGGTTACTTCTTTTTCAGAGAACTCTCATTGGTCTAGCTGCCAAATGGTACATTGAGTTACCACAAGGCTCATTTAATAATCTTAATGCACTAGCTACTGCTTTCTTAACCCATTTTCAGTTACCCGTCAGATACGACAACAGTACGGAATTGTTGACCTCATTAAAACAATCTACGTCTACGTACATATCTGATCACATTCATGAATGGAGACGTAGGAGACGTTTAGTGAAAGTCTTTATTCTGGATCAAATTTTGGTTGAATGGTTCATCAAATCGTTACTACCCAAAATTACTGAAGATGTGGCCAAAGGAGGCGTTTTTACAGAAGAGCAAGTCATTGATCAAGCTCAGTACCTTGACCTTGTATATACACAGTCAGGTATTGTGTATGACAAAATCCTCGATTTACCAAAACCTAGTCAATTAACTACAACTCCTTTAGGCTCTCATGCCGCTGATGGTGTTTTTGGTTCTGTTAACACTGGCAAGGGTAAGAAGAAATCTTCCAAGATGAATTCTCCTATTATAACTTTACCCGATTCACCAAAAGGAGATTCTTCCATTGAAACTTCTGCCGATATTCATGTTGTAGAATCATCTATAGCCAAACCTAAAACTGGTGGTAAGAATAAAGGTAAGAATAAAAAAAATCATCTTCAAAAGATAAAAACGATAAAACTAAACCAACTAACGATAAACGAAAACCTATTTATCCTTGTCTGATCTGTGATGAGGATTATTTTACTAAAGAGTGCCCGCATAGAGCCAAGATATCGAAATTCGTTAAGGGTTCACCCATACCTGCTATCTTGAAGGATCCCTTTCCTGCTCAAGATATTAATATGATTAGATCTTCCTCGAATACACTAGAAGATATCTTGATGGTTGCGATGCGATCACAAGATTATGGTAGTAAAAATCCTGTTGGTGGTAAAGAAGTAGAAAATTATAATTCAACATCAACTACATATCCCTCAGTTTTTGATCTACTACAAATCGAGAAACCAAATCCTGACTTAGTAATCAAATCACCTGCTAAAGGTGTACTTCATAAATCAGCTTTCAATCCACATGCGAGAGCTGCTCAGAACTATAATATTGTTGAAGACTTGGAAATTTCCGCTTCAGCAATGTTGGCTTTGGAAGTGTTGCAATCATGTCCAGCCCAAAAAAAATTACTATTTTCAGCCATAGGAGCCGTAGACCTTCAAGATTCGAACCTAATGATCTTCAATTTAGATAATTTTACACCTCGCCTACCCCATCAAATGGCTTTTCAGATTCCAGTAATAGTAAAAAACAAATGTTGCTTTCGTATTGTGGTTGATGAAGGGGCTTCTACATGTATCATGTCGTTAAAATGTTGGAAATCATTTGGTTCTCTGACAATTAACCAATCACCAACTATCCTCAAAGCTTTTCATGGAAGAGGTTTCCATCCTTATGGTATTTTACAGGATCTTCCTATAGAGGTCGAAGGAAAAAATGTTAATCTAGATGTGAAAGTGGTTGATGCCCCTCTGGATTACAACCTTTTCCTGGGTCGTAGTTGGTCTTACGCCATGAATGTTGTTGTATCATCGGTCTTTCGTCTCATCATGTTTCCTCATAAAGGAAATATCGTTAAAATAGATCATCTCTCATATTATTCATCTGACCCAGCCACTACTGATAGCATCCAACATGTCAGAAAATTGACTATCCCTTATAAAGATGTTGGAGTAGGTTTAATTAAAGTTTCTTCTTTACTGGGAAATTTTTCCCTGCCTGCTCCCGATGTACCACCTCCTATTGCTAATATCAATATGATTACATCAAGTACTACTTCCTTTGATGATCCTTGGATAGTACCTTCAGATTCAGAACTGGATTCTTTCGATGGCGTGATGCCTTTGAGTCCTTTTTAATTCGCATATCAAGCAGTACAGTCATTTTCTGATACTCCTTCAACTAAACCTGATCTAGTGAATGTGATCTGTTATACATTAAGAGACAATTCCTTAGTTGTGATAAGGAATAAGTGCTTAAGACATTATCTGATTATGTCACAAATGAACATATATCTTTCTGTCTTATAAACCCTTAAAAATTGATTATGTAACCCTTAAATATCAAATCCATGCATTTTCTGCAATGCTATATTTCACTTATGCTGAATTGAATGAACGGAAGAAAAAGAGAAGAGGATTTCAATCTGATATGTTGTTTCGAACAGAATCTATCATTTTAAAATCCTTAAGAATTAATTAAAGATAAAGTTAAAACAGAGGAGCGCACATTAAGGTTTGTTTAACTCTTTAATACATATGTATAAAGAGACCTGCTGCTAATTACTCTATTTATTCACAGATAAGAAAACATTGTGTAAACTGGAAAACTTTTCAGCATAAATAGAATGATAGAAACTTGCATACTCATTCATTAATTTTCTGTTCTTAAGTACAAAAAATTGGCTTCAAGGTTCAGAACTCGGAAGCTTTTCCTTTCTTGGAATCTTCTTTAAATACAAAATAACAAAACAGTTTCCAGCGATGAAACTAATTCTAACTACTTTAACCACTTACAGTTACAGAGGTACATGCCTCAAAAAGGTCCTATTACAATTTACATGATTTTGAGAAAATAACATAACGTGAAATTGAAAATTCCTAATCTATAAGAACAACCGCTTCTGATACGGTTGCTGAGTCAACGGCTACTTTTTGTTGAGATGCTGGGATTCCTTTTGCTGAGTCCATTGAGAATGTTTTGCACTTTTTCCATATCTCACTTTGGGTTGTTGATGAATTCTTGAAACTATGATATTCCAACCTGAATTTAACAATCTGACTGTGTGTAGGTATTTCTGTGAAGAGAGTCTTCACCATCCATAACAAATTGAAATGCCTTTGCAAGAAATTAAACATTGTTTCTCCTTTTAAAATCTGTGTCTTTTCATGCCTGTTATCCATCTTGCTTTTTGCCAGTATTAATGAATCTTCATAAAATTTCCATGACAGAATGTTTCCTTTCTCTGTCCAACATGAAGGTAAACCTATTATTGTCAATTTATCAAATGATATATCAAACTTGTTCACTGTCTCTTTGATTCCCAGTAGTCTCTTTTCTGTAACTTTCTTGACATCATTCCTAATTATCATCTTATTAACCTCCACAACATAAAAATATCTATCCTTTATTCCAATGTCTTCTAATTCCTCATCTGACTTGGAATTAATAAATTTTATGAACTTCCTAGCCCAATTGGCTCTATTAATTGTTGTTTGCTTATCAGATAGGATCTCTTCTTCATATTCTGAGATAAGGCTTTTCTCCTTTGCAACTATATTCAAGAAGTTCCAATTGGACTTCATTTCTGAGATAATTTCACCCCAAATGATATCTTTAGCCTTTATAAGTGAGATATTTCATTTTAATTTCTCTTTGAGATCTTTAATCTCAGCTTCAGCCTTTTGTAAATTCAGTTTATTCTGATTAGCTTCATTTTCTAGTGACCGTTTCTAATTCTGCTTGAGGTTTCTTACGATCTATTTCTGCTATCTTCATTTCTGTGTTGAGTTGAGAAATTTGTGCTTGGGGATCTGTATCACCTGTAGGAAAAACAAAGGTACAAGTATGACTTTCAATGTGATTTTGTAAAGAGATGGCAGTCTACTTTATTTTAGAAAATTCTTCATCTTTATGCAAAAATTGTTGATGGATTTCCTCTTTCTCTTTCTCCACCTCTGTCACTTCTGCAACCATTGAATTATCTGCAGCAGGTAACTTCAGCTTTTTCCTCAGGGTGGATATCTCTATTTCAGCATTCTCCATGAACTTCTATACTGCAGCTTTGTCACTAGGATCTACACCAACCTTTATGATAATCTTTTTCAACTCCTCATTTTGAACTGATAAGGCCCTTGAATTGGCCTTCTCCAACTTGAACTGCTTGATAACTTTTTCTAGCATATTTTCAGCTTTAACAGCCATGGCATTGGTCTTAGTTAGATCATTGACAATTAATTGTCCAGTCTACATATGTAGATTCATCTTATCCAACAGTGGGATCTTCTTAACATCCATAGTTATATCTACAGCATTGAAACCGCTTGAGGATCCAAGAGACATCCCTTTTGGATGTGTTAAAGCCATTTTGAACTAATCCTTCTCGAGATCCATCACAGTTAGCAACCTAGTCTGATTAGTAGCTATGTGATGCTCTGCTTGAGCCTCCACATTAGCTTTTATTCTTTGATTCTTCTCTTCAATCAGTGTAAACACTTGTTTGACTGAGGGCACCTTTTCTTGGTAAAGCTCATGACCTCTAGGAGAAGAGGGAGCATTTTTCTCTTCATTTAAATGGAAGGTAAAATCTGGTGAATTTGAAGAATGATCTTCAGCCAACTTAGTTCTTTTCTCCTCTCTTGGCTCTTCATCATCTAAATTTATAACATAATCCTTATTTCTTTTATTTATCTTTTCAGTTATAATAGGTGTCTGAATGCTTGTTTTTTCTGAATTTACTTCTTGTAATGTTCCCATTTTTGGTATCACCCGTGACAGGGCTAGGAGGGACTTCCAGAGTTAGGACAGAAGGTGTCGAAGCATGTGTCGATTGGTGCCAGTACGTGCCTCCAAGAGCTTTTTGGAGGAGTTTTGAGGAGTTTTCATGGTGTTCGGAGGCATTCGCTTGATATACTCCACCATCCGAGCAGTTTGGCTTTCGTTCCGATGCATTCCGATAACTTTAGGAATTTTGAGTTATTTATGGGCTTAACTCAGCTGATTATGCTCAAGGTGGCATTCCGGGAGGAATACACGATGGAACACCTTAGTGTAATAGCTCATTAGAACCGGGACGAGGAGACCTACACGATGGGACAGTTAGACAGAGATTTCAGTGACCGGAGGAGGCGTGGTAGCCGATATACCCTTTTCTGCATTAAAAAGGAATATTTTATAATATTTTAATAAAAGGGAAAAGTGCTCCACAAATAAAATAATAATAAAATAATGCTCTAGAAGGCTCCAAGGGATCTATAAAAGGAGGGAGAGCTATCTCATTTGGGCATTATGGATATGTTATTGATATTGAGAGCTAGACTTCTGTCTACTTCAGCACGCCGGTTGTTTAGTCGGTCTGCAGCACTGTTTAGTGCGAACTGAGTGTCTCCGGTCGGAGATCTCACCCTTGGCTCCGGGGGACTTCGAGTGCCTGCTCGAGCAAGGTTTTTCCTTCAGTTCCAGTTGGTGGTTTGCAGTGGTTTCTGGTGGACTTTTTGCAGAGGAGCTGCCCTTTTGAGTGACTGTGCAGTCTAGGAGAGAGGACGCAGTTTCAGTTGAGGAGGACACAGTCTTTGTTGAGCAGCTTTGTTGGGTGGTTATTTGGCAGTGGTTTCAGCGTTTTTCAGCCTTGAGGAGGTTGCCATTTCAGCCGGAGGTTTTGCAGGAGGATTCAGGCCCTTTCCTCAGCGTGTTCCTTGAGCTTCTGCGCTGTTCCTGGAGGCACAACGTTTTTGTAGGAGGAGGGTTTCTGGGGGTGATTTTCGGAGGTGGTCCGTTTGGTATATGGTTTCTGGGTTTTGTCCGGGGTGGTGAGTTCAGGTGGTCTGCCAATTTTTAGCTCATTCTGGCAAGGGGATCAGCCCCTAGCTTCAGTTCATTCCAGCAGCAGCAGTTTACGGCAGTTTCTTCCAGCAGCTGGGATGCAGTTTCTGTAGCAGCCATTTCCTATTTTTCTGAGAGGATTCTTCACTTGCCTTGAGCAAGGATAGGTGCATTTATTCCGATTATCCATTGTATCTCATTATATTCTCAGATTAATAAAATGGCTTAGCATTTCCGGCATTTTTATGTCTATTTGTTCCATATTCTAGTTCCGGCATTTTGTTCTATATAGCTGCTTGTGGTTTTTCTGTGTATTACTGGTTATTTCCCGTTGGGGATATTACAGTGGTATCAGAGCATAATTCTGGCTCAGCCGTGGTCTATGACATTGGGAGAGAGATCATACAGAGGTTTGCTGGAATTTTGGAGAGCAATAGCAGTTGCAGTACCAAAAACGCAATTGGAAAAAGGGCCAAAATATAAAGGGTCAAATTTTGAAGTTTGGAATTAGAAGAAACGTTTTCTGGGTTTTTCTGGGTTTTGGACAAGGATCACCTTTCCAAATTCCTAGAATTTTCTGAGTAGTTTTCAGTGGGTAAATCGGAGGTCGAAGTTAAGCAACAGTATGGTTTTGCAGCAGCCGTGCAGTTTTTGAGGAGCCTGTGAGGGACACAGAGCAGCGGGATCCGATGGCAGACACAGATAAAAAACTGGATGCAATCCTCCATCACATGCAGGATATGTCACAGAGGCTCGCAGCCGTAGAGGTCGGACAGAGAAAACCCCCTAGGGTTTTCCAGATTGGTGAGGGATCAGGCACATCCCACCATTTGCCGGAGCATGTTGCCACTCAGCATATGGCATCACATACACCCACACGTCCTACCATGCCCACATTCTTGCCAGAGGACACAGGGACAGCAGTACAGCAAGAGATAGATCCGGGTCGGATGGCTGACATTCTTGCAGAGTACCAGGCTTTCGGACCAGCGTTCATGAAGGCTCTCTCGTTCAGAAAATATATCCAGATCCAGTATGGCATTAGACTCCGTGATCATCACCGGGGGCACCGGCATCATCATGGTGGAGACTACCACCACACAGCTAGTAGAGATTATGTTCAGCTCCAGCGTGATAGTAGACCTCACAACTTTCACAGAGGGAACAAGCACTCACATGATAGGGGCTTACAACGCACAGTGGACAGATTCCATCTACCGACACTTGACGGGTCATCCAGGCGCTCAGAAAAATCTTGGGTGGACAAGTCGGATACCTCTTTCCAGCTTGACCGAGTATCAGAGAGGAAAACCATTAAAATGGTTACCTCGCACTTGGAGGATGAGGACACACAGGATTGCAGGGAGTTCGAGGATACACCTAGTGTGACACAGGACTCACCATCATTAGAGTCCTCCTTGACCGTGCTGGTTGATATCGTAGTGGAGGAGGTAGAGCCTACCCCGATAGAGCCATCCACTGAGGTGATGACTGGAGCCATGTCCGAGTCTTCGGGTGGTAGCAGCACACGACAGATGGGTGAGGTATCAGGAGATATATCCATTATCGATGAGGCACTAGGAGATACAGAGGTATCGGATGATGGTCGCAGACAGCGGTATCATCGGCTTGGGACGGACCTTCGAGTTTTGAGGGAGAAGGCCGCGTCAGTACGGGAGACCATTTTGTTGCACGACCAGGAGCTGGAGGGTATGAGAGTGACTTGTGCCAAGTCGGCGGCCAAGTTGGTCCGCATTGGGGAACAACTGGATTCCCTGATGGTACAACCTGAGGGCACGAGGGAGCGTCAGATCATTCCCCTTCAGGCATGCATGGATGGGACTAGCAGTATTGTTGGGTCATCTCTTCCCATTAGAGAGAGAGAGGCAGAGCCACCTAGTCAGATCTCATATGTTGAGTTGGATAGCGGTATGAGACGATCAGAGTTGCATAGCATACAGCATCCACATGTTGAGGTTGGATGGCGAGAGATTTTGAGTTGGTACTCAGTGGAGCGGGCTATGGAGATAGTGATGGATCCGAGTGTAGCTCAGCGGGAGTTTCTATGCATGGGGATTACAGGAACCCCAGATTGGCATTGGGATCCAGGAGGGATCACCTACCGTTTCCCAGGTAGGTCGGCTGACTATGTCTTGGAGAGTAGAGTTGGCCTAGCAGTAGAGCATGTACAGTTTCGGTCAGCTTCAGTGGCCAACCAGTTTATGGGCAGACTCCCTAGATTGTTTTGGTGTGACACTCGTACACGGGATCACGGGGTGGTCAACATACCTTGGCAGGAGTTTGTCGGAGGAGGTGGCATTGGCAGGCCACCAGATGGCACCTTGTATGGGACCAAGGATTCTTCACCTTTGTGTGGGGCACAGAGGACGCAGCAGAGCCGAGCAGTGGTGGTAACACTACTGACACTTAGGGAGATTCACTTCTCGGACCCCTTGAGGAGGATTTGGAGTGATGATCCTTTCGTCGGTAGGTATAGTGATGCGACGGTGGAGACGATGTTACCGATTGGTGGTAGTCGGACCTGTAGAGGCACAACTCTAGGACATCACATCCAGGGATGTGTGGGAGCCTCTAGCATTGAGCGGTGGATTGTCGGTGGACATGGAGTAGCATGGTGGTGTACCATAGTGTGTGGGACTGCATTGTGGAGTAGGAGTATCCTACATCACATTGAGAGCATGCGGAGAGTGACCGATGCCTGGACACAGTCAGGGCACGAGACGGTACAGGGTGCTACAGCAGTAGCACATGGTATCCAGCAGCATACCGAGGTATTCCTCAGTATGCAGTGGCATGTTGAGGAGGGTATGGATGATCAGTGGCATGTGAGGGCATACGATGCTACACGGCAGGGTCTTAGAGCATTGCTTCCAGAGAGACTCATGGACAGGGACACTGGGCTTACCTTTGGGGGTATTTCACCTAGGATCGATGGACAGACAGAGGAGCAATACTTGGCAGTATCTGTGGGGACTCACACACCTGACTCGCTTCAACATCACTCACAGGTACAGTTGATTATGCTTTCGATCTTTGGCACTTTGGGCGTGAGCAGTAGGGTATGCGAGGTTCACCCAAGATATTTGGATGACACTCAGTACACTAGACGAGAGACTTCTCAGCAGTGGCACTGGGTTGGTGTGCTAGTTGACAGCCACAGGTTGGGGGATGAGATGATCCGTTGCAGAGGTGGTGCATCAGTCATCACTGAGCCTACGCTTGGGGAGCAGGTCATGAGGGAGACATGCATCATTTTTCCCTTAGGGCATGTCGAGATCATGCATGAGCAGAGGATACGAGGTACAACAGAGGTAGTATCCCAGTATGTGTCTGGGCTCCAGACACTGTATCGATACTTTGTCGAGAGGGTGGATATGCAGCTAACCGCAGGGTCAGTCATTGAGGAGGAGCAGTCAGTTGCATTGACATCGAGTACCGTGACAGCAGCTACAGATCCATATCCTCTGGAGATGTTGGAGGTAGATGTGATAGTTTGGCAGTGGGAGATGATTACGGGTTGGCGGCAACCTTCCAGGCATGTTCCATATACCGTTGTTGTTGCTACATCAGATTCTTCTTCTAGGATGGACTGGCGGGAGATCATGAGTTGGTACCCTCTAGATGGTACGGTATTCTTCGTAGGGAGCACAGTCGAGCAGGGGCCCTTGGACATAATAGAGGTTATAGATTCCAGCTGGCAGGGCGGCACAGGACATCATTTCTTCAGCACTCCATCTCGATTTCAGGAGAGCAGGATCGGCTTGGGATTGAGTCACAACTTGGATTGGAGAGAGGTGATGAGTTGGTATGCAGTTGGAGGGGCAGCATATGCAGTTACAGGTACAGCACAGCAGGAGCCCAGGAGCATTGATGCTTGTTGGTGGGCTTCACCTCTGAGAGCATCAGCTATCGCCAGAGACAGTGCGCAGCCTGAGCCGTGGGACTTGGGCGATGATTGGCCATGGTGGCATTGGGATCCGGGAAGATTGTTTGTTGACTGGGACAGAGAGAGATCAGTTTGGGATCCCGGCATTGAGGGATCTGTTCCGAGAGGTTTGACACAGGTGCATAGCAGCACCCAGAGGTTGGTATGGGATCCAGGCATTGGGTCTGAGATGCGGCGGGCCAACAAAGTGGCCCACATATTTCGATTGCTTGAGGGCAAGCAATCTTGGGGCGGGAGGTCTGTAATATTCCCATTTTTGGTATCACCCATGACAGGGCTAGGAGGGACTTCCAGAGTTAGGAGCAAACACGTCACATGTACGGATTGGTGCTATCAGTGGGCTCACGAGCTTTTCAGAGGAGTTTTGAGGAGTTTTCATGGTGTTCGGAGGCATTCGCTTGATATACTCCACCATCCGAGCAGTTTGGCTTTCGTTCCGATGCATTCCGATAACTTTCGGAATTTTGAGTTATTTATGGGCTTAACTCAGCTGATTATGCTCAAGGTGGCATTCCGAGAGGAATACACGATGGAACACCTTAGTGTAATAGCTCATTGGAACCGGGACGAGGAGACCTACACGATGGGATAGTTAGACAGAGATTTCAGTGACTAGAGGAGGCGTGGTAGCCGATATACCCTTCTCTGCATTAAAAGGAATATTTTATAATATTTTAATAAAAGGGAAAAAGTGCTCCATAAATAAAATAATAATAAAATAATGCTCTAGAAGGCTCCAAGGGATCTATAAAAGGAGGGAGAGCTATCTCATTTGAGCATTATGGATATGATATTGATATTGAGAGCTAGACTTCTGTCTACTTCAGCACGCCGGTTGTTTAGTCGGTCTGCAGCACTGTTTAGTGCGAACTGAGTGTCTCCGGTCGGAGATCTCACCCTTGGCTCCGGGGGACTTCGAGTGCCTGCTCGAGCAAGGTTTTTTCCTTCAGTTCCAATTGGTGGTTTGCAGTGGTTTCTGGTGGACGTTTTGTAGAGGAGCTGCCCTTTTGAGTGACTGCGCAGTCTAGGAGAGAGGACGCAGTTTCAGTTGAGGAGGACGCAGTCTTTGTTGAGCAGCTTTGTTGGGTGGTTATTTGGCAGTGGTTTCAGCGTTTTTCAGCCTTGAGGAGGTTGCCATTTCAGCCGGAGGTTTTGCAGGAGGATTCAGGGCCTTTCCTCAGCGTGTTTCTTGAGCTTCTGCGCTGTTCCTGGAGGCACAACGTTTTTGTAGGAGGAGGGTTTCTGGGGCCGATTTTCGGAGGTGGTCCGTTTGGTATATGGTTTCTGGGTTTTGTCCGGAGTAGCGAGTATAGGTGATCTGTAGATTTTTAGCTCATTCCGGCAAGGGGATCAGCCCCTAGCTTCAGTTCATTCCAGCAGCAGCAGTTTATGGCAGTTTCTTCCAGCAGCTGGGATGCAGTTTCTGTAGTAGCCATTTCCTATTTTTCTGAGAGGATTCTTCACTTGCCTTGAGCAAGGATAGGTGCATTTATTCTGATTATCCATTGTATCTCATTATATTCTCAGATTAATAAAATGGCTTAGCATTTCCGGCAGTTTTATGTCTATTTGTTCCATATTCTAGTTCCGGCATTTTGTTCTATATAGCTGCTTGTGGTTTTTCTGTGTATTACTGGTTATTTCCCGTTGGGGATATTACACTTCTCCTGGGTTTGCCAACTTTTCCTGCTCAGGTTTTCTTTCATGAGTAAAAGCAGAATATCCATTTTCAGCTCTCCTTTGGGAAATCACTCCATGAACATCATATGACCATTTTTCACCCAGTAACAGATGTGTCTCTTCCAACAACTTAGACACTTCACCAAATGCTTGTCTCTTATTTACCACAAAGGGTCCCACACTCATGGGAAACTTATACATGAGACCTTTCTTCATGGGAACAAAATGCACCTGATCTATGTTGAGACTCTGTCTGATGAATTCAAGGGCAAAAAGCCTCATAGGCACAAAAGTTGGGAGCCTTTAAGGCTCAATATTAGTTCCATACAATCTTATCTCAGAATATTCCTCAAACACAAACCAATCCCCAAACCTGCAACTAGGTCCCAACTGTAAAAACTCCCTGGCTTTTGGTAGAAAACAAGGGGTAGAAACCCCATTCAATATTTACAAGCAATTGACATATACTGGCTGGAAAACTCAAACAACCCTGCTTCATTTCCCTCTCTTCTAATTATGTCAGTCCAAAATATAACTGACTGCTTCTGTTTGTTGACATCCATTATATTTAACCCCAAACTCATAAATTCCTCAAAATTTTGATATAAGAATAAATAAACAATCAATGAGGGGAATTTAAAGGAACCTGTGAGAGAAAAGCTCATAAACTGAGAGTTGACAATCTCTTGACAGAAAGATGGAATATCCAGAACTGTCCCTGATTTCATCATCATTGCGTACATTCCTAATATTGATTTGTCAACTGTAAGGTCATTATCTTTGCCCATAATTTATGCAATACAACTCAGAACTGGTCTATTCTCAGCATCAAAAATATCCAAATTGAATTCTTCACCTTCTAGTTGAAATTCTTTTGAATTTGGTCTCAAATGAAACATACACTGATTAAATTTTTCTCCTGAAAGGTTTTCAAAATAAATTGCCAATGAGTCTTCTAAGAATTGAAGTGATGACTCGTCTTCGGAGAAACAAAATTCTTGGCGAATCAACTGTGTCGACACCTATAGAAAATTCTTCCCCTGCGAATTCATTATAAAGCACTTACCGGGATACATTGAAGAAACCAGCCAACAGATAAATTCGGGAAAGAAATGAGCTTTTGGGATACATGCAGATAGGACACCGGATTTCTTCATGGCAGAAAAAACTGGGGAATTCTCGGCATTTAGGGTTACTTGATGATAAAAGAGGGGATGATTTACGGAAGAAATGGTATCTTGGATGTCTCTCTCATTGTCCATGAGGGAAATGTGGCTAGTTGAACCAGGTAGTGAAAATCGCTTGGCCATGGCTGTACAGACAACAGAAGCAATCCGTAAAGTAGTGGAGAATGAAAAGGTGGTGACGACACGGCTCAAAGAGGAAAACACTTACAAATGATTTGAAAATGTGATAAAGATCAATTTAAAAGCCGCGCAAACCCGTAATAAATGCTTGAAATGACGTGTAAAAAGTCGTTGACAAGGTTTATCATGGATTACAGCTGTCTTTCACTTTGCCTCATGACGTCATTACGGAGGCTCCTGGAATACGGCGACAAACTATGGCTAGTCCCCCCGTAATGAATCTACACCGTTGATCGTTGTTTACCCCGCGGTCAAACAGGTCAACTGCGGGGGCACTTGATTCAATAACTCACGAACTCTTTGCGCCTCCGCACTTCATCATTTGGTTATAATCTTTAATACTTGCTACTTTCGCTCAGAGACTTGCTCGACTTTTAAACATGAAACTATAATATACATCCAAATAAAGTTTAACAATAAACTTAATTTTAATCAAGCTTTTAGAAACATTTCTTTTTTATGTTACAGTATAAAAAACATTATACTATAGCATATACTTTTTCTGAATTTCAGATTTTTTTGCCTTTTTTTTATTTTCAAAATATAATAGAAAAGGATATGCAGATGATCCACAACATCTGGCTCCACCTGGGGATAGTGTTTTTGCCACGAAACACTAAGAACCTACAGATCAGTGCCTTCACTTCGGGCATGGAGTCAAAAATTTCTAAATGAAAAATGTACAATGATAAAACTGGTTATATACAATGATGGTCAAACAACTCTGAGTGTTGGAAATAATGTTTTAGATATTGCCCATTCACAAGCATATCTATTACTTCTCCTTCAAGACCTTCCAGCACGAAGGTATTATTCATCCTGGCCTCACTAATTTTGAATGGACCGTACCACAAAGGATCAAATTTGCCATGTTTCCCTTTGTCTTCCCTCCGAGTATCCCATCTTAATACCAGATCTCCATTCTGAAACATGATTTCTTTTGATTTCCTGTCAAATATTGTCTTCATTTTTTGCTAGTAAGTAAGAAAATTTTCTCGAACTTTATTTATGCTTTCACTTAACTCCATTACATTATTCATTCTTCTAATCATGGCATTAGGTTCTTCTTGAGCATATTAAAGGAAAGAAATCATAGGTTTCACCAACTGGGTGGGAAACAATGCCTGAGTACCATATACTAGTTCATAAGGTGACTTACCAGTGGATCTCCTAGTGGTCATCCTTGTTGCCCATAGAGCAAAAACTAGCTTTGAATCCCAATTCTTCTGGTTTTCATTCATTTTCTTCTTCAAAATCTTTACTAAATTTTTGTTATAAGATTCTGCCAATCCATTTCCTTGTGGATGATAAGATGTAGAATAAGACAATATCACATTATAAGTCTGGCAGAAATTAATAAACCTGATTGAGTTGAAAACTTGGGCATTATCTGTCACAATCTTCACTAGACATCCAAATCTGCTAAAGATATTTTCTTCTAAGAACTTCATAACAACCAAATCATTTGCCTTCCTGGTAGGGATTGCCTCTACCCATTTTGTAAAATAATCTGTAGCATTAAGGATCCACTTAAATTTCCCACTAGATGGTGGATTGATTTCTCCAATGAAATCCAATCCCCATTGTGTGAAAGGTTCTTCAACAAAAATAGGGAGAAGAGGTAAAGGGGCTAACCTTTTCTTTTCTACGAAAACCTGGCATTTTTGACAACTTATGACTGTTTTATATACATCAGCAAATACAGAAGGCCAATAAAAACCCGATTTGAGAACTTTATGAGCAGTTAACTTCCAACTGTAGCACAAACATTCATGATACTATTTAATTACTTCAGAAACTTCCTCCTCTGTCAAACATAACAATAACACACAAACAGGATCTTTCAAATATAGCTTTGCTTCAATTATGACATAAGGTTTAGCCTTGAGTTTTAAAGCTCTGTATTTAGCTCTATTTATTGAAGGAGGACAAGAAAGAAAGCATAAATAGTGAATAATATCCTTGTACCAATCTGAGCAGAGGAATTTATATTTAATTGCTGACTTTGACTGAATATTAACTATTTCTCCATTGACTTCCTCTACAAGTGCCAATAAATTAATTCCTAGTGCTTGGAAATTTGACTCTGTTAATAATTTGGCCAGTCCCAATCCTTTGATCAATTTTGTTGGTTTAACATCCAGGTCGTATTCTTGGATTTTAGCAATCCATTTTCCTCTTTTCCCGTCTACATCGCTCTGTACTAAAACATCCTTTATAGAAGAATTAGGAACATATGCTAAAATTTGGGAATGAAGAATATAGGTTTTGAATGCTTTCAATGCTTTCACCAGAGCATATACTTGTTTCTCCAATATATTATATTTTAATTCTGCATCTCGGAGCACCTTACTGAAATATGCTACAGGTTGTTCACACTTTTCTTCATTTCTCTGTAATAACACAACAGTAATTGTTGAGGAAGACGCAAATGAAAAAATTTGAAATGGATTCGAATAATCTGGACTAATTAGAACAGGTGCTTCTGTAGAGCTTCTTTAATCCTTTGGAAATATTCCCTTGATTCTTTGTCCCACTTCACCTCAGCATCCTTTTTCAACATGTCCGTTATTTTCTTGACAATCTCTGCGTAATTAGGAACAAATCTTCTTAGAAAATTAATTTTTCCAAGAAACCTCTAAATATATTTCTTACTTCGGGGCAGTGGAATTAACTGTATTTCTTCGACCCTTGCTGGATCAATCTTCACTCCTTGTTTGGAAACAATATGGCCTAGCAGTTTGCCCTCCTCCAGAGCAAATAAATATTTTTTAGGATTCAGCGATAATCCATATTTCCTACACTTCAAGAAGGCTTTTTGCAAATGCTGTAGATGTTCCTCATCAGAGTTTGAAAAAATTGTGACATCATCTAGATAAATAACCACAAACTTATCTCCTACAAATGCAATATCCATTTCTCTTTGGAATGTGGCCCCTGCATTCATTAGGCCAAACGGCATCCTGGCATACATGAAAGTTCCCCAGGGTGTAGTGAAAGCAGTTTTATTTTGATCTTCCTTCTCCACAGCAACCTGGTTATACCCTGAAAAACCATCTACCATAGATAATTTGTAAGCTCCAGTCACTTTTTGCAAGACAAAATCCATTTTCGGCAAAGAATAATTATCTTTCAATGAAGCCCTATTCAAGTTCCTGAAATCTACACATAGCCTTATCTCTCCATTTTTCTTTTTGACTGGTACAAGATTGGAAACCCAATCTGAATATCTGACAGGAACAATTATTTTACCATGCAGCAATTTCTTTACCTCCTTTTCAATCGGGGCCAACAACAATGGATTGATTTGTCTGAGTTTCTGTCTATGTGGTTTGACTCCATCTTTCAATGGGATTTTATGCTGAATAATATTCTTATCATAAGTCTTCAAATCATCATATGACCAAGAAAATACATCCTCAAATTGTTTGAACAAATCTATGTACCTTTGTTTATAGTCCTTCGGAATGCCTTTGAACAATTTGACCATTTTAGGCTCATATTGAGTTCCTAAATTACAATCTTCCACATTCTCATCTTGATGTGCTTTCTTTTGATTCACTGCCACATCATTAGCATCAAACATTCTTTCGAGAGGTACCAAACCTCTTGGTAAAATATTGTCTTTCAACTGAATAATCTACTGATCACCAATATTCTTTTTCAAAATCTTAGACATATCAGCCAAGTAATTTTCATCAATTTCCAAATCAATCTGATGATCTTCAAAATCTTCAATCATCAACAAAAATTGCTTAATATGTTCATCATCCTCAAAAACCTGCCAATGTTTGATATTGTCAGGGATCGAAGGTCTGTGTCTCATCTCAATTTCATATCTTAGTCTTGGATTGATCGAAGGTTTGAATGTACTGGCTGCAACTGCTAAAGAATCAACCATTCTATTCTCTTCTCTTGGGATAAACTGTAGGTTGAAAGCTTCAAAGTAGTTTTCAATTAAATCCCATACCTCATTCCTATATGTTCTTAACCTGGGATGTTTAGTTTGACACAAATTCTTAACTTGTCTTATGATTAATTCAGAATCACCAAACACAATCATAGACTGAATTCCCATTTGCTTAGCTGTCTGCAGACTAATGATTAATGCTTCATATTCAACTACATTATTGGTGGATTCAAACTCCAATTTTAAAGATAAAGGTACAAGGTTACCTTCCGGAGATACAAAAATGAAACCAACTCTAGTGCCTTCTTTAGAAAATGCACCATCAAAATAGCACTTCCAAAGCTTGTTTGAATGCAGCTCCTTATGTACAATGGCTGAAGGGAGCTGCCCTTGTGACTCTTCAGCAAATTCTGCATCTTCATGCAGCATGAAGCAAGAGAGGTCCTCCTTCTCTTGGCCATAAATAGGTGAATTACCTGCATCTTTCTTGGTAGCAGTTTTTTGAAATCTAGTTTCTCTATACAACCTCCTTTCTTCCCCATTAAAAATAGGAATGATGGCATATGTAAAATCCAACTTCAAAACTCCTCTAAGCTTTGCCCCCCAAGATCTAGATAATAACATACCAAATATGGTCGGAATATCTGCCACTACCACATCCATCATAATGCTCTTGGCTAGGATTTGAGCCAATGAAACAACCATATCCTTAATAAGATCCACACATTTCACCCTTTTTGAATCAAAAGAATAAAGGTCTCTGTATGGCTTACTGATTTGTAAATTTAACTCTTTCATCACACAAAATGGCATCATATTGTGGGATGCGCCAGAATCTAGCATACAATTATGTAAAATAAAATCATGTAACAGAAGTGATATATAAAAAGGAGGGACAAATGAATCTACCTCTTCAACATAACGCCCAAAAGTAACCACTGGTTTTTCTTCTTGCAAATTTACTATATCGCCTACTTCATCACACTGAGATAAATTGATAAATTCTGCAATCTCCTTCTTATAACCAGGTGTTTTGATTAACTCAAGAAGAGGTATTTGAATTTTCACTTTTTCCAAATCTTTCGACAAACTGAAAGTTTGATTTTGTTTTGTCAACTTTTCAGTTCTTCTTGATTTTTATTGGAATTTATACTTTGATTAGAAAATGTAACAACTTTCTCCAAAATATTAGGATATTTAATCCTTGTTTGAGAAGCCTCAACTTGTTGTTTTTCCTTCTCTTTTTCTTCATTCATGGGCTGCCTCCCCTTATCTGATTTCTTAATCTAGTTTCTCTGTAATGGAGTCACCATTGGAGTAGGTACTGATTCTGATTATTTTTCCTCATCATCTTGAGTTCTTAACCTCTTCTTTGACCTCAAATCGTATTTTTTATGTAATTCTGATTGCATGAAGTCCGTAAAATATTTGAAATAATCATCCATATCTTCTTGATCGAATGAAAGATCAGTTTCTTCATTTTCTTCCACTCTTTCTTCCTCAGTTTCTTCTTCTGTTTCATCATCTTCCATGTAGACAGCAGAAATTTGAGCATCATCTTCTTTTTCATCATCATCATTTGTTGAGCGGGATGGAGCTGCCTCTGTATACAAAGGTGCTTGCACCTGATCTTGATCTTTCCTTTCTATTTGTAGAATTTGTATGGGATATTTTTTAAATTGGGTATTAAAAACCCCTCTACTTTGTCTTGCAGGATTATTATTATCTATTTCCAACTTCACCAGTTTATTAGACAAATTTTTTATGACTTTAGTCATATCGTTAATTCTCTGATCTTGAGATGAGGCTTCTTCTTTAGCTTTTCCTTTATCTTGAACTTTACCAGCGGCAGACATATTGGCCTCAATCTCCAGAGCATCAGTTTGAATCTGATCCAAAGTGGGGGACCTTCTTTCTCTCAATGTGAAACTGAAATCTGGTTCAAATGCACAAGCAAAAACAACCCTTGCTCCAATAGGAGGAGGTTTCATTTCCAAAGGCAAACTATTATACAATTTGTTAAATCTTTTCACAAAATCATTCATATTTTCATTAGATTTCTTATTTATGTCATTGAATTATGTTAAAGAATAAACATGGTCCCTTTTTTCACCCCATCTCTCGGTGAAACGTATTTCTAGTGCATCCCAATCATTTATTGAACCATTAGGCAATCCTTTAAACCATTTCCTTGCCTCTCCACTTAGAGACTGAACAAAAAGTCTCATTACAAAATCTAAATGCTCAACATTGAAATTCTCAGCAAATGTGCAAAACAAGGGCAAGTGCTGTTCTGTAGTTATTTCATCTTCACCAGTAAATCTAGGGAGTAACTTGAGATACTCTTGAGGCATTGCATTCATTGGTTGGGGTAGATTTAATGGTGCATATCTATTCATCAAGAAAGCAGGGGTCGCCATGTTTATGCCCTGGTTAACTACTCCTTGAGCGGGGGTAAAATGAATACCAGTTTTAGGTGGGGGTGAATGAGGTGGAACAACTGATATAGGGATTGGTGTATGAACGATTGCAGAAGAGCTGGCAAATATATGAGGTTGAGTTTCTGTAAGAGGGAAAGACACAAACTCAAAATATTTCTCTTCTAATTTAGGTTCTTGAAAATGAATGGGTGATGGTGAGGATTCTTTTTCCGAGAAAATGAGTTTCTTGGAAATATCCTTGGATGAGAAAGTGCGTGAACTGCTGCTTGGTGCAAGTAGTGTAACGTCTGGTGTATCAAATATTTTTGGTTTCTAGCCCTTCTTTGAAATAAGCTTCTCAGGATCAGACAAAACAGGAACTTTTTGCTAAGAGGTATCCGACCTCGTGTGAGGTTTCTTAGGAGCCAGAGCTATTTTAAAACAAACACAGCTTATTATTTCCTCCTCTCTGAACAACCAGAGGAAATGTAATATAAAACCCAAGGAAAACCTTCGAATCTTCGTTCCCCGGCAATGGCGCCAATTAATTTTATACCTTAAGAGACAATTCCTTAGCTGTGATAAGGAATCAATGCTTAAGACATTATCTGATTATTTCAAAAATGAATATATATCTGTCTCTGTCTTATAAACCCTTAAACATTGATTATGTAACCCTTGAATATCAAATCCATGCATTTTCTGCAATGCTATATTTCACTTATGCTGAATTGAATGAACGGAAGAAAAAGAGAAGAGGATTTCAATCTGATATGTTGTTTCGAACAGAATCTATCATTTTAAAATCCTGAAGAATTAAGTAAAGATAAAGTTAAAACAAAGGAGCGCACATTAAGGTTTGTTTAAATCTTTAATACATATGTATAAAAATACCTATTGTTCATTAATCTATTTTATTCACAGATAAGAAAACATTGTGTAAACTGGAAAAATTTTCAGCATAAACATAATGATAGAAACTTGCATACTCATTCATTAATTTTCCATTCTTGAGTACAAAAATTTGGCTTCAAGGTTCAGAACTCGGAACCTTTTCCTTTCTTGGAATCTTCTTTAAATACAAAATAACAAAACAGTTTCCAATGATGAAACTAATTCTAACTGCGTTAACTACTTATAGTTACGGAGGTACATGCCTCAAAAAGGTCCTATTACAATTTACATGATTTTGAGAAAATAACATAACGTGAAATTGAAAATTCCTAATCTATAGGAATAGCCGCTTCTGATACGGTTGCTGAGTCAACGGCTACTTTTTGTTGAGATGCTGGGATTCCTTTTGCTGAGTCCATTGAGAATGTTTTGCACTTTTTCCATATCTCACTTTGGGTTGTTGATGAATTCTTGAAACTATGATATTCCAACTTGAATGCAACAATCTGAATGTGTGTAGGTATTTCTGTAAAGAGAGTCTTCACCATCCATAACAATTTGAAATGCCTTTGCAAGAAATTAAACATTGTTTCTCCTTTTAAAATCTGTGTCTTTTCATGCCTGTTATCCATCTTGCTTTTTGCCAGTATTAATGAATCTTCATAAAATTTCCATGACAGAATGTTTCCTTTCTCTGTCCAACATGAAGTTAAACCTATTATTGTCAATTTATCAAATGATATATCAAACTTGTTCACTGTCTCTTTGATTCCCAGTAGTCTCTTTTCTGTAACTTTCCGGAGATCATTCCTAATTATCATCTTATTAACTTCCACAACATAAAAATATCTATCCTTTATTCCAATGTCTTCTAATTCCTCATTTGACTTGGAATTAAAAAATTTTATGAACTTCTTAACCCAATTGGCTCTCTTAATTGCTATTTTCTTATCAGATAGGATCTCTTCTTCATATTCTGAGATAAGGCTTTTCTCCTTTGCAACTATATTCAAGAAGTTCCAATTGGACTTCATTTCTGACAAAATTTCACCCCAAATGATATCTTTAGCCTTTATAAGTGAGATATTTCCTTTTAATTTCTCTTTGAGATCTTTAATCTCAGCTTCAGGCTTTTGTAAATTCAGTTTATTCTGATCAGCTTCATTTTCTAGTGACAATATGATCTTTGTGGCCGTTTCTAATTCTTCTTGAGCTTGCTTGCGATCTCTTTTTGCCATCTTCATTTCTGTGTTGAGTTGAGAAATTTGTGCTTGGGGATATGTATCACCTATAGGAAAATAAAAGATACAAGTATGACTTTCAATGTGATTTTGTAAAGAGATGGAAGTCTGCTTTATTTTAGACAATTCTTCATCTTTATGCAACAATTGCTGATGGAGTTCCTCTTTCTCTTTATCCACCTCTACCACTTTTGCAACCATTGAATGCTCTGCAGCAAGTAACTTCAGCTTTTTCCTCAGGGTGGATATCTTTATTTCAGCATTCTCCATGAACTTCTGTACTGCAGCTTTGTCACTAGCATCTACACCAACCTTTATGATAATCTTTTTCAACTCCTCATTTTGAACTGATAAGGCCCTTGAATTGGCCTTCTCCAACTTGAACTGCTTGATAACATTTGCTAGCATATTTTCATCTTTAACAGTCGTGGCATTGGTCTTAGTTAGATCATTAACAATTAATTGTCCAGTCTGCATATGTAGATTCATCTTATCCAATAGTGGGATCTTCTTAACATCCATAGTTATATCTACAACATTGAAACCGCTTGAGGATCCAATATACATCCCTGTTGGATGTGTTAAAGCCATTCTGAACTGATCCTTCTCGAGATCCATCACAGTTAGCAACCTAGTCTAATTAGTAGCTATGTGATGCTCTGCCTGAGCCTCCACATTAGCTTTTATTCTTTGATTCTTCTCTTCAATCTGTGTAAACACCTGTTTGATTGAGGGCACCTTTTCTTGGTAAAGCTCATGACCTCCAGGAGAAGAGGGAGCATTTTGATCTTCATTTAAAAGGAAGGTAAAACCTGGTGAATTTGAAGAATGATCTTCAGCCAACTTAGTTCTTTTCTCCTCTCTTGGATCTTCATCATCTACTCAACAACAGAATCCTTATTTCTTTTATTTATCTTTTCAATTATAATAGGTGCCTGAATGCTTGTTTTTTCTGAATTTACTTCTCCTGGGTTTTCCAACTTTTCCTACTCAGGTTTGCTTTCGTGAGTAAAATCAGAATATCCATTTTCAGCTCTCCTTTGGGAAATCAATCCATGAGGATCATATGACCATTTTTCACCCAGTAACAGAGTGTCTCTTCCAACAACTTAGACACTTCACCAAATTCTTGTCTCTTATTTACCACAAAGGGTCCCAAACTCATGGGAAACTTATTCATTGGACCTTTCTTCATGGGAAAAAAATGCACCTGATCTACGTTGAGACTCTTTTTGATGAATTCAAGGGCAAAAAACCTCATAGGCACAAAATTTGGGAGCTTGTAAGGCTCAATATTAGTTCCATACAATCTTATCTCAGAATATTCCTCAAACACAAACCAATCCCCAAAACTGCAACTAGGTCCCAACTGTAAAAACTCCCTGGATTTTGGTAGAAAACAAGGGGGAGAAACCCCATTCAATATTCTATAAGCAATTCACATATACTGACTAGAAAACTCAAACAACCCTGCTTCATTTCCCTCTCTTCTAATTATGTCAGTCCAAAACATAACTGACTGCTTCTGTTTGTTGACATCCATTATATTTAACCCCAAACTCATAAATTCCTCAACATTTTGATATAAGAATAAATACACAATCAATGAGGGGAATTTAAAGGAACCTGTGAGAGAAAAGCTCATCAACTGAGAGTTGACAATCTCTTGCCAGAAAGATGGAATATCCAAAACTGTCCCTGATTTCATCATCATTCCATACATTCCTAATACTGATTTTCATCTGTAAGGTCATTATCTTTGCCTAGAATTTCTGCAATACAACTCAGAATTGGTCTATTCTCAGCATCAAAAATATCCAAATTGAATTCTTCACCTTCTAGTTGAAATTCTTTTGAACTTGGTCTCAAATGAAACATACACTGATTAAATTCTTCTCCTGAAAGGTTTTCAAAATAGCTTGCCAATGAGTCTTCTGAGAATTGAAGTGATGACTTATCTTCGGAGAAACAAAACGCTTGGCGAATCAACTGCATCAACACCTGTAGAATATTCTCCCCCTACGAATTCATTATAAAGCACTTACCAGGATACATTGAAGAAACCAGCCAACAGATAAATTCAGGAAAGAAATGAGCTTTTGGGATACATGCAGACAGGACACCGGATTTCTTCATGGCAGAAAAAACTGGGGAATTCTCGGCATTTAGGGTTACTTGATGATAAAAGAGGGGATGATTTATGGAAGACATGGTATCTTGGATGTCTCTCTCATTGTCCATGAGGGAAATGTGGCTAGTCGAACCAGGTAGTGAAAATCGCTTGGCCATGGCTGTACAGACAATAGAAGCAATCCGTAAAGTAGTGGAGAATGAAAAGGTGGCGACGACACGGCTCAAAGGGGAAAACACTTACAAATTATTTGAAAATGTGATAAAGATCAATTTAAAAGCCGCGCAAACCCGTAATAAATGCCTGAAATGACATGTAAAAAGCCGTTGACAAGGTTTATCATGGATTACAGCTGTCTTCCACTTTGCCTCATGACGTCATTGCGGAGGCTCCTGGAGTACGGCGACAAACTTTGGCTAGTCCCCCCGCAATGAATCTACACTGTTGATCGTTGTTTACCCCGTGGTCAAATAGTTCAACTGCGGGGCCACTTGATTCAATAACTCACGAACTCTTTGCGCCTCCGCACTTCATCATTCAGTTATAATCTTCAATACTTGCTACTTCCGCTCGGAGACTTGCTCGACGTTTAAACATGAAACTATAATATACATCCAAATAAAGTTTAACAATAAACTTAATTTGCATCGATCTTTTAGAAACATTTCTTTTTTATGTTACAGTATAAAAAACATTATACTATAGAATATACTTTTTCTGAATTTTAGATTTTTTTTCCTTTTTTTTTTTTTCAAAATAAAATAGAAAAGGATATGCAGATGATCCACAACATGATCAATGAAGAATAATTGTCCATATCGAGCTCCACTTCGACGTCAATTCCGGATCCTGTTCAACAAGTATTTAATATTGATGAGCATATTCGTGAATTTTGTCTATAGAAGAATTACCATTGGAAGATCTGCATCATTAATCTTCGGTTTTACCTGATCTCGATCATTTTGAAACTGATTTTTCCTCCATTTTTACCGTTGATTATGTCAATGAACCTTGGAATCCTCTCACGAATTCCGTTTTTGAATTGAACTTAGCAAACATTTCTATGACAGTTCCTATTGACATCTCAATAAAACCAGGAATTGTTGAAAACATTCATATAGGTGCTTCTTGTATGCTAGATGAACTCCAAACATATAAAACACTATTTCAAGAATTCCGTGACATTTTTGCCTGGTCATATGAAGAAATTCCAGGAATTGATCCATCAATTATTGTTCATGAAATTAAAAAAAATACCCGGATGCTAAACCTGTCCGACAAAGATTACGTCAAATACATCCGCGAAACGCTGTCGCTATTAAAGCAGAATTTGAGAAATTACTTTGTGCAGGTTTTATTTACCCCATTCCTTTAATAGATTGGGTATCTAATATTGTTCCTGTTAATAAAAAACAAGGGACGGTACGAGTATGTATCGATTATAGGGATATAAATCGAGCTTGTCCAAAAGACAACTATCCAACCCCTTATATCGATCAAATTATTGATGATTGTGCCGGAAGTGAAATGTTTTCATTTATGGATGGATTTTCGGACTACAATCAAATCAACATACTCCCTGCTGATCAACCCAAAACAAATTTCATTTGTCCATGGGGGGCTTTTTCTTACTCCAAATTACCTTTTGGACTTAAGAACGCTGGCGCAACTTTTCAGAGGGCCATGTCTTATGCATTTCATGACATTAAACACATTGTGCAACCCTATCTCGATGATTTACCTGCTCATTCATCATGCATAGCAGATCATCTTACTCATCAACGAGCTATCTTTATGAGATGTAGGTATTATAGGATTC
Source organism: Pinus albicaulis (assembly GCA_034641835.2). Lineage (NCBI taxonomy): Eukaryota > Viridiplantae > Streptophyta > Pinopsida > Pinales > Pinaceae > Pinus > Pinus albicaulis. Next base: position 1,159,556,797 of record CM076572.1, on the reverse strand, counting down.
GCCTGAATCCTCACAAATGTGTATTTTATGTTGAATCTGGATGATTGTTGGGATTTTTTGTCTCAAAGGAAGGCATTCGTGTCGACCCATCGAAGGTTGAGGCTGTCATAAATTTACCTCCTCCATCTACTCTTCGCCAACTCCAAAGTTTGCAAGGGAAAGCGAAATTTTTGCGTCGATTCATTCCTAACTATGCTGAGTAAACCAAAGGTTTTACCAAGTTGTCAAAGCACAATATTCCTTTCTTTTGGGATGAGATCGTTGATCGATCTTTTGATGCTCTTAAACACACGTTGACCCATGCACCATTATTGCATCCTCCCAATTACAACCAGGATTACTTTTGTACTTAGCAGCCTCCAATTCTACGATTTTCATGGTCTTAGTTCAGGAAGATGAATTCCACAACGAACATGTGATTTATTATCTCAGTCGCAATCTGCATCCGACTGAAATCAAGTACTCACATGTGGAGAAATTGGCCTTGGCAACCGTTCAAGCTGTCCAACGATTTCGTCATTACATACTGTTATGCAAAACAATAGTGATTTCTGATTGTAACCCTATGATGTATATTTTAACCAAACAACTGCTAGGGGGCAAATAATCCAAATGGATTGTTATCCTACAGGAGTTCGATTTGGAATTTTAAAAATCCAAATCAAAGAAATCATTGGTATTCGCTGAACTTATGTGTGACTTCCCAAGTACTGACACAGAAACTGTGGTAAAACATCTGATCACGGATGAATCTTTGTTTCTTATCAGTACCATCGATCCTTGATATGGAAATATCATCATTTATCTCCAAACCCAAACTTTTCAGCCTGAAATTTCACGATCACAATGATGAAAAATACGTTTCCAGTCTTAGCAATATCATATTGTTGGTGACACACTATATCGTCGTGGTGTGGACTCTGTTTTTCGACGTTGTCTAACTCTTGATGAAGCTGAAAAGGTTTTAAATGACTGCCACTCTAGAGCATGTGGCAGTCATATGTCTAGGTATGCCATAGCCCAAAAAATATTATGCACTGGCTATTTTTTGGCCGTCCTTATTTAAAGATTGTATTTCTGCTATCCGAAAATGCCACAACTATCAAATCTTTGATCGTAAGATGCGTTCACCACCCTCTCCTCTTCACCCTATAATTGTTGTTGGTCCTTTTGAAAAATGGGGCATTTACTTCATTACATGTAACCCTCACTCAGCCGGGGGGCATGGGTATATTATTCTCGCAGTATATTATTTTACCAAACAGGCCAAGGCATAGCCTACATTTGCCGCAGATGGAAAAACTGCAGCTAATGTTTTGTTTAATCATGTGATTGCTCATTTCGGTGTACCCCAAGCGATAATTAGTGACCATGGGAGTCATTTTCGAAACATCATGATGACCGAACTAACTGATCAAATTGGTCTGTGCCATGACAGTTCTACACCATATTACCCGTAGGCTTATGGTCTGGTTGAAGCTATCAATAAATTTTTAGTCACCATGATCAAACGAATCATCGAAATTCATAAATCGAATTGGCACACCATGCTTTTTTCAATACTTTGGGCATATTGAACCTCAGCAAAAATATCGACATGTTTTACCCCTTTTCAACTGGTTTACGGTTTAGAAGTGGTATTACCGATTGAATGCGAGATACCTTCAGTTCAACTAGCCATACAGTTACTACCAGCCACTTCTGAAGAGGAGAAATGCTTTTTGTACTTATCTCAATTAGATGAGAATCGGCGCACCGTTGCATTAGCTATCGAAACTCATGCAAAATGAATGAAAGCTCAGTATGATAGAAGTGTTACACCTCGTATTTTTTTAGAAGGAGACCTAGTATTGGTTTATGATCAAGCTAAAAATAAGCTAGGGGCTGGGAAATTTGAACCCATGTGGCATGGTCCTTATATTGTCAAGCGACAGCTTGCAAAAGGGGCCCATGAACTGATTGATTTTGACGGGGTCTCTTTAGGCAAACCTAGAAATGGGCTTTATCTGAAGAGATATTATGCTTGATTCTTGTCTGGAGATCTTCCCTGTATATTAGTTATTTTCATAAGCTGGCGTGTTGTAGATTCGAAGAGCGTGCCTAGTTTAAGTGTTCTTTTACTACTATCCCTGCTTATCTGGATCACTCTTGATTTTGCAGATGTTGACGTCCCTTCAAACATACATTGGTTTTGTTGATGGTGCTTGTCATAGTACATGGAACATTTCTTCCGCATCTTGGGTTATTTATTCACCCACTGATGAGTTAGTATCTATGCATGGGGTAAGCCTCGGTCAAACGACGAACAATATTGCAGAGTATAGTGCAGTTATTGAGTTATTATCTGAGTCCATTTCATTTGGAATTCAAAGTTTGATCATTAGGTTAGATTCTGAACTCGTTGTATTACAATTAAATAGAGTATATGCAATTAAAAACCCAATGTTGTTAAGATTATTTTTGAAAGTTTGTCTCTTGGAACGAGAATTTGATTATATTGAGTATCAACACATTCCGAGAAATTTAAACACATTAGCCGATGCAGTAGCTTCTAGTGTTATAAATAGATATTTGTGATAATTAAAGCAGTAGATCAAAATAACATTCGATAACATGTTAATATAGATAACTGGAAATAGTAGTAATATCATAGCATAAAGAGTAGTGTTTTCAAAAATATTACATCGTCCTCGATCATAGGTTCAAAACGCCTTATGATCGGAAAAAAGTGATACAGAACAAAAAATGATATAAGTCTACAATATCAATCATCCATTATCTGTGGTGATGATCACGATAAAAAAACTACATCCCATGCCACCGTGCTCAGAAATCTCTTGAACGGTCCTGAAACCCCAATAACATATCTCTGTAAGCAGAGAGAAATTTCATCTATGGTAGTCTCTAGAATATCTAAAGTCAACCACTCCAGATGGCTTTCTAGGTCGGTAAGGACCTCTGTTGTCTGATCTTGTGGTGGTGGTGGTGCTACAGCTGGCTTCCTATCAAAAGGATGGAGAGTGGCTAGTCGACGTGGACCCACATCTACATTTGAAATTTTTGTCATCAGTTTTGGACGATTCAAAAAACAAAATAAAAATTAGAATTTAGAACATGTCAAAATGATTTTTACCTGACTCATCCCACTATGTCCCTGGAGGAAGAGACATCTCTCGATCACCGTGGAAATCTATCCTAGCATAAGGGAAATATTCTATCATGAAGATTTGATTCTCCAACCAATGAAAATAAGATGGAGTAAAACTAACAACCTCGTCGCCTTCACTGTGACGGCCCATCAATGCAACCCATCGAACCATTCGAGGCTCTTTAACTCTACCATGATCAACTAAAATAAGTTGTGGGGCCAATAAAGGAATCCTCTCTAGAGAAAATGTAACCACGATCGCTCCATATCCAATTTTTTTCAACTTCGAGTTTTTTTCTCTAGTTAGTTGGCCTTTGACATTGGCCAACACTGCCTCAGACAAATTGAAAATGGTGCCTCTAAAGTAGTCAATGAAAGTTTTCATTTGGGATCTTGTAGCGACATGTGGAGCTGCACTCCCACACAACCTGGTTACCATAAATGAAACCACTTTAAGCTCAGGACGAATAATGGTTTTTATGTCAATGCATTTATCCTTCAGGTTTGCTTCTTCGTTGCAAAATTATTCCTGAAAGCTCGCGACAGACTGGCCACCTGCCCTAGCCCCAAAAAAAGAGAGTGGCTTGTCCCTCATTGATAAAACAGTGAGGAAGTATATATCTTCCAACTCAATTTCAAGCCAATGACCTCCAATTATAAATCATTTTTCCTATATATCCCATTTTTTGACTAGCTAGGTAAGCAAATCCACTTGATCCCTCATACCTTGAATGGCCCAAAATTTGTACAAACCACACTCTCTCAAAACACGTAATTTAGGTAGACGTAACATGGCAACCTCATCAACTTCTTCATGCTCACGTTCTCTCCACTCAAGCATTGTAAATATCTTGCAATGGACAAATTGAAAGGTCAAAAACAATTTGAATGGGAAAATTTGGTTTAAATTGGGAGATTGGTTCATTTTATTTTTTCTTACGGCGCCTCTGCACTTTTCACATAAAAACAGTGCGTGGATCCACACGTGTCTTATGCGAAAGGTGCGGGACCAGGAAAATTTTTCCTTTGAAAAATTGTCGGGGTCCGCAGGTTTCATGTGTCTTACCTGCAGACCCTAGTGAGCGAATTTTTGAACCTATTTTCCTCCTTAAAAATCAATTTAAGCCCTAAATTGAGAATGTGAAAAGACAAAAATGAAGGTAACGATGATGTGGATTACCTGGAACTGACGGTTTTCGATTCTGACGGGCGAATCTTCCGTAATCTCCTCCGGAACGTTTTCTACCAAAAGCTCTCAATTTTCACTCTGAAATCAAATGGTAAAAATGATTTACAAAAACTCATTTTTATAATATTTTTTGAATAAATAAAATATTATTTTGTTTATTTTTCACTTTGAAAAGTGGTTTTCCAAATTATTTTTATTAATCATAAACAGGTATGTTTAATTTTTGAGTTTTTGTGCAGAATACAGGATTTTTTGGGTGAAATGGTCATTTTGACAAACGAGTATATTTTTTATCACTTTTTTTGAACTCGGTAAAAATTATGAAAAAGCGAATGAGTACATTTTTATCACTTTTTCGAACTCGTTAAAACTTACAAAAAAAGCAAAACTATTGAGTACACTTTTATCATTTTTTCGGACCCTTAAAAATTACGAAAAAGTGAAACCTTGGAGTTCTCTTTTAAGCCCTTTTCAGACTCTCTAAAGATGAAAAGATTGCAGAGTATCGGAGTACTTGACTATTCGAACTCGTTAAAGGAAGCGAACAGTCGTCCCTTCAATATAAGTTTACCCCTTTTCCAGACTGAAATGGACTATTTACGAAAAAGGTATACATTGACTAATCATGGTCAATAGATTTCTCTCCTGTATTGTTTTATCCTTTTTCGGGCTCGAGAGACTAAATTTACGAAAAAGTACACCCACGGAGTTTCCTTAAGTTTTTCTTCTGACTCCCTAAAATTGAAAAACACTGAGTTTCTCCTATATTGGACTCATTAAAATTTAACAGTGAAGGACCTGTCAATTACAAATAGGAACGAACCACTCCTTATTAGGGTTCAATTTTAAACTAAGTTGGACTCATCCGAAGGATGAACTTATATAACAAGAAAATGTTATCCTCCTCAAGCTTGTCAAAAATAAAGAGGTACTTGCTAGAAATGTTGGGGGAAAAAGAGAGAAAATGAATCTGTTTGTCACACTTTGTTTAAAAAGCAGTTTACCACTCTTGAACACGACACTTTTTGTCACATTTCTACCTGGGTTGGTAAAATCCTTTGCCTATCAGTTAATCAAACCATATTGAAAGTATTCAGCCGGTTTCTGGGTATTAGCTTAGGTCAATTGTCACCAAACCATCTGTAGTGACATTATGTTTTCAAGAGGATAGTTCAAATAAACCATTTATTTGCAAAAATTTGTCTCCATTCGCGTTGACCATCCCTGAGTCAGTCCTTGAAAAATATTTCTACAAAACTTGATCTAATGGTTTCGTGTCATGGGATTTCCTACGACGGATCACTTTCTATCAACGAAAACTCATCATCTAGGAATTTGATCTAGAATCCTTCAGTACCTTGGAATATGCATGCCTTAATGACAGGTTTCTCGCCTTCGACGACAGGTTGCATCATTGACCTTTGATCGAATGATTCCGTGAAATGTTCGACTTCAGATCATTTATTCACATTTCATGGATTGTACTGAGTACTTTGAGAGCCATTGTCATTATTGGTGGTTTCTCTAACAGTTGTTAATATTTCACATCATTAAATGGTAATCAAGTGGTTCCTACCATGTTCGACTTAGACACAAGCAATCGCATGGATAGAATCGTACTAGTTCGGGTAGCGGAAATCAAGACCCTGGATATAGTTTCCACCATCCAGGTTGTGAGGAGTTTTATTATTCATTATACAATAGACTATTCATAACATATGGCTACGTCCATACTGTGTCTACATTATTGATGTGATAGTAAAATCATTTCTACATCAGAACAAGTTTTAGTTAGTGTTTGATCTGAGTATGGGAATGCCTACCTCAGCGATGATATATATATATATATATATATATATATATATATATATATATGTTTTGCATTGAATTTTTTTACAGGACTTCGACTAGGGTGTCCACAAGCTAATCCTCAAAATGATAAAGCACGTCACTCTTTGAATGGTCTCAGACTTCGCACTTTAGGGGGAAATATGTTACACTAAAATTGTCACCATGACATTTTTCTATCTGTATGGGTTCATCATTACTCCTAAAATACTCCCTTAGAAGTCTATAAACATCAAGTTCCTAAAACCAAGCCTTGAAATTGAGAGAAAAGCTTATAAAAGTCATAAAAATCCTTGTACCTCACTTTCTCTTAGTATTACCTGTGGTGCCACATCTGTTTCTTATAGAACATGCAGAACCGGCTGCACTTTTCCTTAATTTAAGGTGTGGTTCCCTGTAAAAGGTAAAGTGAAGGTGGAAGTAAAATTTGGAAGCCCAACTGGTTGAATCTGGAAGCTTCTGGAAGCAATTATTCGGTGGAAAGTTTGCTCCTTTCATGTACATTCATCCCTCCATTAAAGGAGCCTACCCCTTGTTATGTGGAACTTAATCCCTTTGAAATAGGATTCTATCCCCTCTTATTTGGAGCTGCAACCTCTTCTCTTTTGCTATAAATTGAGGCCATAGTTCAGCCTCAAGGGGAGTTAGGCTTTGAGGTTTTTTTAGGAGAATTTCTGGAGAAACTCAGACTCTCTTAAATGATTATCATATGGGAATGATTACACACTCATGTGTATGTTAGTTGAGAGAGTGAAAATGCTTGTCAAAGTAGAGGAAACGCTTGTTCCGAACCCTGGAAAGACTTGTACGACATCAAGGAGAACACGGTTGTAAGGCTCCTTTTTTCATCAAAGATAATACAAATGGATCCTATTTTCTCAATGATTTGTTTATTTAAATGGCTTATTTATTGAATTCCTTGATCATGAAGATAGGTTTATGGTTTATTAATTAATCTATATTATGCAGGTGCTATTGATTCTTTCATGTTTTTTATTGCAGATCCCGAAAGGAGACGTATTCAAAGCAACAGGAAAGAAGACTACGATCAGTGCTGGACTACAGGTAAGTCCTAAATCCTTCATTATAGATAATTATAGATCAAATATAATCTAGAGAAAGTAGTTTACATATGTCTGTTTGTCACTGGTTATTGTAAGATACTAGGGAGATATGTCTTGCTCGCAAGAATAATTTATCTGTCCAACACCAGTCAGTATGGAGGATGCACAGTTAGAAAAAAAGGAATATTCTGAAGAATAATCCTTTTCTTAGAGCCAGTTAGAGGCTGACAAGTGGCACTATGTTATTGGTTTAAATTATGTACGTGTTTTTTAAGGACCAATGGAAGGGTGACACATATCCATCCCTAAGGCTGCCACTTGTACCCGGGAAGGTCTAATAAAATTTTATGGAGGTCCATAGGGCTCGACCCTGCGACCTCTGGTAGAACAAAAACCCGCCACACCATCTGCGTTGCGCATTATATCTTAACCTATAAGGGTCAAAGGTTAACTTTAAAGTTTAATTCGAATGCGATTAGGGGTTGGGACTGCCGGCAGTCCAAGGTATATGATCATGTGGTTTACAACAAACCGTTAAGGCCTATCCGCTTGGGTTCATCACAATAGTTAAGCCTCGTCACATGGCGAAGTGTTTGCGATGGTTATTCCGATGGTTACGCGGCATTAAACTTGGGTTTCAATGCTATTAACCTCGGTATAAGTGAAGTTCCGCTCCGATATTAAATGCAACCACAGGTTTTGGGGGTTGGCATGTGGCCACCCCCTACCCTTAACATTAAATTTTCAGTTAACACTGGCAGAAAAGTTAGAGCGTGCCCTATTTTTGTGGGTCTAGCCTAAATTTAACTCCAGTTAAGTGGAGTTCTCCACAATTAGTGGAGTTTTTCTAGGAATTACTAGGAAAATGAGTTGGAGGCTTAATTTTCGCCCATTATGAGTGAATGAAGAGTCAATCTAGACTAATTGGAGCATTCTGGAGCCATTGGTGCAGAGAAAACAACCATTAGAGGCCTGTAAACACGTGTATTTGCAGAATTTTGAGCATAATGAAATATGGGCATCTCATTGGGAGCTAGACCAGCATATGTAGCCCAGGAGGGGTGAATTGCATCATCATGCCTGATGTGTAAATTTTATGTAGTGTTTTATTTCTCTATTAGACACTTTTTTTCAATGTAATTTTCTCTTATTTCATGCTTCTAATTCAGTAAAATCACTTATATTTCATGGTTAAAATCCTTAATCCTTCAGCAAACTATGGAGACAAGTATGCACATGTTTTATAACTGAAAAGAAGCTTAGCACAACAAACTAATATAGTCCTTTAATATCAGGCTGGTATCAAAGCTAGAGTTTATTCTCTGGTGTTTTTTTGTGCAAATATTTTTTTAACTGTTTGCAAGTGTTATATTCTTACTAGGCTCAAGGTCAAGAGAGAAGAATTTAGATTGGTGGAAGCAAGAGGGTCTCAAAGCGAGCGATAGCAAAGGAGAGAAAAATTGCCACAATCTCGACCACCTAGTTCACCTCATAAGGAAGCATAAGCAGCATTAAGCATGCCTCCATAGGAAGAATAAATCCATGAAGAAGTTGATCCCAAAGAGGAGTAAGAGTGTTTAGGAAAGCATTCCTTGACATGACTGAGATGGTTAGAATCCTTTATCAATAAAGGAGTGAGAAACTGCAAGGAGAAGGATCCAAACTTCACAAGGAAGGACATGGATCATTAGGAGGTCACAATGATGAATATAAGTCAAAGAAGGGAAATGGAGGAAATTGAGGTAGTGGAAAATCACCATCATCATCATCCTCTACTTAATCTTCAGTACATCAGCCACACAAGTCAAAGAACACTAGTAAAAGTCCTTTTTTAAAACTTGATGTTAAGTTTAAATTACCAATGTTTAATGGTGATCTTAATGCAGAAAATCTTGATAATTGGATTAGGAAATTGGAGGTCTATTTGAGAATCTAGAACCTTCAAGACGATGATACCAAAATCCAATTAGCTTCATTGAGAATGGTGTTAGCTCCCCGTAATTTTCTAGATTGATTGAGATACAAATGGACAGGGGTAACATCAAAACAGACTTTGGAATCCAAGGACCTAGCCTTCTTGGATTCAGAGAGGGCTCTCTCTATTAGGTGTAAAGATGAAAATTGTTTGCTTTTTAAGGTTAGTTTTAGGCTAGTTATGAAGTATTGGGTTTTTTGATTGTTTTTGGTTGGGTATGATGATTAGATAGACTAGGTATAATCAAGGAAAACTTTAAGTCATTGGTAAATGGAGTCTAGCAAGGTCATGATAGGTTCATTAATGGATTAGGGAGTATTGTAGGGAAAATCTAGCTTGGCTGGTGGATCTTTGGGATTTAAAGGATCATGAGATGAACATAAATATTGAGAACAAAGTTAACAAAGGGAAATCAAGAATCCTTTATCATATATTTTAACAAGGAGGTATTTAAACACAGATAGGAAAAATATATAACTCATGAGGTAAGGAAAACCATTAAGCTCAATGAAAAATACTTAAACTGATATCCAAGAAAAACATTCCAGTGAAACCTACAAAGCATAAGACCTTACCTAAATTTAGTAAATTCACCTTCAGAATTAGAAAACATTTAAGGTCACAAATAACTACAATCAGAGAGGAGGGAAATCCTGAACATCTAAGATTATAGCTATGGATATCTTTAAAACAATTAACCAAGCAAGTACAAAGAGTATGATTTGAAACAAAAATTCTTTGAAAAACCTAAGTAATGATGCTTTAAAGAGAGACTTCAAGAACAGTGCTTTAGTGGAAACAAGTAACTAGAGCTAACCATGAATCATGCTTGATACCTACTATATTAAAACATTCAGGAAATAAACAAACTTAGGAGATCTTAGAGAGAAAATAAGGATCCTCTAACATGTCCTAACAGAAGAAAACAGTAAGGCAGTGAAGAACAAACAGAGCTAAGGTGCCATCAAAAACATTTCTTAGTCTAAATTCTTTGCCCTACTACAACATAGAAATATGGAAACACAACGATAAACTAGAAAAAATGAACAAAAGAAACACTTCACCATCAACCAGGCTCATGGATCCTGCAACCAATACTCCTCCATCAACAAACAAATCAGGGCATTCATAAGCTCCAAGACATCAAATTGTTTTCAACCTCCAAGGGACTATGTATTACCTCAAAATCAGTCATCAAATGCCAACCAAATACATAAGGGCCTCATTCTCTATTTATGGAGCAAGTGAGGAGGTGGAAACCATAAGAGGCTTCCAGAAACCCTAATTCTGTCATAAATGTCATTTATGTGCTTAATGACCATGCAAGGCCCAAGACACATAATATCTAAGCTAATAAATGAAAAATAAAATAATATAAATTCTCAATCAAATTTGGAGTGATTTTCCCAAGAAAATATTAAAAAACAATTTTGACATTAATTTGTGTGTTTTTTTGACTTTTTGGCAAAAGACAGTCCATTTACGCAGTGCCACTTTTGCAGAAAATAGGTTGTTTTGCAACCAAATTTTGGACCACTTCTCGATGTTGGATTTAGCCCCGTGATGGCTCGTTGGAATTATTGAAGAGTCTAATTTCAAAAAATTCTTGTGGTTTTCTGATCCAGCTCCTATAACCCAGTGAAAAATGCAAAAACCCCCAGACTGTCATTTACGTAGCACCAGGCCTAAAACAGAGGCAGAAAGTGATTTTTGAGGTGTTTTTTGACCTTTTGAGAGGTCAAAACTGCTCCAAATATTTTGAAATTTGGTGTGGATGATGTGCAGGCTAGGAAAAACCCAAAATTTTCAATATTTCCTCCTGAAGATGCTCCATATTTTTGCGGAGCGCCAATGGCGCTGCGCAAACTAGGCCAAAAATTCTCAAAAAACACAATTTTCTCCAAATTCCTTCAAAATTGGTGGAGACCTTCCTTAGATGTTTTTAGACAACTGCTGAGAAGCCTCAGCCAAAATTTCAAGGCTATTATGCTCATTTTCCTCTTTTAGGTTTTTTACCTCAAGGAGAGCCTCCTTGAGTTTGGCACAAGCAAGCCTGCTCTTCTTTGCGTAATGCTTGGTCATTTTCTTTTGGAGAGAAAGGCCTCTCTTGATCTTCTTGAAAACCTTATGCTCACTTTTGTAATGATGAATGATGTATTATTCCTTGCCAAATTCCCTCTCTATCTCTTTGATTTTGCATCTTTGTTTTGAAGTAGCAACCTAGTGGCCATCTCCTTATCTTCATTGTCACTGTCTAGGTCAATGCATTTGGATTTTATGTAGTTTTCTTGCCTTTATTTCCTTTCTTACCTTTGCCCATATTTTCCTTTGCATTGTCAAGTCATTGAGCTAATGTAGATGAAAAGGTCCCCTGCCTTTTGGAGGCAGCAAACACTTGCCTTGACCCTCTTTGATATGTGCATGTAAAAGGAGTAATGGAGGTTTTGGTGGTGTCTTCATCATGGCTATGACCTTTGGTGTTGTCATCATATCCCTTACCTTTACCATGATCTTCTTTAGTGATTACATTCTCTGTTTGATTACTGCCCTTTTGACCTTCAACAACCTCTTTATCTTCCTCAACATCTTCTTGGTCCTCACTTTGTTCATCTGCATCATCCCTTTTTTCACTTTGGGCTGACTCATTTGCATCACTATCATCACTGCCTCCCTCTGATTTATCATTGTCTTTGTCTTCACCATTGTTGTGCTCACTTTCCTCTTCTTCACCATCATTTCCTCCTTTATGTTTGGTCTCAAAGGCTTTTTACCTTTATCACCACCACTGCTATTGTCAGATCTTGACATGTTGATAGGAGATGCTATTTTTCAAATTAAGGCTTGATGAAACAAGGTCAAGATGATGATGGAGTCAAATTTTGAGAATGAGAGGTGTGGAGGCTAGGGCTCTTAGGGTTTAAGTGGCTTTGCAGCTTGAGGAGGTTTTATCATGAGAGTATGGTAACAGCTTAAAATCCCTTACCCACCAATTCCATCAAATTGGTCCAAGAAGGATTATAATAACAAGGTCCCTTTGTGTACATGACCTAGGGTTTTACCCCCTAGGGTTTTTGGCTCAACAACTAAGAAAACCAAAATTAATTTTCAATTTTGCTTAGGGATTAGGGGAATATAACACTTACCAAATTTTTATACTCTCTTCAACCTTGTAGGTGCCTCAGATGATACATTTAGGCATTAGGAAGGGATATTTTGAAAATTTTCACCTTCCTAGGATTTGCACAGCGCAGGCAGTCCTGCCCATGGGTTTTGCGTAGTGCCAAAAAAGAGTCAACTTGTAGGCATGTTTTAATGACCTTCCCAAAGTCGGATTTGGGACCGTGATAGCTCCTTGGAAATATTGACTTGTCTAATTTCCAAATATACCATTTTTTCCTATTTCAAGTTGATTTTCCCGGTCAAAAGGTATTTGTTCCAGGACTGGTCAAAAAGTCTTGAATGATGGTGTAGAAATGCAGAGTGCTGGTGCAGACCACTTTTGGATGCCTTCCTAAATTCCCAATTGAGCTGATGGTAGCTCATTGGAAATATATTTAAGTCTAGTTTTCTTTGGATCATCAAGTAAGTCACTTGGACACTCCAGCTGGGAGAAAAACTGATTTTCCAAAGGTCACTCCAGCTATGCAGAAATTCTCCTGTGACACCTGTATTTTTAAAATTGCTCCTAAACCATGATACCTGTGTAAAAAATGAAGGATTTTTTTCTTCTTGGACCTATTTTGGACAAAAACCTCTCTCACTGTTTCGAAATTCATCTTTTTTTGGTCAGAAACATATTTTTAAACAAAACTAGCCCTAGGTGTGGCAAATGACTTGGCCCTTGGAATGAATTTTTGAAAAATGATGGAGGCATGATGTTTATGAGTTGGTATGGACTTATAATTTCTGATATGATATATCAAATGGATCCTTTTCTCCTATGCCTCTTTTCCATGGCAAACCTTAGCTTAGTTGGAAGAGGAAATTAGGGTTTGGTGTAGGGGATTTAGGACTGCCTTGTAGAGGGAGGGGAATGAAGGGGTTAAGGGGTGTATAAATTATTGGGGAAATTTTTGGGGATAGGGATAGAATTTAGAGATTAGGTGACAGTTGAATTTCAAGAACTGAGTGAGGGGAAGGGGTCCAAAAGGGAAAACCATAGGCCTAGTCTCAAAAAGTGTCAAATTGTGGCAATAGACTAGGTTTTGTAGAAAAGTGATGATTTTGAGGGATAGGAGTGATGGGAAGTGTTTATGAAGGTATATTAAGGATAGGAGGAGGTGTAAGAGCCTCAAGATATAAGCCTTGTGGATTATTTAACCTTGGAGGTCATGAAACCAAGAAAAATTCCCTTAAAAACCTTAGATGGACAATGGAGGAGTTAGGCAAAACAAAATAGAGGGATGAGACCAAAGGTGGAAAAAAATAGCGATAATGAGTGGCATGAGCCCATTATGGGTCTTTTGGGAGTGGTAGGCTGACCTTGACATGATAGGATGATAAGATAGTGAAAATTTTATCCTAAGGATAATGAAGGCAGTGAGATTTCTGGAACTCACAATGTTGATGAACTTTGTTTCTAGAAATCTAGGATAAGTATTTAGTCATCCATACAAAGAAAAAATTACTGATGACTAACAGTGGCTCCACTTGGGGAGGGTAGCTCCTTTTCAGGAGGTGTTCAGAACTTCATATCTCTGGTGTTATGGTGACCAGTGCCTCATCCATTGGGCATATTTTTACCTCTTTTCATTTTTTGATGCTTGCTTGAAGTTGTGATCTTAGTAATATGAAAAAAAATGATTAACATCAACATCATCTCTACCTACCCAACCTACTTGCCCAACATTTTCTCTTCCTTGGGTGCACTTGAACTGGCAAGCCCTTTGACATTTTTTCTTTTCCTTTGAAAGCAAAAACAACTATCTAATAGTACTGTTGAGCCTCAAAATTGTGCTTTCTTTCATCCTACTTTACCTCATTTTCCTTTGTCCATTGCTATCCTAGACCCAATTTATCAATGAATTTAGTTAAAATTACTTTTAGAATGATTAACATGACTGACTTGCTAAATTTTTGTGATTTTTTCCATTGTAATGCATTTTGACCAGAACTAGCTGCAGAATGCAGACATTCCGTAGCTAACCGGCGATTTTGCAGTTGTCTTCACGTTTGGGTATGTTCTAGGTGGCCTCTCAAGAAAAACCGCATATGGGCATATTCCACGTCATGTCTACATGGTTCGTTGCTCACCATGAAGGAAGAAACGAATTCTGGGTATGGTTTTGATACGCGGGAACACATTTAAGAAGGCAGACTTCTAGTAGGACTGTCTTAGTCTAGATGTCCTTTTCCTTTTTACGCAACCACTTCAAGAGTTCTAATGTTATTTCGATAAGGAAAGACAATGATCCTAAAATTGTTGCAAGTCTTGTTATGTGCATTTGTTATATAAACACTTGGGAAACCGAGAGCTAGGCTAGATTTTTTTCTAGATTTTGCTTAGATTCTGTGCTACATTTCTGAAGACGCAGAGTGCTCTGTTCAAGTTATTTCACATTTAATGAAGCAGACAGTGTTGTTTTGAAAGCGTTGATTTGATTTGGAGTTAGATTCCGTCAGGTGGTAGAGGGCCCCTGCCTCTTGCACGGATTTATTTGCGTAATTTAGATAAGTATTCTAGCTGCCTTTATGTTTTTGAAGTTGAATTCGTAGTTGCTTTCATTAGCTACTGTAGTTATACTCATTCTAAAAACTCTTCCAAAAGAAGAAGCTCTTCCAAAATATTATAATGATGAATGGGAAATGGCTATAGTATTGTAGGATTTAATTGTAATCTCTTTTATTCACCATCACAGTTATACTTATGCTAAGCACTCTTCCAAAAGAAGAAACTCTTCCAAAAAATCTTTATACTGTCTTAAGCATGATTGTGATCTTGAACGTTTTAGTTGTGTGTTTTCACTAAGTACCATAGTTGTTCTTGCTCTTAAACGCTTGTCCAAAATATCATAATGATGAGTGGGAGATGGCTATGATATCTTAGTTTTTCATTACTTTCAGTCTTTACATTTGCATTTGCACTCAATTACACAGTCAAGATTGTTCTAAGAAACTCTTCCAAAATACCAATCATGATGGAAAAACAGACTGTATAATTTCATAGAATAATGCATGATAGCTTAGTTAGGATGCTCCGGAGTTTAATTGCACTTAACTCATGCTCAGTTGTTCTGTTTTAAGTTTGATAATGACTTGTAGCTCAGCACTGTTTTAGATTAGTGACATTTTAAGTTCAGTTTTAGCTTAACTCATTACATTTGCACTCCATATTCAGTTGTCATTCACTGCATACTAGATTACTTCAGTTGTTAAATTTGACAAAACAACCTTCATTATTTACAAACCTCTCCTTGTTCTAAGATCTATAATTACTTCATAACCACATGAACAGAAGACAATATCATTTTAAGGCCTGAAGTACTTCTGCAACTTACTTATCATCTCACAAACAAACATTTCCTCAAAAGACTATTTCAAAAATCCATAACCTTTGAGTGAAGTGTAGTGTCATTAAACTAAGTTGCAGAATAGAGTTAGGAACTAGTCTTAGAGTAGAAGATCTTATGATGGTATCAATGTTTTACTCCAAACAAACTTCAACAAATCTCTAATCAAGGACAAAATGTTGCATCATTATAAGTTAGTTTTTTAAACTGTTTAGTTAGGAAGATTTGCATACTTAGTTGACCATGTCTCAAGCTCTCTCTCAAATGCCTTTGATGAAAGAATTTGACAAGTTTAGTTTGTGTTTTGAATAATTTGCTTAAAAGTCATTATCAAGCTTTTCTTTTGCTTAGTCATAGTTTAGATTTGATTCTGCTTCAGTGTTTACAATTGCATTTTTCATTTGTCATCAACCAATTAGGCTCCACTTTGTTTTTAATCACCAGCTCCTTTCCATTAGCTTTCTAGTCATTTTTCTTGTGAACATAAAACCACCAAAAGACCAAAAACAACATAAATCATCACAAAAGACCAAAAACATCACAAAACACTACACACAACGCATTAAGAAACAAACACCTAGGTACATAGAATACACTTCACTTCAGCAGTTTACCAACCCTGGTTGACAATTAAATGAGCTCAATTTAGGAGACTAGATTGAGACCAAACATTTTGGCGCCATTGCCGGGGAAGTGAAAACTAGGTAACCTTTGTTTCTTAGCATCCAAAAACAATTATATGCGTAGGGAGAGAGATTCAAGGGGAATATTTATAAGTAGCAGAGGCAGAAGTTTGATTTCTATAACACCACTTGTTTCATCTAGATCCAGAGCTAGTACACCTTCAAATCAAATCCATCTTCCATCTTTTACTGATCCTGGACTTCTAGAAGACCTGAAATCAGATATCCCATTAGAGAAACCTTCCACTTCATCCACTAAACTTGCCATAGAAAAATATCTAAAGACTCCTGGTAGGGACATAAATCTTTCCACTTCCACAGGAGAGTCAACCATGGCAGAAGAAGGAGGAGGAGGAGTTTTTAATGGAGAACACACACTATTTGGAGGTAGAGGTAGAGGTAGAGGAGAAGGAGGTAGAGGAGAAGGAGGTAGAGGTGCAAATGGAGGAAGAGGTAGAATAGGAAGCTCTTTTGGGTTCCCTATAATTGATGAAGAAACCAATACAACCATGAAAAACATTTCACCCTCCGTCCTTCCAAACTTCTATGGACTTAAAAATGAAGATCCTGAAACTTTCTTATTCGAATTTGAAGTGCTGTGTAGAACTTATGACTACTTACAAGATGCTCAAAAACTGAAATTATTTCCTTCAACTTTGAAGGGAGCAGCATTGAAGTGGTTTATGAGTCTAATCAGTAGTTCTATTATAACATGGGAAGACATGAAACAAGAATTTCTAGAGAGATATTTGGATTATTGTATGCCGGTTAATCATAAGGAAGAAGTGTTCAAGATGTTACAAAAAGAAGATGAAAATTTGGAAGATTTTTTGGAGAGATTTAATTACAACATCAAAAGGGCAAAAATGGAAAACCTAGATCAAGACACCTTAAAAGCTCTTTTGTTGAAAACAATTAGGGATGAATGGTTGGATATCCTTAACATGATGGGAAAAGGGGATATATCACAACTCACATTACCTGAAATATCGGAGTTATGTATTAACCTTTCAAGAGGGAAATCTAAAACTGTAAAAGGTCCAAGAGATCCCGCTCTTGCAAGGGCAAGTAAGTCTGCTTCTGGGACAGTAATGTTGGAAATATGATGCAGATTGTTGTCCTTGATGGCAACCCACTGAATGAAGATGAAGACATGCGACTATTGACATGTGTTGTCCTTGATGGCAATCCACTTGATGAAGTTATGCTTGACTTGATGGACTTGGTAAATGATGTGATATGATGTTTGTTGACAATATGATGCTAAGTGTTGTCCTTGAAAGGCAACCCACTTGATGAAGATGATGACAACTTACTTGATGAAGTTGTGCTTAAAAGAATATGTTCCTGATGAAGAAAATATGATGTTTCTACAGTGTGTACAAAAGGCTATGAAGAAAGGATTTCAGAATGTACTCAAAGTATGATGAAAAAGAGTATGTCTCTTGGTATACGCGGATTGGCCTAGGGGAAGTCGCGTATGCACGCGGAAAATAACGTCCCAAGTCGCGTATGGGCTAAAGCGCTCAAAAAGTGCAAAACCAAGGGTAACCACCATGGTATTGACCCATTGTATTGGGTAATGATCCGCCTAATTGACCTCGTCCAGGTTGTTTTGGGCTCATGGTATTGCTTTGGCCCATGGCATTGAAAAAGGGGCTCATGGTATTGAAAAAGGATAAACCTATATAAGGAGAAGAATTTCATTGTGCAAATCATGAGTGTGGGTGCAAAATGTCTGAGCTTGAATGAATACTTCTCTCTGAAGTATATCTGAATGGAAAGGGTTACACTTGAATGATAAATCTGAATGTATGATGCACCAATGATGAAGAAGGGGATCTAGATTTGAATTTCTCTTGTATTTGCTAGATCTGATTATGGAAGGCTTAGATCTGTGATGAGGCGAGCATCTAGGCGAACATCTGTCTGAAGCAAAAGGGTAGATCTGAACTGAATATCTGATCTGATAAAGTATGCTGCTCTGTAATGATTGAAGATCTATACGCTACTTCGCCGCGAAGGAAGCGCGTATATACGCTGCTTCAGCGAAGAGAAAGCGCGTATGCGCAATAAAATATACACTGAGGTATACGCTGTTTTGTGTGGACGGAAGCGCGTATATACGCGATATCAGTGAAGTAAAAGCGCGTATGCAAACTAGGGTTTGCTGAAGCAAGGGGTACGAAATATCTGATCTGTTCTGCTGTGTTTCTGCTATCTGATCTGTGTTGATATGTATCTGTTGATGATGTATGTTTGTACTTAAAAGTATGGAAAGGGTTCGGTCTGGAAATCTGATGAATTGTGGCCTGCAAGTTGTGTTCTATTGAAGTTGTTGGATCCAGTGTGAAAATTGATGAAACGTGGTCCAAGGTGGTGCTGAGGGTTGTAGCCTTCAGTCAGGGGGTTGTAGCTCCCTTCCAGGTGAGGCTGGTAAACGAGATCGTGGGGTCGTAGCTCCCTTCCAGGAGAGGCTGGTAAACGAGTCAGGGGGTTGGAGCTCCCTTCCAGGAGAGGCTGGTAAACGAGCGCAGGTGGGTGCCTGCGTGCTGGTCAAGTCTGCGCCAGCACATATGTTGTAAGATGCTTTCTCTATAATAAAATATTGAAGGCTGAGCAACTGCAGCGGTGGTTTTCTCCCGATTTGGGTTTCCACCTAAAAATCCTGGTGTTCATGTGTGATGCTTTGTGTGATGGTTTATTCTGTTCTTAATGCACCTGTTTACTGCTTATTGAATATCTGATGAATAAATGATGGAATGGTTTAAGTGAATATTTAATGACATATCTAAATCTCTGTGTATACGCTAGTTTCATAAAGGGGATCCGCGTATATACGCTAGTTTACTGAAGTAAAGTAGCGTATGGGTTTTAAGGAATGAAAAGTAAAAAGATTTGATTATGCAGTAAATACTGATTCACCCCCCCCCTCTCAGTATTTTTCCCAACAATTGGTATCAGAGCAGGTCCTTGTGCAGAAGCTTGATCGCTTAAAGGAGATCCGTCGCAATGGGAAGTCAAGAAAGAGTAATGTCTATAAAGCCACCTCTATTCAATGGAAGCAATCTGATATTCTGGAAGGTACGTACAAAAGCATATCTGCAAAGTCTTGGTGCAGATGTATGGGCAATCGTGGAAGAAGGTTATCAATACCCGGCAAGTATTCCTACTGATGCAGCTGAAAGAAAGAAGTATGAACTCAATGCCAAAGCAGTGAATGTCTTATTGGGAAGCATGTCTGAATCAGAATTTGCTAAAGTGATGCAACTACATTCGGCAAAAGACATATGGGACAAAATCATTCTAAGCTATGAAGGAGACACAAAGGTAAAAAGTGCAAAACTCCAAACTCTTAGAATTGAATATGAAAATTTGAAGATGCATAGTGATGAAAATGTTGCCAGTTTCTTTCTTCGTCTAGATGATATTGTAAATCGGATGAGAAATTTGGGTGAAACCATGGCTGATACTACTCTGGTAGAAAAGGTCTTAAGATCTTTGACTTCAAAATTTGACTCTAAAGTTTCAGCTATTGGAGAAAGGCAAGATCTGCAATCGCTTACTATTGTTCAATTACATGGTACTCTGACTGCTTTTGAAATGAGACAAGGAGGTCCTTCTCAAGTAAGAGAAGCCGCTTTTAAGGCATCTACAAAAGGAAAGGAAAAGGAAGTTGTCAAAGAATCCAGCTATATATCCGATGAAGAAGAAGCAAATTTCGTGAGAAAGCTCCAACTAGGTACTCGAAGATTCAAAGGTAAGCTTCCCTTCAAATGTTTTGAGTGTGGAAAAGTTGGTCATTATGCTGCTAAATGTCCTTATAGAGAAAAGCATGGTAAAGGGAAACAATTTGAGAAGAGAAAGAGTTATTATGCAAAAGAAGATGATGATGAAGTGTCCAGTGAAGATGAAGAAGATTCTAACCAAGATCTGAAAGTGCTCATGGCTAAGAAGC
This sequence comes from Pinus albicaulis, assembly GCA_034641835.2. Taxonomy (NCBI): domain Eukaryota; kingdom Viridiplantae; phylum Streptophyta; class Pinopsida; order Pinales; family Pinaceae; genus Pinus; species Pinus albicaulis. The sequence goes on along the minus strand of CM076572.1, from coordinate 1,159,536,423 downwards.
AAAAGAAGAAGGTTACTCAAGGAAAGGAGATACCTCAGAAATCATGTATAGAAAAAATTGAAGAAGATGAAACAGATTCCGACGAAGATCTACAAGCACTCATGGCAAAGAAGAAAAAGGAGAAGGCCACTTGTAATACTCTTCTTTGTGCAAACGATAGTGAAAGTAAAGTTGTGGATCTAGAAGAAGCTCTCAAGATTAAAGAAGAAGAACTACAAAGTTCATACAATAAGCAAGAAACTATCTATAAATAGATGATCTCACAAATGAAAGATCAAATAGAAATGCTAAATGAACAGGTGGACAAGTATCAAAGGTTTCATACTTATGCATCCAATCGAATTAAAGATCTAGAAGCAGATCTTGAAAAATCAAGCAAGAAGAATGAAGGACTTGAAGCTGCTATCATATTTCTGCAAGCAGAGCTAGAAGCATCAAGTAAGGAGAATGAGGAACCTCTACAATCCTTTGAAAAGGAAGGCCTTGAAGCATAAATTATCTCTCTCAAAGAAGATCTGGAAAAATCAAATAAGAAGAATGAAGAGCTAGAAAAAACATGTGAAGAAAACGAAAATTGGCTGAAAGAAGAGATCTTAAATCTGAAGGATCAAGTTGAAGATGGAAGAAGAAAAGAAGAAAGCATGACAAAGCAATGTCAAGCCTTGGAGGTTGAGGTAAACATTCTCAAAGGTAAATTGGAAGAAAAGGTAAAATTGTTGAGGTTTCATGATAGTACTAATATTCTGGACAATATTCTGAGTAATCAAAGGTCTCCTGCTATCAAACATGGTCTTGGTTTCCATGAAACTGTTAAAGGAGAATCTAGCTCACAAGGAAGTGCCAAAAATTCAGAAGATCTCAATGTAAAACCTGATGTGTTGAAAGAAACAAAAGATCAACCAACAATCATGAATTCTCAAAGGAATTCATTCAAGAACGTTGAATGTTTTAAATGTCATAATTATGGGCATGATGCAGTAAATTGCAGGAGCAGATCATTTCAGCCACAAACAAACAAGTTCTAGTCAGAAAGGTACTCTAGCTTCTTCAGGGGATATTGTTTTTCTTGTAACAAGTATGGACATAAAGCAGCTGATTGTAAAAGGAGGAAGAATAGAAATACTCATTGTGATTCTTATGCTTATTTCTCTGGCCACATGAGATGTTATGTTTGTAATAAGTATGGACATGTAGAAAAATAATGCAGGATGAACCGATCTGGGAAAGTGGACAATTTTCAGCACACTGTTGGAAACCTCAAGCAAACTTGGAAAAAGAAGGAGGACCGATCAGAAACGTAGGGAATTCAGACCCTACTGCAGTCATATGATTCTGAAGCTTACTTCTCTGATTGACTGCAGGAATGATGTGAGATACATTATGAGAATTAGTAATGTATCGTCACAGGGGGAGCAATGTATGATGTCTCTCATGTTTGATTTGATTATTCTGGTTATATGTATTTCTGACAATGCATCTGGTGTGAAGAAAAGACAGGAACAGAAGGTAAAATTGCAGAAGGAGATGAAGGTGTGAAATTTTCTATATTTCACTTTCTATACGCGGGTTATATTCACAAAAGTCGCGTATACACGCGAGTTTCAGCAGACACAGCCGCGTATGCATTAATGATAAGAAAATTTATCTGATTGCTGAAGATCTGGAGCAGAGGCCTAGGGGGAGCATCAGTCTGACTGCTGATGATTGCACTGTTAGCATCATTCTGGTTATACTCATGTTAATGAAATGATACTTGGTTATTTTTGTTAAAGATTATGGATGAAGCCTGATTGCTTTATGATGAAGAGCATTCGTTGTCAAGATGAAAGTCTTATAATTCAGAGATGAGGACAGATCATGAAGAGATTGTTGCTGATGACTTGTTGTTGAAGGTGTTTCAGATTGCACAAGTTAAGGAAGAGCACTGGTTTAGGGGGAGCAGCAGGTTGAATACTAATGATTGCATTGTTGGCAATATGACTGCTTATTCCCTGGTTATTTTGATACTCATGCTCAAATGATGATGGCTTGGTACATGTTTTATGATGATGAGACGTTGAATAAGTTGTTTGTACTGCTTGCTAAAGTTTATCTGTTGGATAAAATTGGAATTCGTATGATTCAGAGATAAGAATAGCTCATGCAGAGCTTGTTACTATGGTTGAGAGATCTTTTTGCCTACATATGTTACTTCATGTTAAATCTTGAAGATCATGGTGATGTTGGACCACATGAATGATTGCTTGACACCTATGTGAAGATGTTGTTCTGATATGAGAATCTTTCTTGGAAAGATTGTATTGATGCTGCAAAGAATCTGAAGGCCTGGTTACTATTGTGCTGATGCTACAACCATTGGATGACGCTTGAAGACACCACTACACTGTTCTATCTATCTGTAGTCCAGGGAAGCATTCAAATGTCTCAGAAAGAAGCTGAACACTGTCCTTGCCTCACAAAGAATCAGATCTGGTTGAAGTTTAGAAGATGTCTTGGATACGCGGGTTTCCTGAAACACAGTCGCGTATGTACGCGAGTTCCTGCACATAAACCCGCGTATGTTTGGTTGCTGACAACTTTTTGGTTGGTTCAACTCTCTTCAGCACAGCTGCAGTGCTGTTTGGTATCTCTGATACTGTTTGGTATCTCTGGTGGTATTTCAGTTCTCATAATTCTGTTTCTAATGTTTTGATGAAGATGCCTTGATGATTTGCTGGTGGAAGTTTTCAGGATGCACAAACTAAGGGGGAGCCTTAGTCATTTGGAAAGATTGCTTGGTTGCACAGATTCAGGGGGAGCATTAGCTTTGCTGAGTATAATGCAGTGTTGGCATTATGATGGTTCTGAAACTATGTTCTCTTTCTTGAGGACTGTCTGGTGTTGGTCTTGAAAATTCATATTTGTACTTTGATGAAAAGGTCTGGTTGAGACCCATGTTGTAAAATTGTAATATTCAGTCATGTAAGGACTTGTCAATTTGTAAACCCACTTGGTTGGGTAGCTGAGTCAAATTTGTAAACCCACTTGGTTGGGTACTTGAGTCTTATATGTAAATCCACTTGGTTGGATATTTGATGTAAGTATGAGTCTTTGGTGATAGGAATTTCATAGAGTCATGTACTTCATTGACAAATATGTTTGAAGATTCAGCATGAACTCAGGGGGAGCTTGGCCACTTCAGCACATATCAGATCTGCAGAATGTTTCTTCCACATGAGGAGGAGAGTGTTGGTTTTTGATCCGCCCTTTGCCCTTGATGTCAAAGGGGGAGAGTGACATGGTGTTTGAATGAAGAAAAGATAATGATGTCAAATATTTGGGAGAGTGACATATTTGGGAGTATCTGCTGAGGTAACCAAACACCATCGTGGTTGCCATCAAGTCCAAAGGGGGAGATTGTTGGAAATATGATGCAGAGTGTTGTCCTTGATGGCAACCCACTAAATGAAGATGAAGACATGCGACTATCGACATGTGTTGTCCTTGATGGCAAACCACCTGATGAAGTTATTCTTGACTTGATGGACTTGGTAAATGATGTAAATCTGATGTGATATGATGTTTGTTGACAATATGATGCTGAGTGTTGTCCTTGAAAGGCAACCCACTTGATGATGATGATGGCAACTTACTTGATGAAGTTGTGCTTGATATAATATGGTTTGATGAACTAATTCTAATGTATCTACAGTGAGTACAGAAGGCAATGAAGAAAGGATTTCAGCATGTGCTAGATTCTATGATGAAAAAGAGTATGTCTCTAGGTATACGTGGATTGGCCTAGGGGAAGTCGCGTATGCATGCGGAAAAGAACGTGCCAAGTCGCGTATGGGCTAAAGCGCTCAAAAAGTGCAAAACCAAGGGTAACCACCATGGTATTGACCCATTGTATTGGGTAATGATCCGCCTAAATTGACCCCGTCCAGATAGTTTTGGGCTTATGGTATTGTTTTGATCCATGGTATTGAAAAAGGGGCTCATGGTATTGACAAAGGGTAATCATATATAAGGAGAAGAAATTCATTGTGCAAATCATGAGTGTGGGTGCAAGATGTCTGAGCTTGAATGAATACTTCTCTCTGAAGTATATCTGAATGGAAAGGGTTACACTTGAATGATAAATCTGAATGCATGATGCACCAATGATGAAGAAGGGGATCTAGATCTGAATTGCTCTTGTATTTGCTAGATCTGATTATGGAAGGCTTAGATCTGTGATGAGGCGAGCATCTAGGCGAACATCTGTCTGAAGAAAAAGGGTAGATCTGAACCGAATATCTGATCTGAAGAAGTATGCTGCTCTGTAATAATTGAAGATCTATACGCTACTGGCCATTTTGAGAATAAGATATGTACGTTGCCATTTATGAGCGCGTATGCGCAATGAAATATACACCGAGGTATACGCTCGGTTTGTGTGGATTCGAAGCGCATGGCATGCCAGTTTTATCCATTAGCGCGTATGCAAACTAGGGTTTGCTGAAGCAAGGGGTATGAAATATCTGATCTGTTCTGCTGTGTTTCTGCTATATGATCTGTGTTGATAAGTATCTGTTGATGATGTATGTTTGTGCTTAAAAGTATGGAAAGGGTTCGGTCTGGAAATATGATGAATTGTGGCCTGCAAGTTGTGTTCTATTGAAGTAGTTGGATCCAGTGTGAAAATTGATGAAACGTGGTCCAAGGTGGTGCTGAGGGTTGTAGCCTTCAGTCAGGGGGTTGTAGCTCCCTTCCAGGAGAGGCTGGTAAACGAGATCAGTGGGTCGTAGCTCCCTTCCAGGAGAGGCTGGTAAACGAGTCAGGGGGTCGTAGCTCCCTTCCAGGAGAGGCTGGTAAACGAGTCAGGGGGTCGTAGCTCCCTTCCAGGAGAGGCTGGTAAACGAGCGCAGGTGGGTGCCTGCGTGCTGGTCAAGTCTGCGCCAACACATATGTTGTAATATGTTTTCTCTATAATAAAATATTGAAGGCTGAGCAACTGCAGCGGTGGTTTTCTCCCGATTTGGGTTTCCACCTAAAAATCCTCGTGTTCATGTGTGATGCTTTGTGTGATGGTTTATTCTGTTCTTACTGCACCTGTTTACTGCTTATTGAATATCTGATGAATAAATGATGGAATAATATATGAATGGCGTATCTACCCTGTGGTATACGCTAGTTTCATAAAGGGGGATCCGCGTATATATGCTAGTTTCCTTCAGTAAAGTAGTGTATGGGTTTTTTAGAAAGGAAAAAGTAAAAGTTTGATTGTCTGCACTAAATACTCATTCACCCCCCCCTCTCAGTATTTTTCCCAACATCTTTCTCCTTTGGAGTATGTACATATGCATCACTTCCAAATAACCTCAGATGTGAAAGAAGGGTTTCTTACCATTCCATACTTCATGTGGAGTCTTATCCTCCAACGGTGATGAAGGTGATTGGTTAACCAGGTAACATGTAGTCTTCATCACCTCTACCCATAATTGATGCCCTAACTTGTTATCATTGAGCATGCTTCTTGCCTTTTCCATCAACGCTCTATTCATTATTTCTGAAACTCTATTTTTTTGAGGTGTGTATGGAGTAGTATTTTGCCATGCTATACCACACTTTTTAGAGAACTATTCAAATTCCTTCTTGCAGAACTCTCCACCGTTATCTGTCCTCAACACCTTTATCTTCTTGTTTGTCTCGTTTTCCACTACAGCCTTAAATTATTCAAATCTATCAAAGACTTCAGATTTATTCCTAAATAAATATATCCATGTATTGCTTCAGAAGTCATCTATGAATGAAACATAGTACACAAAATTTCCAAGTGATGGAACTGACACATGTCCAAACACATCAATGTGCACAAGCTCTAATATCTTGTTCTATTGTA